>JAOWCC010000577.1:113383822-113983822 GCA_030867875.1 Actinernus sp. WN-2022
GCTCAAAGGGTTTTTCTCCGGGTTCTCCGGTTTTTCTCCCTCCGCAAAAACCAACACCATAAATTCCAATTCGATCTGTGGATTAGCCGGATCCTGACTTTGATCAACCCCCATGGTTGTTTCAGGTCTCGTTAGAAGTTCAGAGAACAGCAGATCATGATTGTGTAGTGTATGGAAGGGGAAGCCTGAACTTCCATAAGCCTTACGGTTTCTCGCTTAGGCTTCCTCGTCACTGTCCCCCCCCCCCCCCCACAAATTATACTGTTTATGTTATTGTACATTGTGGAAAACAAATAATGAAATACTTAGAATAAAAACAAGTTTTTATCCGAAACGAAACCTCTGTCATTGTGACATTTATTGACCTGAAGCAAATCCAGTTAAGAAAACAACAAAAATCCCATCTCTAGCACTATTTATTATAAATACACTAAAATAATACGAAATTTTGGAACGAAGAGTGCCAAAAAGAGGTTTAAACGCATGGCCGACATTTGGAAAAATGGATGTTACTAGATTAGTTTTTCTCCTCTTTTTAAAATTTCTTACCATCCCTTTCAATAGGTATCGGCTTCCTTCCTTTAGTATTCTACCATGTGTAGCTTGTGTAATATATTAAATTGTCTTTCGATTTTTTGCTTTATTTTTGTGTGTGATGTCTTACACTTTGATTTCGTTTTTTTGTATCATTATTTGTACTTGCACTGCCAACGTCTCTTTCCATTTTTTGTCTCCCTTATTCTTATATGTTGTTAAAAATATTGTAACCTCTGCGGTTTAGTTCTATTCTCTTAAAGAAAACAGTTGTGATTATTAATTATTTACCAAAATAAAGAACCTATATAGAGGGTCCTGAAGGGTAAAATGGGAGCTGGGATTTGCCTCTTTTTGGGCTGGGAAAATGGGATTCGTGCACTGGGACTGGGATTTTACCACTGGGAATGGGACAAACACTTTGGAAAATGGGAATGGGATTTCTCTTCTTTGTGAGACTTGCTAGTCTCTGACTCTATAATTTCACACAAATACTCGAATTAGCCCACTTTGATGACACAAATACTCGAATTAGCCCACTTTGATGACTGGGATTTGGACCAAAATTGGGCTGGGAACTGGGATTTAGGACCCCCCTTCAGGACCCTCTATATAGCAAGACAGATTAAACTTCTAGTATGGGTTTTACTTTCACTAATTCACAAAAGTGTATTTTTGAGTTCCCCAAATCCTATACTCCTGACTTTTGAGTGTCGGGATCATATTTCTGGTACTGTTTTCCTTCACTGATTTGCGGGTTTATAGCGATTGAATTTCACGATGTATTGCCTGTGTCGCCCGTTCACAAGATGGCGTTTATCGCTTCCCAAGTTTTCTTCGTGCTTCTCAGCATTACCTCGCTCTCTTCTGCAAACCTATCCTCAGAATATAACCATTTTGCTGTCCTGGACGACGCAGAAAATATCAAACTTTACTGGACCATAGATAAAAGCACAGATAGCGTGTCTTTCGCTCTAGAGGCAGCCACTAACGGATGGGTCGGGTTTGGGTTCTCCTCTGGAAGTGGAATGATGAAGGGAGCTGATATAGTCATCGGCTGGGTGAAGGATGGAGAGGCTCACTTGACGGTAAGGCCAAGATTGTGAGATTAGTTTTTGAGTTGTGAACAAAGTGACTTTCTTTCACTAGCTAGAACACACATAATCATACAGTTTGTGTGACCGTTTGTTTGTACTATTTACTCGGGCTGCCTGCAACGAGTCTTAAAATGCAAGTCGTTTTTTTTTTTTTTTTTTTTTTTTGTTGGTGTCGCAAAATTTCTGCGCATGCGTTAAAGGTCAAGTTCACCACCAATCAGATCGCACTGTGCTGGTGACGTAACACTCGCCAGGTTAATTTATTTACATAATTTAATACAGTAAATCAAAATGGTCGACCCGCGAGGGCGAAAGCCTTCCAACAGGCTCAGGATATTTCAACTGGCGCTCTTGTTGACCATAAAAATACATGAACAACGTAATACATTCGATCAGCGCTGTCTGGACAGATCCAATGTACATTTAGAAACGTAAGCGAAATACAATATCCAAACACGTTTGGATATCAACGGGTATCGAATTATAATCGTCAGGCGCGCTCAGATAAGAAAGCTCAAAGATCTCAGACTAGGCGAGACAAGGAGATATCAATTTCAATGAGTCATTGTCAGAAATATGCAATACAACCTAAATTTCGGTCAGGTCTTGTACATCTAAGGTATGTTTTACGACAGAACAAGAGCCCATCTGGGCTTTCACTCGGGCCACATGAGATTGAAGATGAAATACACTTTCATTTGAAATCCTTTTAGTAATAACCGAAGGGAAGAATTATTAGCTGAATTTAGCAGTCTTTAGGAGTGGCCGGTAGCGCGGTGACATGCATTCTTTGCTCCCCTAGTATATATATTTCTCGTGTATGCAAATTAAAGAAGTTGACCTCTACTTATTCATGTACCCCACGCTTACAATTTAGTCTGCTGTTCTCCAGGTTCAGAGTACTAATAGATGAGTGTCTCAAATATATGTTTATATTTGTCGCATATTATAAGTTGTATCCTGTCCGCCTATGATGGAGCTATCATATGATATATTTCTCTACTGTTCATTCTACCCTGCGGCTCTTTATCGCAGCTCGCGTCCGTATCAGGTATTTATTAACTGAAATGCCTGTTGGTTATATACCCTCCTTCCCAAAACTGATCTGCTCATTGTATTACAGAACTATAAAGGGAACTGTTGGAAGCCTTTAATTTCTCGAACCAAAACCTCGGCCGTGAGAGGATTCTTGTTTAATTTGACCTTGAGAGTTGAATATTGCTTCGCTCATCATAAATTATTCTGTGCGAGTGTTTATTTCTCCGGGGTATTTCTGACAGCCAAAAACACGCTCAAAATTATTTTAGTGCATGTTGGCCTACAGATCACGGTGTTTGCGCTGGTATGTATTATGACCGAGAGGCATAAAACCTACGAAACGTACCTCAAACAAGAATACCATCCGATGGCAAAATCTATCAGCGCCACGAGGTCAACAAATCGACAAAGAAATGCAGATATAAACACGCAATGATTTCAACCTCACCGTACCTTAATTCATGACCTGACAAGACACTGTTCAGTTTCACTTTCACTCTCAGCTTTGCTCTTGAGTTTGAGTTCGGCTTTGTTAAAGACTTCTTATTCAGTTGTATGGTATTGTGCAGTATATTTGAGTATACCAATCCACAGAGATTCAAATAACAAAGCCGTGGCGAAAGAGAAGCTTAAACGAGAAATATTTTGTCCTCCTAGAAAAACACAACATCTTGCCCTTACTATCGAAGAAGGCTTGGTTTCAGCAGAAAGGAAAACGCTAAATTCCAATTCGATATGTGGATCTTTGAGTCCTTCAGGTCCGGCGTCGTGTCGTATATAAAATCACAGGCCATCTGGGTAAAAAACGCGGTCCTTCGGCTCCGACAAGAGCGCCAGTTGCAATATCCTGAGCCTGTTGGAAGGCTTTCGCACGGTGAAGTTAAATAAAACATTAAACTGCTTACATTTGAGAGATGGGACTCCAAATTTGAGAGAGATTTGCTCGCGGATCCACCATTTTGATTTACTGTATTAAATTATGTAAATAAATTAACCTGGCGATTGTTACGTGACCAGCACAGTGCGATCTGATTGGTGTGAATTTGACCTTTAACGCATGCGCAGAACGCTTGCTACACTGAATAAAAAAAAATAACGACTTGCATTTTAAGACTCGTTGCTGCCACAGGCAGCCCGAGTAATAACCAGAGTCTTTCTACTGGATTGAGAGCTCGAGACATTATACATGTCTGCTAATATGGGGAAAACTGAAACAAAAAATGAACTTTGACGGCAGAAACCCTCATTGAGCCAAGCGGAATATTTACATGATCCGCTAAGATTTTTACAAATCTTAGTTAAGCAGATGTTTTCAGTGTATGCCAACTGAAATGCTGTGCTCGTTTTCTGGTTACGGCTCAGTGGGGAAACTACACGAATAAGAAGCATGAACTGCCAGCAAAGAGAGAGGAAAAAGTACTTGAAATGCACAGCGCTAGCTGAAGTAGGGAATATATATAATATCTGAGACGTTAAATTACGTTACTGTGAAGAGGATCAAAATTCAAGTTTTGTAGCTTGAGACTGTCTTCTGCCGTGACTCGTGAGAGAAATTGGAAAATATCTAGCTGTTTCATTCAGACACTGGCAAATTTATTGAAAGCTATGGGCTTACTTTATGAGACTATTATTCATTGTGGAATGAAAGGAAACAGGTTAGCTGAAAGTTAAGTTCGAGGTAGGCTTCGACTTTCATTCCGATTCAGTGCATATGTGCACGAAGGTGGGATGCTGTCAACAACACTACCAACTGAAAGGTCCAAAATGAAAGATTCAGTTACGTAAGTACTGTAAGTAAACTCTTTTTGATTTGAATAAATTTCCTCTCAGTTTGTCTGTTAATGTACTTTTTCTTCTAATTATCGCTTTATTTAACATCTCTGTGATTTAGAGTATGCGTACCTCAGAATAAATTATTTGAAAGGTCAACTGAACTCTTGTGTCGATAAGCGTAAATGTTTTTGTAAAACAGTCTGTGAATTTGAGAAGCGGACTTAGAAGAGCTTTCTCATTAGGAATTACAATTTTTTTCTTGCTATGAAATTTATGTTTCATTTCACATTTATTCATACAGTTTTAGCCGGACATTTCCCCGAGTTTTTTATCTATTTTCAATCAAATTCAAAGTTGTATTGCATTTATACACTTGAATTGCCAGTATTCTGTTGTTCAAATCCTGCGTTATCCTAGTCATGTCATAAAAGCAATTAATAGACCAGACGTTTTTATGACGTTCTCACTGGCGAATTAAAGCACGACTTGTTACTAAGAGGATTTCAAATGAAAGTGTATTTCATCTTCAATCTCATGTGGCCCGAGTGAAAGCCCAGATGGGCTCTTGTTACTCGGGCTGCCTGTGGCAGCACTGAGTCTTAAAATGCAAGTCGTTAATGTTTTTCTTTTTTTTTGTTGGGTGTCGCAAAATTTCTGCGCATGCGTTAAAGGTCAAATTCACACCAATCAGATTGCACTGTGCTGGTCACGCAACACTCGCCAGGTTAATTTATTTACATAATTTAATACAGTAAAGCAAGATGGCGGAGGATTTGGAGTCTCATCTCTCAAATGTAAGCCAGTTCAATGTTTTATTTAACTTCACTCGTGCGAAAGCCTTCCAACAGGCTCAGGATATTTCAACTGGCGCTATTGTCGGAGCCGAAGGACCGCGTTTTTCACCCAGATGGCCAGTGATTTTATATACGACACGTACGACGACCTGAAGCCAGTGAACTGGGGCCAGGATCCGGAAAGCTAAAATTCGAAGAAATAGATATTGGAATCTATAAGCCATCGGCTCGCTGTGCTGCATTTAAAACATCCGAGGAGAACATCTTATTATGGGTGAAGGCACTTCAAGACCAATATTACGAGTCTCTTAAAAACTGTCAGAGATTTAAATTTACCGTAAGTTGGATCAGAGAGTATTGAGATCAAGTTATTTCGTTCCAGCGAGGATATTGACCTAGCGGAAACGGTACAAGCTGTCGAAGGATTTTACTTATAATCATCCACGTCTACTTAACAACAGGAATAGTTATGTGCCAAGGCATGGGCAAAGATTGAGTTTCCCAGATTACATATGAAAGTAGAGAACTTAATGAATGAAGAAACAGAGGTCACGCGCGACATGCTTGAGAACATGAACATGTTCAACACTTTATGTTATACTAAGAAAACAAAACAAATTACAGAGCCTGCAAGTTCACAAGTCAATGAAAAACCCCAAGAGCCTGTAGTTTTGGATCAACATATCCTTGAAACTCCAAAAGCAACATACACATGAGTCAAATTCAAACCGGAAGAGAAGGAATTCTTGAGATTCTTCACGAGGATTGTTAGACCGCAATAAGAACTCTCTCGCTGCTTTAGTGACCTTGATTTGTAACATGGTTCAAAACAATGAATATATGCCTGCTAAATTGCAGTGTGTTAAACGAATAAGTAGTGTTTAAATTAAAAGGTCAACATACGAGAAAAACAAAACTATTAAATTACATATATACTAGGGGAGCAGAGAATGAAAGTCACCGCGCTACCGGCCACTCCTAAAGACTGCTAAATTCAGCTAATAATTCTTCCCTTTGGTTATTACTAAGAGGATTTCAAATGAAAGTGTATTTCATCTTCAATCTCATGTGGCCCGAGTGAAAGCCCAGATGGGCTCTTGTTGTATTTAAGTTTACAGGCAATATCTGAGGATTACCGAAAGGATCGAAGTGTCGCGAAATATCGCGAAGAACATTCATGCGTGAACACGAAATAAACATAAATTTGCCTCACGGATGTGTATTGTCGTCCAACGGCAAATCTTAGCGATTTTGGAAGTTTTTGGGTTCGCTGTTTACCCTTCACTGCCGTTACTAAAGAGAGACGGAGTTTTTGTGTTAAAGGGACGTCTCACCCATAGTGCTTAGCGCGCTTTGTTTTTATTTATATCCGGGACTGTGACCCCTTGTTCACGGCATGCAGGAACCTCACGAACTGAGTGTTTTATGTCGTGATAAATAATTCTGATTTCGTGAACATGGATAACCTTGATGAAATTAATAGTACCTTACAAGTTGAATTTGAAGTCAACGAAGTGCGAGTAGCAGAGAACCAGTTCAGGAGAGAACAGTGAACGAATTACAGCTCGCTTCAATGGGAAATTATCTCGGCGGCTTTGTTTCTCAAATCACAGGCACCCCAAGCTCAAGTTACGAAAATATAACTTTATAAGGGTTTGTTTGGGAACGTAACGAACTCCGTTTACTAGCCAGAAATACTGTAAAAAATGAATAAAAATGACTTACCTTGCCACTGTGATATCTTGTGTTATGTTTCTCTCCTTGTTGGGTGGTTTTAAAGTGCATATGAAGCGAAAATTAAGTGCTTTCGAAATGAGGAATAATGACATTTTCCGTTTGTCAACATCTCATCTCGTTTCAGAGATATTCAGTTTTTTTGTAATATGCAAATGAGACGACCTATGACGTCATATTGTTTGCATAGCCTACAAATATTGAATAAAAATTACTGAAACTTTGCACATGTATGCCGGACACTATGAAAAGTACGCATCATTGTGCAAATTATGGTGTTGCCATGGAAACTCTCATGGCCCCACGCACCTTTCACCTTGAACATAAAGTTTTACGATAAGTCCTAACCCGAACAAACCGAATCCTAACCATCGGACGAGTTAGTGGTAAACAAGAATAGAAGGAAACGAGAAATTTATTTTTTTGAGCGCTCCTACTCGGGCTCGAACTCGTAACCGTTCGCGTGCATTGCTTGGTAGTGCAGACGTCACGACCACTACACCAAGCGCGTGTACACCCGTTCGGAATTTGACAATTGTTTATCTTTATCTTTATCTTTGACTGGTTTTAAGAATGTCATTGTTTAATTTGCGTTCTAGAATTAGCGATTCAGTTGATAATTGAAGAGCAAAAGCCAATTACTGATTATTAGTAATTCTAGAGCGAGGATATGTTGTGTAAGAACCACTGTTATTATCTGACCCATGTCTAAAACCCTTACTTTATATTTAAAAAAACCTAGCAGTGCCATTTTGGTGAAAATGCTAAAAATTGCGCAATCGGTAAAGGCCTATCCCAAAGTGCCCTGCTCGTCTCGTAATCTTACTCGTTCCAAGTCTCCTCGGTCAGCTTTTGTCTTTCTTGCTTTGTCTTTCTTAGATTATTAAACAACGACTGGGTTCTTAGGCCGGTTTATTCACTTCTAAATAGTTTACACTAATCCAAGAAGGTTCGTAAAATAACTACATTACACGTATGAACAAAATGGAATATTGTTAAATAAATTATATAAGTATGGAATTCGTGGAGTAGCTCTGGAATGGTTCAAAATTTATCTTGCAAACCGTACACAGTTTGTTAAAAAGTGGTAATGCAGAATCCACTCCCCTCGACATTGTGGAATTCCTCAAGGATCTACCCTAGGACCATTATTATTCCTACTATTATGATAAATGACTTATCAAACTCATCCATAAAACTTTTTTTTCGTCTATTTGCTGATGATGCAAATATTTTTTATACTGGTAAAGATCCCAAAGAAATTGAAAGAGTCATGAATAATGAACTCCAAAATGTTATTAATTACTGTAATGTAAACAAACTTTCTATCAATATGAAAAAGACAAATTTTATGTTGATTCGCTCTTCAAGGAAGCAACCTATAACAAAGATGAAGATCTTAAACATTGGACAGAAAAACTGTATCAAATACCTAGGAATATATATTGATGAGCACTTAAATTGGAAAAGCCAAATAACTCATATAAATAATAAAATAGCTAAGAACTTAGGTATCTTTTATAAACTACGTAACCATCTAATTATTCAAATGTTAAAACAACTCTACTATACTCTTGTCTTTCCATACTTAAACTATGGATCAATAAGCTAGGGAAATACTTATCCAAGTAACTTAACAAAATTAAACACTAAACAAAACAATTGTATTCGCAGTATCTTCTTTGCCAATAATAGAGAATCTGCCCCTTCTCGATATTCTAAAACTTGAGAATATTGTCAAGTTTAAAATTTGCACATTAACATATAAACTATATAATAACCCAACTAGTGTTCCCTCCTTATTCCACAATTTTCGATTACCTGTAATTAATGTCCATGCATAGCTATAACACTAGACATGCAGCTAGACACAACTTTTATCAACCAAAACGGTAAATTTACATTTAAGTATTCAGCCTCTGTTCTATGGGAAACCATACCTGGTAGTATGAAAGCATTAGCAACAACAAATAATTTAAAAAAGTTTTATAAAGCTAATTTAATGGTGAATCAAATATAGGATTTCCAGAACTCCCATTGAATTATATGTGACCGATGTATTGCGTGACTAGATTATGTTACCTATGTTATGCGTTGCCATGGGATTAGCACGCGCAAGGGGTCATGGGAGATCGGGAGCCCACGAGGTAGAGAACGGTGGTGTTGTTGTGATCGCTCGGCGGATAAGATTAAACCGTGTAGAAAGCCTTTCTTTGTGTCTTGTATACTCCTTCCCCTGGGTCCACATATAGAACTAACTTAAACATAATCTTTTTATTGTTTTTGTCTTTGTTTTGTTGTTTGTTTGTCTTTTTTTCTTTCTCTTTCCCCTTTTTTTCTTTTTTTGCCCTTTCCAAGTTCATTTAATTGACGACGTACGCATTATATATACAAATGAATGCTAACACAACATGCTCAGTTATTCAGTTTATTTACTCAAATGTAAACGGTGGCCAACTCGGAAGCTTAATGCTACTTTGGCAACCGTACACTTTACAAGTATCTCTCTATTTATTCTGTATGTATATCATTAATTTGTTTTAAATTTATTATATTTTGTCAAAAATGTAAAACCTATAAACAAGTGTGTAATAAAATTGAACTTGAACTTGTCTGTCATGTGGAAGCATATTACATACCCCAAAGTCCATAGTAGTGCCTAAAATGACTATACTAATGAATTAATATAAATAAATAAACTGTAAAGTGTTTGTGAGGTAATGTAGGTGTATACTAAATAGGTGTAAGTGCAAAGACGAAATATCATAAATATATTACTGTTGCTTAAGCTGAGAGGGGATTTTCATAGTGCGAATTGATGTAATTGCCGCTGACTGAAAACCTTTCAGTGAGGCAGCTTCAACAGCATCTCTTGGGAGGAGGTTCCATACCCTTATAACGCGTGGGTAGAAGGAGTAAGTGTAGCATATGATGTAAGTTTGCACTTGCTGGTAAGTGTATGAATGGGATCGAGCAGGTCTTAACGAGGGAAGAATACAGGATGGCATATTTATGCTGAGCATACATGCTACTACGGATCTTATGAAACAAAGACACTTGTTGTAATACTGGTATATAATCAACTAAAGTCGATTGAGGTATGCTAACCGCCGTGGAAAGCGAGTAGCAGCTGAGGTTTCGAGCGCTAGCCCTTCATCAAAACAAAAGAGGGAATTGTGGGTGGGGAAACGGTTTATATAGTGTTGAGTGCATGATTACCGCTGAGGAAACATGTACTCGGATTAACTGGGATCCCCTTATATTTTCGTAACTTGAGCTTGGGCTGCCTGTTATCTAAGTGTGCGTGAATACGTGAATTCTGAATAATTCCGTGAGGTGCCAAAGTGCCTAATTTGAAAATAAAGTTTACGACGTTTACGAATGTCGGTAGTACCTTGATGCAGAGAAATACCGCATACAGTGATGTGATTAATGCAATGACCAGGAAGGTTAAAGTGACGAGCTACAGGTTTGGCGAGATCCTTGCGGTTAGTTCTAACATCTAGCAAGTGTTCGCGAAATCGATCTCCTAATCTTCGCCCTGTTTCTCCGATGTAGAGTTTGTCACAAAGTGTGCAGGTGATACAATAAATAACATTACTGGAAGTATAATAAAAATGATCAGTGACTTTAAGAGAGCCTTTAGGTCCTGAAATAAATGTCGGAGGTTTATTGTAAGCACAGGTATTGCATCGTGTCATAGAACATTTAAAAGTGCCTGGTTGAAGATCAGGCTGTAGTGATCCGTTGACTAGGGCATCACGGAGATTCTTGTCACGTTTGAAAGAAATGAGAGGAGGCTGCGGGAAAATAGAGGCGGTCTCTGGATCACTCTGTAAAATCTTAAAGTTCCCCTGGATAATTCTCTTGATAGACAGATTAGACGGATGGTAAGTCAATGGAAACGGAATCCTATCTTCAGTCTTCGGTTTGGACGGTAGCAGAGCCGTTCTTCTGTCGATGTCACGGGCGCGGTCCAATGTAGTTGTCACAACAGCGTTCGGATAACCGCGCTCGACAAAGAACTGGTGCATCTCCTCGGACTTGTTGTATTAGTCGCCTCTGTTCAAGTGTATCCCATCCCAGGGGTGGATCCAGGGTTTGGACTGAGTAGTTTACTCTGACAGACCAATCAACTCATACCCCACCCACCCCACCCCTCCTAGTAATAAACTACCTAAAATTTAGAGGTTTGAAAAAAGTTGAGTAGTTTACGGAAATCACATAAACTACCCTGGATCCACCCCTGCATCCTAGCGAATGGACCAGTCCCGTTGTACTGGTGTTCAGCTTATAATCGCCGGACACGAATCTTAAGCTGCGTTTTTCTGCACTTGTTCCATTTTTTTATATCATGGTCAGTGTGTGGGCTCCAAACCGTTGAGGCAAAGGTTCTTTCACGACCCTGTCGCATAGTTTAAGTACGAGTCAGGGTTCAAGCAGCAAACCGGCTGAGCTGTCTAGCCAAGAGAAATTGGAATGGATAGGATGATACATATGTCATCTCTTGTCGTCAATTGCACATCAATGAGTAGATTATATGTCATCTCTTGTCGTCAATTGCACATCAATGAGTAGATTAGAAGTTAAGTTAGAAGCGAAAAGGCCGGCTCAGGTCACTTTTCAAGCTTGGATTTCTGTCATGAGGCGGTTCTCCTAGACATAAAATATGCCTTCAGGGAAACCTCTCGTAAGCGACAGTGATCACCTTTGAGAATTGTGATTTCTATTTTTACTTTTGTTTTCTACCTCTGGTAAGCGACAACCTAAGTGGTCGCCTGGTTACTTCAACTGTATATAAACTGATCTGGAAAAATAAAACTGAAAATAAAAACCTGGAAAAACTGAACAGATAGTACAAGCACAGATAGTACGAGCGTTCTGACTGAATGATACACCAACAATCAATTGACACAGATAGTAAGAACATTCCGATTGAAGGATATATTAACAATCCATTGACACCGATAGTAAGAACAGATAGACTAACAACCAATTGGCACATAGCTTAGTATGATTGATCTGATTGACCGACAGACTAACAAATGTGGAATAAAATTGCAGGACCGTTATGCAGATGGCGAATACCTACCGGCCATTGATGAACACAATGATTACCACCTGATAGATGGGAAAGAAGAGGACGGTACAACCATCCTGAAGTTTAAACGGAAGATCGAAACGTGTGACCCCAGGGACAGAAAACTCAAGGTACGTATGGACTGAATATGTAACCCTTTCATTCTTAGCTGTCACAGTTTCTCACTCATTCAATTTATTTGTCGAACTTGTAGTTAACTGCGGGAAGACTACCCGAAATTGTGCAGATATGTATAATACACATGCAGTGTGATGTCGCTAGTGGAAACCATGCCTCTGAGATATGTATTATACTTAGGTTCCAAACTACCACCTCACCCGCACAATATACTTGGGATCAAACTACTGTAGCAACTTTTCACACCCGCACATTATACTTAGATCCAAACTACTGTACCAACTCATCACACCCGCACATTATACTTAGGACCAAACTACTGTACCAACTCATCACACCCGCACATTATACGTAGATCCAAACTACTGTACCAACTCATCACACCCGCACATTATACTTAGATTCAAACTACTGTACCAACTCATCACACCCGCACATTATACTTAGATTCAAACTACTGTACCAACTCATCACACCCGCACATTATACTTAGATTCAAACTACTGTACCAACTCATCACACCCGCACATTATACTTAGGACCAAACTACTGTACCAACTCATCACACCCGCACATTATACTTAGATTCAAACTACTGTACCAACTCATCACAGCCGCACATTATACTTAGATTCAAACTACGTACCAACTCATCACCCCCGCACATTATACTTAGATTCAAACTACTGTACCAACTCATCACACCCACACATTATACTTAGATCCAACATACTGTACCAACTCATCACACCCGCACATTATACTTAGATTCAAACTACTGTACCAACTCATCACACCCGCACATTATACTTAGAGTCAAACTACTGTACCAACTCATCACACCCGCACATTATACTTAGAGTCAAACTACTGTACCAACTCATCACACCCGCACATTATACTTAGATTCAAACTACTGTATCAACTCATAACACCCGCACATTATACTTAGATCCAAACTACTGTATCAACTCATCACACCCGCACATTATATTTAGATTCAAACTACTGTACCAACTCATCACACCCGCACATTATACTTAGATTCAAACTACTGTACCAACTCATCACACCCGCACATTATACTTAGAGTCAAACTACTGTACCAACTCATCACCCCCGCACATTATACTTAGAGTCAAACTACTGTATCAACTCATCACACCCGCACATTATACTTAGATCCAAACTACTGTATCAACTCATCACACCCGCACATTATATTTAGATTCAAACTACTGTACCAACTCATCACACCCGCACATTATACTTAGGACCAAACTACTGTACCAACTCATCACACCCGCACATTATACTTAGATTCAAACTACTGTACCAACTCATCACACCCGCACATTATACTTAGGACCAAACTACTGTACCAACTCATCACACTCGCACATTATACTTAGGACCAAACTACTGTACCAACACATCTCATCCACACATCACTAGAGTAGTCCCTAGCTAGATCGCCATACAATGTTCGAATCTGTTTCCAAAAACAACACTAATGTTCAATAAGAACCAGTGGGAACTGGCACAAAACGATGCATATCTATTTGACTGCGACCGTGTTCGAAAAACCACCGTTGGTACGATGAACCTAGCAGGCCCCATTTTTACTTTTGATGTAAACAGCAGAATAATCACTGTTGATGTAACGGTTTTTGTTTCCCAGGAGGGAACAACCAAAGTCATCTTTGCCTTAAACGACGAGGACCCAGAATCAGAGATGAGTATCAAGAAGCATACATTTAGGGGTGCGCGAAGTATTATGCTGCTAAGCGCACAGGAAAACAGCAATCCTCCAGACCCCTCCTGGAAATCATTTGACATCCTCAAAAGAAATGTAAGTGCGTGCCACTTTCTGTCACTAAAACAAACTGGAAGAAAATCGATGATATCCTTACCGCTTTCTCCACAGGTCAGCGTTCCAGCCAAGCACACGACCTACCACTACTCCGTGTTTAAGATCCCTGAATTGGCGCAAAAGAATCACATTGTCAGGGTGAGAAAAAAATATGCGGCTCTATTTAACATCCAAATTTAGAGTTAGCAAGCTTTGATTATTTAGTGGTATAAACGGGTGAAGGTATACATGTTAACTCTTGGTGGGTTAATGTCCCTCTTTACCTTTTGAATTACACAACAGGTGTTTTACGTTCCCAATGTGATCATGAGCTTTCGCGTTCATGATGAAGACTTTGACCTCTAAGTCATTTCGCATTGCTGAAGACTTCATGAACGTTTCACAGAAATGAAAGTCGTCCTGGCATCAGTTCTCCAAACATTGGATAAGTTACCAGTGGATAACTGTGGCCAAACTAACTTTATACTTGATATTTGTGCTTAGCTTGCTGATTTGGCGAGTCCGTGTTATCCAACTGCTTGTGGGAGATAATATCGAATTAGACTTCGCGTTACACTTCAGTTCCTTCTTCTTCAGAGCTGTCTCCAAATGAGAGACTCGGGCTCAGATTGTGGTAACAGCTGGGCCGGAGAGTTTACGGCTCATAAATACAAACTTGAATTATACTTTCTTCATCCTACGCCGTTGATCACGGAATCCTTCTTGCATGGTAAACCTAAACTACACGGATTAAGTGAAACCTCTTTGGACTGATTTGACTCAATAAACAACGAACTATTTGGTCTCAGAACCTTAACTGTGGTGTGCCCCACGAACTATCCTGGGACCCCTTCTATTGTTACTCAGTTTGCCAATGACTTTTCCCCGGATGTGCGCTGGTGACACAAACATAACAGTAACCGGCGAAAGCACTAAAGAGTTAGAGGAATCAACGGGAGTAGACCTTCAAAATGTTAGAAATTGACAGATTTTTCCAAACGATGTCTTTTACTGTTGAAAATATAGTCATCAAAAAAGTAACTTCAACAAAATATCTTGGAGGACATCTAGATGAGAACCTGTCATGGAAAATTCACGTTGACAAACTTGTAGAGAAACTTTATTCAGGCCTGGATGCACTCAGATGTATCAAGCCTTTCATACCCCACACAGCACTGTTAAGTGTTCTACGATGCACTCTAGATTTTCCTACACAACACTGCAATAATCAAACTGAGGCTGTAAAGTAAACGTCTTGCTGAGAAACTACAAAAAGTTACAGAATCGCGGGCTGCGAGAATATCTCAAGCTAATTAATGCCTGGGATTTAGCTCTCAACAAAACTTACCTTAATTTGCACAGGGATGCCAAACAATTTTCTTTATTCGTCAGAAGATTAAACTAATGGACTTTGACATATTTTCGCCTTATAGCGTAATAGTTAGTCTACCGGCCAAAACGTGATTCTATAATGACCGTCAAAGCAAGAAAACAGAAAGATAATTATGATTTTTGTTATTTATGCTCCCAATCACCGCATATTTCCCTGAAATCTACGATCTCAGATGGTCACGTGACAGACCACGTGATTCCGCTAACTAGTCGATAACCATAGCAATGTACGTAAATCGTCAAAGTATGCAAATGTGACACTTTTGAGAAACATTTAATAACAACTGCGACATTAATGTCCTGTATTTTCTCGTTTCCATATTGACTTGAGCTTAAGGTGGCCCGCGGCTATTTATTTTGGCAACGAGGGTCTTTTTAAATCGCGTTTTTGAATAGCTAAACATTATCCGATTTCTGAGATTTTTTGGACTTTTAATAAAGAATCCTCGAATTTTATAAAAAGTACAATTAGAAAGTGATTAACAAAGAACTGCTGAAGATATAAGCGATTTTCCAAAACGTTGTTTTCTAGGAAAGAGCGTATATTTCAAAACCCAAAAGATGGATTTGTTCCATTTTACTTTCAACGAGTGCCCAACCTCCAAGGTCTGTGACAGGCAAGTTTCAGATTAATCGGCACCATACAAGTTTCTCAGCAAACGGCTGATCAATTTTAACCTTAAAATGTTATGCTCAGGCATCTGGTTCAACTGCCGGAGAAATATTACGGTAATAATTAAATCGTACATACCATATGGAAGTTCAATACCACTTGAAACTTCTGTGCCAAAGGCAAGAAGATCGGAAACTGTAACTAACGTTATGCGGCGAACGAAGTAAGATAGGTTATTGCTGAATATTTGCGAAAATCGAGAAATTTGTATTCTTTCGGCGTCAAAAAAATTCACCCAATTGTTTTTCTTAAGTTCCTAATATGACTTACAGTAGCATATTTTAAAGTACCTTACCGAGTTTCAGCGCGCTTTGACCATACGCTTTTGAGAAATAAAGGCTGTAAACTTCAGCTTGTGCGAGACTTCTAAAATCTAAATGCTTGGAAAACCCCTCATGTTCGCTAATTTATTCAATGGGTTTGTTTTGAATTTCCGCACGGGTTCTGCCACTTGGGAATCGCGAGGCAAGGAATAATTAAAATTATTGTTGAAATTAAAATGAGGATTACATTGTAATTCATGGGACTGTGTGCAGTAACCCATGAAACAGGTGTTACGTGTTATGTCCACATGGTAGTAAGTAGCGACGAGGGGAGAACATTTGAAGAACGTTTCCACAGTAGGATACTCCTTGGCACCAAAACATTACTCAGCCTGGAACTATTATTACAAATACCTTACTACACTTGCAAAATTAATCCTCATTTTAATTTCAACATTAATTTTAATTATTCCTTGCCTCGCGATTCCCAAGTGGCAGAACCCGTGCGGAAATTCAAAACAAACCCATTGAATAAATTAGCGAACATGAGGGGTTTTCCAAGCATTTAGATTTTAGAAGTCTCGCACAAGTTGAAGTTTACAGCCTTTATTTCTCAAAAGCGTATGGTCAAAGCGCGCTGAAACTCGGTAAGGTACTTTAAAATATGCTACTGTAAGTCATATTAGGAACTTAAGAAAAACAAATGGGTGAATTTTTTTGACGCCGAAAGAATACAAATTTCTCGATTTTCGCAAATATTCAGCAATAACCTATCTTACTTCGTTCGCTGCATAACGTTAGTTGCAGTTTTCCGATCTTCTTGCCTTTGGGACAGAAGTTTCAAGTGGTATTGAACTTCCATATGGTATATACGATTTAATTAGTACCGTAATATTTCTCCGGCAGTTGAACCAGATGCCTGAGCATAATAGTTTAAGGTTAAAATTGATCAGCCGTTTGCTGAGAAACTTGTATGGTGCCGATTAACCTGAGACTTGCCTGTCACAGACCTTGGAGGTTGTGCACTCGTTGAAAGTAAAATGGAACAAATCCATCTTTTGGGTTTTGAAATATACGCTCTTTCCTAAAAAACAACGTTTCGGAAAATCGCTTATATCTTCAGCAATTCTTTGTTAATCACTTTCTAATTGTACTTTTTATAAAATTCGAGGATTCGTTATTAAAAGTTCGAAAAATCTCAGAAATCGGATAATGTTTAGCTATTCAAAAACGCGATTTAAAAAGACCCCCATTGTCAAAATAAATAGCCGCGGGCCACCTTAATCGGATACGAAGATCGATGAGCTCCGCCTTACACGTTCGACGAATCAAACAAAAATCTACGATGGCTTTCAAAGCTTTGAATAATCTGTCTCCAGAATATCTATGATCAAAAGTTATACCTCGTACGACCATAGTAAACAGAGGGGAATGGTTAGGAAACCCGGCAAACGTCAAGGGGGCTAACAAATGCGCTGCGATTAAGATTGGAAGAGGGTAAGAAAACAGATTATGCACGGTCATAGTTCATTAGCGTCCTCTGAACCCACATGTTCCTATTGGCTGATTGATTAACATATTCCAATATCTATTATAACCTGAGGCGTTCATCAACAAAATGAATCCTCAGCACGGCCACAAACCAACTTTGGGAAAGAATGTTTCCGTTTTAGTAAAATTACGGAATAGGCTGTCTGCATGTGGACTTAAGACAATCAACAACCTTACAAAAATTGTTACTTAACATTCAGGACTTAAACTATGATTTTAATAGCATTTAAATATTTTATATATTACCTTTTACTATTTAATACATGGCTTTCATGTAAAGCAGGCAGTTGCCTATTTTATTATTCGTATTTATGGAACTGATGATTTTCCATGTATGTATATCTAATCGATATACATATACCTACAACTTAAAGTGCCTATATTTGTAAGCCCCAATTTGTTATCAATAAAATCAATTCAAAATCAAGTAAATAGGTGAAGTGGCAAATATTTCTTGATTTGAGTGTTGCGTCTATGAGTTATAGAGGTTTCTATTTCCAATATGCTAATGATGTGACGTCACAGGAGGCCAACAAAAGATCATTTCTTTCTGCTTGTGAATGAAACAATTTCTGATTGATACAAAATATTTGGTAAAATATAAGGCCCAAATATAACATGGATGTGTAGAATAAGATATTTATCTCTGCCAGCACGTTTTTGTATAATAAACAAGAGCCCATCTGGGCTTTCACTCGGGCCACATGAGATTGAAGATGAAATACACTTTCATTTGAAATCCTCTTAGTAATAACCAAAGGGAAGAATTATTAGCTGAATTTAGCAGTCTTTAGGAGTGGCCGGTAGCGCGGTGACTTTCATTCTCTGCTCCCCTAGTATATATGTAATTTAATAGTTTTGTTTTTCTCGTATGCAAATTAAAGAAGTTGATCTTTTAATTTAAACACCACTTATTCATGTAACACACGTTTACAATTTAGTCTGCTGTTCTGTTATACTGCAGGTTCCGAGTGTCTCAAATGTATGTTTATATTTGTACCTTATTATAAGTGTATCCTGTCCATCCTGTGATGGAGCTATGTCAATTTGTGTGCCTCTGTGCAACTTTATCTGCTGTTCCTGCTACTGACATGATGAGCCATTACGAGTCCATATTGGTATTTGTTGGATTAAAGATTATTAACTGAAATGCCTGTTGGATCTCTAATTAACAAAACTTCAGTCTGCTCATTATATTACAGAACTATAAAGGGAATTGTTGGAAGCCTTTAATTTCTCGAACCAAAACCTCGGTCGTGAAAGGTTTCAGTCTTGTTTAAGTTTACCTTGAGAGTTGAATATTGCTTGGATCATCATAAATTATTCTGTGCTGAGTGTGTATATTTCTGGCTTCGTGTTGGCGAGCGACATGCAGTGTTGCTCTCACAGTTCAGGAGTTCAGATGTCTTCAGACTTCGATAGAGTAGAGTAACCCATAACTGCTCAACCACAGTATATATATTTGCTAGTAAATCGCTATATTTCGCTATAAATCAGCTATTCAGTATACGTACACAGGTCTCGATACGAGATCGGTAAACCAGCCAAAAACACGGTCAAAATTATTTTAGTGTTGGCCTACCGATCACGGTGTTTGCGCTGGTATGTACTTTGACCGAGAGTAAAATGAAATGTGGCATAAAACCTACGAAATTAAACGTACCTCAAACTAGCCTGTGTACAGTCTTCCGTCTCAAGATGGTGACTGGACTGGAGAGAAATATATTAGCGCCACGAGGTACGCGCACACAATTAATGCATAGTTTAATGCATGGGCAGAAAATTTGCTGCATGAAACACAAAAAAAATAACGGCCTGCAGATTTAGACTCGTGCTGCCACAGGCAGCTCGAGTAATGAGGCCTCCTGTGATATCAACATTAGCATATTGGAAATAGAAACCTCTAAAACTCAGAGACGCCACACTCAATTACTAATGATGTAGAATCGATTTTAATGATAGAAAGGGCTTATATGCACTTTAACCATTTTACCAGAGATCGTAATCTAGCACCATCAAGCTCCCTGTGTATGTATGTATGTAAAATCTGTGTAAAAAGGACTGAGAAGTATGAATCAAAGTCGTTTCCCAGGCCGACGCCATTTTATTTTAGCAACTGAAGTTGATGCAAGATGACGCCACTGACAACTTAAGCACCCAGCCTACCACGAACAGTAGATTAGTAGCTAAATATAGCCATGTTTCCAAACTTCCCCAGACGTTGATGGCGGTTAATCGGGTCTAATGTGAAATTTTCGTTTTAAGTGTAGAATTCCCTTCTCTTTAATATTCCAATGGCAAAGAGGGATTTTGAAATCCCACCATCAACGCTGCCACTCTCTAAAATCAAACTGAATCAACATTGACATGCAGATACATTTCCATTCCAAAGTTTCTGACCATTTTGTATTTTGTTTGTCTCTAGTTTGATCCCATTATTCAGCCTGGTAACGAAGGTTTTGTGCACCATTTTAATGTGATGGCTTGTGATAAGAATTTCCCTGAACACATGCTCAATCGAAGTGGAGACAGTAACGACCATGCCAACATGCCGGCCGAGATATTAGGCTGCTTTTGGCATGGCGTGTTTGTAAGTGGCTGGGCAGTCGGTGGAGGGGTAAGTCAAAATTGATTTGCCAAACTTCGAGTTAAATTTCACCCATGAATTTTTACATTGTCAGAAATCCATCCCACGCGTGCACTCTCGCTCTCACATTAGAGCTGTCTTTTATAAACAGATGTTGAGATGCTCACAATTTTACTGTAGTTTGTATGAAAGTTTGTGTTTGAAGTTAACCAGTATGATACGGTATTTTAACAAATCTCATCTGCCCAGTTCGATTCATTTTCTAAAATTCCTGGATGAAGTCTTAACCAAGGAGGATTGGAGGCCTTCCCATGAACGCTTTCGCTCAGTGAAAATTCGCCAAGAAGGCAAGAAACTTGAAGTTTCCCGCGAGTTTTGTCATTTCCAACTGAATTTCTTCTTGAAGTTTTTTTAACTCTAAAAACTACAGATGGATTCAACAAGGTCAGAAATATATTTTTTAACTTTAATACTCACTACTGAAACATCTTCATTTTTTTGTGCTTTTCATACAATATGAGCATATTTATCGGGTGTTTTGAGAAAAGTTCCCGCGAACCCAAGTCGTAAATATTACCCTGAAAGAAGTTAACTACAAACCTTTTAGACAACTAACCTTACCTGGAAATTAGCATGAGCAGTGACATAAATAAGTGTCTAATTTATGCAAAGGGCTCCAAAGGGCTCCAGGTTTAAGGACGGTGCCTACTAATTACAAACCAATTTGTTTTCTAAAATCTATATGGATTGTTTGAAACCCCTAAGGAGCTTTCAAAATCAGATTTTTTTTTAATGGGGTACCCATACGTTAAACAGAGATAATTAAGGATGAAAATCGAAAAAAGTGCTGACTCAGCATTTTTCTTTGTCCGAGAAACTATTTTTAATTCTATTAATATTTTGGGTTATCTGGCAAAATATTAGGGCAAAAAACGTTAGACATAGCGTTCTTCACAAAGGATGCCAATCAAACCATTTATCTTACAATGACTATCATTTTTTGTACAAATTTTGCTTTGTAAGCCTCATTAGTGACCATGAACAGACATCAAGTTTCAATTTTATAAAGACAAAAAATATATGTAAACGTTGTTTAGCTTCTATATTGTAGCTTACAAAAAAAAATGGGAGTATCCACGCGTTTTAAAAAGTTATGGGAATGGTAGGCCTCTTCTCGCTAATTTTATTTTCAAAAATTGGTTTCTTTTATTGCATTCGGGGAGATTTTGAAGATGGCGGCGGGGAAAAGATTCAGTCTTTCGACTTTCTTCATTGAAACTCAAACCTGTTGCTGCTTCCTTTGTGCTCAAACCCCATACAGTCCTTCCTTCTTCATTCTTCTTTGGATTTCCAAGAGGCTTACCAGTTTTCACAAAGCTTATTTGACCGTATTCACACATTGTTTATACTGCCGAGTCCATCTTCTCTCTGGTTACTTTTTTTAATTGCTTGTTTAATTTTAAACCTTAAAAATCTAGCATTTTAAAGCCGGTGGTCGTCACTGTTCACACACCCGTTTTCAAAGCTTGAGAACTTTTTGGTAAATTACGAAAAAAATTGGTAAACTCACAGTTTGAAGTTTGTTCAATTTCCCGTCGACTGTGAAAATATAAAGCTTAACGTTAACGTATTTTTCTTAACTTTTGGGGGTAGAAATTCACTGTCATATTATGTTTTAAGGTAAATTTTGCGCGGGAAATTCGCGCGGCCGCCTACCAGACTGACCGCAAGACTTTTGACGCATGCGCAGACGTTTGACCGCTGTGTGCCTGTCGAGTGCTTTCGAGTTTCGTCAGTTTCTCCAAACATTATGACTGTAGCTCTTACTCTGAAGTTAAACGTTTTTGTGTTTCATTTGAATTTCGCGCGATAAGCAATCAGTATAGGGAGCACTCAAGCGGAGCATCACGCAGATGTTCACTCCACAAAGGCCGAGTGACAAATGAAGGGTGACAAACCACTGGGCTTTTCATTAGTCCTTCGTTTCCTAATTTACTTTATTATGTTGATTTGATAATCTGTAGATTGATCACTGGTATTACCACAGTCACGGTAGCTATTTGTTGAGGACTTGATCTTACTCTCACATAAAAAAACATATTTTTGTTTATTCTCGGATGAATGAGGCTGATTAGGACTCTATCAAGATATGCTAATGTACCCGAGACTCATAGTGTACTCATTCCACGCACACTAGCTCCTTAAGACTCATAGTGCACTCATTCCACGCACACTAGCTCCTTAAGACTCATAGTGCACTCATTCCACGCACACTAGCTCCTTACTACATTCAAATATTCTCTGCACTCAACGCTCAACTCACATCTTGATTTTAATGGCAGGAGGAAAACCGGAGAACCCGCAGAAAAACTCTCGGAGCATGGATGAGAATCAACAAACCCAATTCACATATGACGTCACGTCCGGGAATCGAACCTGGACCACAGTGGTGGGAGGCGAGCGGTCTTACGCGCTGCGCCACCCAGCTCCTCTCTCCAAAAAGATATTCAAGTGACCCCCCACCCCCCCTGGGGTAGCCACATACATATAGAAGCTTTACGGTTTCACGTAGCTTTACCCATGAGCAGGGGCCCGTGTCTGCACGTTTTTTAGTGATTGTCCAGGACTGACTTCTGTGAGAACTTAATGATTAATGTGAGTGTTTTGAATGTGTTGTAGCCATTTATTTACCCCAGTCACATTGGGATTCCAATTGGCACGGATTATTTGGGGACACATTTTGTGTTGGAGATTCACTACGACAATCCGGATAAGAATCCAGGTGAGCCGATTTCATGACTATTCCATCCAGTCTTGAGTTAGAGTTAATGAAATACTCTCCTAAACAGGGAGTGTTTCCCATAACGGATGCACCAAGAGAGTCGAGTACGAACAACAATACATTTTTACGCGCTCTCAAAAATCGAGTGCAGCAAAATCTAACAGCCATTTTTCTGACTAAATTTAGATATTGTGGACAGCTCCGGCGTGCGATACTTCTACACCCCGACTTTACGTGAATACGATGCGGGCGTTTATACCGTGGGTGCTGACGTATCACCGTGGATGATGATCCCTCCCAAGCAGAAAGCATGGATCACAAAAGGATACTGTAGCAAGCGATGTAGCGAGAAGGTCAGAAAAAAAAATCCTTCCTTACAAGGGAATGATTTGTAGGTGAACATTTCAGCCGAAAACTAAAGGCCAACTAATGAATGGCCACGACCTTTTTTCCGCGACAGTTGTTGGCTCGGCAACTTTGGAATAGTGTACTCTACTATCACTGAGAAAACAAAAAGGTCACTTACACCTTTAATAGGTATTGGTATATAGTTTTAGAACATACAACGTTAATCGCTATTTCGAGGATATATTAAAAATTGCCGATCAAATCGCTGACCAGGAATGTCGCCCTTTCCAAGGATATCACCCTCTCTGGGGAGAGATATATATGAATATCGCCCTCCTCCTACCCCCTTAGAGATATCGTTCCCTCCCTCCATTTCCCATTCCCTTCCGTCTTCCCTTAATCCGTCTTCCCTTAATCCGTCTTCCCTTGATCCGTCTTCCCTTAATCCGTCTTCCCTTAATCCATCTTCCCCTAATCCGTCTTCCTTTAATCCGTCTTCCCTTAATCCGTCTTCCCTTAATCCGTCTTCCCTTAATCCGTCTTCCCTTAATCCGTCTTCCCTTGATCCGTCTTCCCTTGATCCGTCTTCCCTTGATCCGTCTTCCCTTGATCCGTCTTCCCTTGATCCGTCTTCCCTTGATCCGTCTTCCCTTAATCCGTCTTCCCTTAATCCGTCTTCCCTTCCGTCTTCCCTTCCGTCTCCCCTTAATCCGTCTTCCCTTGATCCGTCTTCCCATAATCCACAATCAGTCTTCCCATAATCCGTCTTCCCTTAATCCGTCTTCCCTTAATCCGTCTCCCCTTAATCCGTCTTCCCTTAATTCGTCTTCCCTTAATCCGCCTTCCCTTAATCCGTCTTCCCTTAATCCGTCTTCCCTTAATCCGTCTTCCCTTCTGTCTTCCCTTTCAATTCCAACATAAATCGAAAGCAGTTGCACTTAAGTTTGAAGTATTCACTGAATAAACAATTTCAGGTTTGTAAAACAGGAGCAACATTCTTTTTTTTCCATTTTGAACCAGTTTTTGATGAACTCAAGCTTGCCCGAGAAGGGAATCAAGGTCTTTTCTTCCTCTCAACACACCCATTTAGCTGGTAAGTCACAAAGACTCTGTGCCAATCGGTTTCCTGGAGCCTACTAAGGTGCAAAAGAAACTCAGGCTCCGAGATTGTCTGTACATTTTATGTTTTTATGCAGACTTTTATGCCATATATAGTACAACACTATATATAAAAATATAGTGGCAACACAAACGAACTGTTCTGCAAAATATCTGTTCTTGTGGGCCACTCGGCTGGCAAATTCTGCAGTCTGATATTTCTCAGCTGACAAATTCTGCACTTTTTGTTTCAATTTTTCTGCTGGTGTACCACTTTGGTACACCAAGATGGCAGCCGAAAACTTTGTTGGTGTTCCAATTTGGTTGCTCTGAGATTGTGCTTGCGTCAGTCTGGAGAGCAGGGTTTGGCATCTGGTTTGTGTGACCACTTATGGTAACTAATTGTTTTCTGCCAAAATTTGGTGTTTATTCTTTCGGCCTTCGTTCGCGTTGAATTGTTTCTCACAACCAGATTTTCGAAAAAATATGATGAGTATAGAGTTCCGTTAACGCCTAAATAGAAATGGATTGATTATCTTTACGTTTGCGTACAATTTTGGGGTTTAATTTTACGTTGTGTTTTGCAGGGCGGTCCCTTCATGTAGGCACACATGAGGTGCTATCAAAATACAATAGAATTAATACAATACAAAACAATATAACGAAATACGCAATACAATAGAACACAATACACAATACAATTTGTTAGCAATTCATGTGTGCCTACATGAAGGCACCACCGTTTTGCGGACAATGGTTGAAATGTAGACGAATGCGCATGCGTTCATTTTCACGTGCAGTTATTGTATTTTGTAATTAAGGCTATTGTTTTATGTCGTCGTCCAAGACGTTGCCGTCGTTGTTGCTTAAGTTCTCAGTATGTATGGCATCATTCATGCGAAAACCCACTTCTAAATTTTTCTTTGCCAATCTGAATCGCGAAACGGCCTTTTCACATGTGCGAAAACGTTTCGTCCAATCAGAAATCACCTGTCAATACGTACCGCGATTTTCAAACTGGATGTTCCAAATTGATGTTGAAGCCATTTTCAAAGCTTATGTCAGTTTAGAAAGTAAGATTTTATTTCTATTTTAACTGTAGCGAGTATAAATTTTGGTCTGCGTTCAGTCGGATACGAAATGCAAAACAACTACTTGGAAATTTGAGAGCTGCGTGTTCAATGGCAAGACGTATATAGATCGTTTGCACATGACGTCACAAAACAAATTGCCTCAAGGAAAAACTGACATTAGTAAATTATTTTAAATGTTGTGTATAGAGCAGTTAAAAATATATAAATTTCCGAAATTTTGTAGCAATAGTGAGTAACCGAGCTGTCGGACAAATAATATTCGAACAATTTAGTGTAATTAGTATGCGGCGGTTATGCATATATGGCAGCCGAAAACGTACTGCACAAATAAAGCTGTTTTTCACATCAATACGATTAGCGTTCACCTCAAACCACTTTAGATATCACTTTTAAAGGTTTATCAAGTTTAATATTTTTAATTGGTCGAAATATTTGGATTTTCATGACATTTAGGAAACACGCTGAACTGGGCTGTCACAAACTTCAAAATACTGTAACTCAAAAACGAATCACCGTATCGACGTAAAGTTTTCGAATACTGAAAATACCGACCTCTAGATCATATCGAACGAACAGCTTTATAGATCCTATAGTTTATATTTTAGGATTTTGATGGCGTCACATGCAAACAATCTATTACACACTTGTTTGTTTTCACAAAACTCGTACCTCGCTCGTTCGCTTCGTGAAAACAAACTCGTGCACCAGCACTTTCCATGACGCAATCTCTATTTGTATAACATGAATCTCGATTTGATCCCCATTAAGGTCGTGCTATATGGACGAAGCACGTGAGAAATGGGGTGGAGCTTCCGGAGATCGGGCGAGACGACAACTATGACTTCAACTTTCAGGTATATAGGTCCCTGTAGGTTTGCAATTTTCCTTGCAATTTGTCTCGCAACGGCTGAAAGCGATGTGTTTCAGTTGCATGAGAGGAGATGTTACACTGTACAATTTTCCTTGCAGCTTGTCTCGCGAAGGCGACCGCAGAGGCCTGGCACGGTTACGTAAATTACAGAATGAGCATTTTCATTGGCTGGTCACACAAACCGTTGCAAGACAAGTTGCACGAGGGGTGATACACTGGGCAACGCTTAAAAAATGAATGCAGCCTTTTGCTGCAATTGGTTCTACTCCGTGCAACGCTTGCTGCAAGAAATGTTTTGCGAGACATATTGATTTCTCGTATGTTACTTCTCGTGCAACTCAGTGTGTCGCAACAACATTGTGAGGCAAGTTGTACTGAACGTTGCCGAGTTTAACAGCACCTAAAGGATTTTTAGTTCGGCGTCATATCCTCTATGTAGCGATTAATCAACGTGCTAAGTGACTATTTAAAGTATCAAAATGAAGACGTCAACCAATGAAGCATCATGGGTAACATCTGAGTCAAAAGTGAGGGAAAAGGCATGAAGATATGAGCGACGCCTTCTCCCTGTGTTTTTCCTAGGGGTGAGTGGTTAAATTAGTTTTAGTTTTAGACATTTAATATTAACTTAATTTTAGATATAAAATATGAACATATAAAATACATAATGTCATGCCAGGGGCGCGCAATACACATACGGTTATAATCCATAACCACCGCTAGGTGGTGATTATCCCGCGATATTTCCTCACCACGAGTAGGTGTAGCACCTGTCTGTTCAGTTTGGTAATTGTTCCTTTTCAGTGTTAAGTATAAATGTATATCTCTTTGACAATTGCAATTGATAATCGCTCTATCTTTGTTTCAGGATGCTCACATTTTAAAAGATGAAGTGCATATAAAACCGGTAAGACATTAAAGGCCTCTCTGTCGATCAGGCAGCTAAGAGTTTATTCGAATTCTCCCTCTTTAGCTAGCCAAGCGAGTAGAGTCTAGAAATTATGCCATACTGATGCATCATTGTCTTACGGACCAATCAAATTCTACTTTCTACAACTTGGAAAGAGGAAAAAATAAAACACCTACTGGATAAAGAAAAAAACATAGAACCGACGTGACACTTGCATTTTTGGAAACTAATCAAGCGCACGGTTACAAAAGCGCTATTTTCTAAAATGAAAAAAGTACGTACCTCCGATTCAGACGGACCTCATGCCCACGCGGAAAAATGTGTGGTAACAATGGTACGGCAGCGAGGCCAGTTTTCCAAAAGATCGTAAAATTGGAGTCGGTCAGAAGCGTCGTATCGCACTCTTGTATTATTTTGTGTCATATGGAAATGCAGTTATGCCAAGCAAGTTGCGCAGAGCCTGGAGACAACATTCATTCATATCTATAGCTTATATTTAGTAATTATACAGTATACTACAGCTTATTGTATGGAATGTAATTTTAAGTTTATAGATATCTTTCAGGAGCCCATAACTAGGAGCGTCCATATCTCTTATATAGTTGTCACAGCGTTTTTACAAGTTGGGATATTTTTAGATTATTTTCCCCGCCAATTGGTAGATTGCACCGTGGCGGAACAAAAGATGCCTGATTAGCTACTTTTGTTATACTAAACAACATGGATGCTACGCTTTTGTGATTGGATTCCCTTAGGAATAATTGCAACTCAACAATAGCGGGAAACCATTCTAAAAATAACCTAACGCTGTGACAGGCCTAGTATGTGGGATGGACGCTCCTAGTTATGAGCTCCTGTATCTTTATATTCGTAGATATTTAAGAAATACAAAACATTTTCCGTGTTGTCATAGAGTTATAGAAGTTGGGAGAACGATTTTTTTCTCGTATACTTATTTAACTTTACTTAATTATTTATTATAATTGTTTATACATCAATTTTTTGTCGAGCGTTTTTAACATGAGCCAATGGCTCGGGAAACTGGGCGATAAATAAATTATTGTTTTGCATTGTATTGTATTGCATTGCATTGTATTTATTTACTGGTTATTTGATAGTATCCTATAAAAACAAATTTACGGGAAGATTTACCACGAAAACAAAGTAACTTACCGGACGATAGACTGCGAATTCTCGCCGGAAAACAAAAGATTCGAGTGGGGGACGCGTCTGCAGACTAATTATGTATTCAAAATATTGAATTCTTATTGGCTGATAAAGAAAAGGCGCGAAATTTCCTCCATTTTGATTGGCCCGATGTATCCTTGAAATACCGCTCTGTATTTCATAGTAAAGCCGAGCTCTGATTGGCTGAAATATAATATTTATAGGATAATGTATTGTATATGAAAGATCTACGAGAGCCGGCATAAAAATATTTTCGCTGCTTGTCACTGGCTTAGTCCTAAGTCGCTTCGTCTGTTTCTACAACCGTTTCGTCTAGGATTCAACGATGCTATTACCTACCGAACCAGACTCGGCGTACAAGGGAAGACTAAGGGTGTATGTAGTTTTGTAAATGCCTGCATGTTTACAGTTTAATTTATGGTATGGTTTTATTATATTTCACAGGGAGACGAGCTTATTCAGTTTTGCCAATATGACACTATGAATCGTACCCGTCCCACTTTTGTAAGTAGAGTTTTATTTAAAGACCGCTGGTACTTTGCATGTGACATAAGCAATTAATAATCCAATAGACAGCTTTGATGACAATATAATTTCTGGTACAAAACGGTACTCGATAGCTTATCGAATTACATTCGAACCTCTCCTTACGGAAACCTCAACAAGGACAACATACGTGGTCCCCGGCAGCAGCAATCCCAACGTTAACTGTTTCCTTAAAATAAAACCTTGCTAATATACGGACAACTTGTCATCAAGGACAGCAGCAATTATACCAACTGTTTCCTAAAAATAAAACGTTGCTAATATGGACACCTTGTCATCAAAGACAACATACGTGGTCCCCGGCAGCAGCAATACTAACTGTTTCCTAAAAAAAACCTTGCTAATATGGATTACGTTGGTACGTATGTCCCGTCGGTGTCCGTATAATCGATGTTCGATTCGTAGGCCGTGGGGTTTCTTCAGCCGGGGACCACTTGAGCTGTCCGTAATAAAGAGATGTCCGTATTATTGAGGTGTTCCGCGTAAAACGTAGTTGAACTGTACTTCTTCCTTTAACCTTTCCAAAATGTAAACTCTAATTGTATTCTACCTATCTCGTAGGGTGGAGTAGCGACTACAGACGAGATGTGTTTGAACTTCATGGTCTACTATCCGATCATTCCGAAGTTGCCGTTATACTGTTGCGATTTTGATATTAAAGCAGGTGTGGAACTATTGGACAAGTATTACCCGTGAGTGATTTATATATTTAAGGAGATATTTTACAAAACCGCGTATTTGGCGTGAAAAACTAACAGGCTAAAATCTGAGTTTGTGCCGAGCTAAAATGGATTTTAGGTAAGATGTCACGATATTTGTGTTGCTTTCTGAATGGTGAAAGTTAAATTGGACTGTTAATCCAAAGCAAAATTTAAAAACAAAATTTCTCTCGTCAGAAGCTATAGACCTGAATATGTAACACCAAACTTAAGGCGGTTCAATAGCAGCCTAAATTTACAAAGAAGAGTAAGAAACTAACTTTGTGCCACGCTAAAACAGTTCTTATAGTCAAGCATTTGTTATTTCTGTTTGTTTGTGACTAATAAAATAGTAATTAGAGTGTTAATCCAAAGCGAGAATTGGAATTCAAATTAGTCTGTAGGGCTAGTTTTGGCTCTTTTTTCAAATATTACGCGACAATTAGAAATATCCCCTCTTAAAGTATGTGGATGTATTTCATCGTCTATAAAGTTGTGCCTGCTTTCTACATTATTCAGTCAAATGAATCGCTATACCGAATTCTCCTAACACGATTTGAAAAGCATTTCCCAGTTTCAAAGGAAGATTTGAGATTGACAACGGGCTGCAAAGAGTTCAGTGGACTGCAATATTTTGTTTTGTCCACCGTGGACAAAAATGAAGTTGTTCTAAATGTATCTGTAAAGCAGTATTTTTCAAAACTCGAACTCTCCGCTCCAGTGTACCTGGAAAGCATACTCAGCTAAACTGAGTAATGTAGTCTTTGGTTGTTAGAAAGGTTAATATCCTTTTGGGGCTGACATTACACTTTTTACTTCCCAAATAATCGGATTCTTTACCTCATCACTGAGCTTCATCTCCTCTGCAAGATAACAATATTACTCGATACCATCACAACCAATAAAGTGTCTTAGACAAACACACTTTTTCATCAAATAGGAATAAGTAGCCTCCCCACTGTATTTATCCAAAATTACTTCCACATCGGTATTAATTAGCATATCATGGCGACCGGTCGCGCAAACACTAGCTCTCCAAAAATTCCTACTGTTGACATGCCTAATCTACTTGTCGAGAAGCATGTTCAGCGATTTTCGAGAGCTTCGCTCCGGCTTCAGTAAATGTAATCCACACCATTTTAGTCATGCGCCAAGGACGATAATAGATAATGAAGTCCACAGCATTTTATTCATGAGCCAATGACGATAATAGACAATGATCCACACCATTTTAGTCATGCGCCAAGGACGATAATAGATAATCAAATCCACAGCATTTTATTCATGAGCCAAAGACGATAATAGACAATGATCCACACCATTTTATTTGTGAGCCAAAGACGATAATAGATAATGAAATCCACAGCATTTTATTCATGAGCCAATGACGATAATAGACAATGATCCACACCATTTTAGTCATGCGCCAAGGACGATAACAGATAATGAAATCCACAGCATTTTATTCATGAGCCAAAAACGATAATAGATAATGATCCACAGCATTTTATCCATGAGTCCAAGACAATAGACGCGCGACGTCTCTCTTCCACCCCACACTTTAAATTATACCACACTTTAATGAGATTCCACCACAACAAAACGGCTAATTCTCCTCACTCTATACTACTGACGTGGCACTTCTGCAGCAAGCGCTGCACTGCAAAGCTGGAGAAAGTTAATGAACGGGCTCTCAAACAATCTGAGGGGTAAAGGTTTGAGAAAGGTGTCTACAGCTAGGCATATAACAATATTTAGGAAGGAAATTAGAGAAATCGGAATAGGAGGTGAATTTCTCATGCAGGTAAATAATTTCAAGAAATTCAAAACAGTAAAAAACACAGGAAACACTAATTGAGAAGAAAAGCGAGTACACATGTCGCTCGCCATATTGATTAAATTGTAACCTGGCAATAGTTCGGATGTATGGGACTGGTGTTTAATATTTGTTCCTCAAGGGGAGGGGTGGGGGTAAACATTTCTATATCATGTCAGAGGGGTGTTGGTAAAAACATTTCAAAATTTCAAAATTTCCGGAGGGACTAGCAAGTAGATTACAGAAATACATTATCGTGCAGCGCATATCATTACCTCGCAAGGGTACAACGTTAGGTCTGGCGATATACTAAATTAATTAAACTGAGAAAATCTGGCCCTTAGAAAGGACAAACACTTGAGTATAATGATGTACGACTCCATAAACCGAAGAGTACCTAAGTATCTTAGCAATCTCTTTTCAAGTACTTCTGCAAATAATGCCTATAGATCTAGGCTTACACAAAGTGATAATAATTTAATCATTGACCGTGTACCGAGGACATAATGCTATAAAGGAAGCTTTGCATACAGAGGAGTCCCTTCCTCAAAACCTTAAAACATCTCAATCAAGAGTAACTGTTTGGAAAATGCTTGTACAGACAAATTGTCAATTAGCATTTAATCGATTTTCATTTGCTTATACTTATGTACTCATGAACTTATGCTTCGATCGTACACTTTGAAAATTAACTTATAATTCTATTTTATTACGCATATAGGCTTTTTTATCTATCTATCTATCTATCTCTATCTAATCTATCCATCATTTGCAGAGAAATCGCAAAGAATGCGACTCGCTTTGAAAATCCAATCAAACAAAGCACTAAACCGTGGACACTAGCGATGACTGAGGATTACAAGGAGATGATTGAGAGATCTGACAGCGTTTTCTCTATTGATTGTGGTAGAAAAAATATCACTACTTTCCGCGTAAGTATTTTTCTGTTCGCATCTCGTCATAATTTTGTTTCTGGGAGAGAGAAAAGAAGCGACAGATTTATACCTGTGCATGGTTTCCTAAAGAACTACCAAAGTATGGATAGAAAGCTTTTTGTTAAATAGATGGATTGCCTTGTTAAATATGTTGGTTTGCTGATATAATTTTCATGGGCTCAAAACCAATATGCGACAAACATGGCTAAGCATAAATAACATACCTTATTGGCACGAGGTCACGTGATTGGATACTATGAATACTCTGAATTTCTTGCTATCTAACATGGCGTCGATTCTTTTGTGGATCGTTAATTTATCTCTCTTAAAATAAGAATCAATTTAAAATTAACAACAAGGGTAATGACAAGGGCTTCAAACTAACAGTTTAATTTCTGAAAACTAATTGTAGCCCCTCTTACCATGCCTGTTAATTTGAGGCCTGGAACGGTTTCTGTAGAGTTTTATTCTCGGCTTTGCTTATAATGATAATTGATCATACTATTTATAATCATATTTGTAAAGGATTTTATTGATGAGAAGAATCTTCACACCAAAGCCAAGATCACTACACCGTTACAGCCTCCCTCGGACACATGTGATGCAGCCAATATCGACCGTGGCCAGTTATGCTGCTCAGTAACCTGGGTACTACTTTCGTTGGGGGTGTGGTTGCTGTAACGGAACCCGCCTTCCTTACCACGATCAACGCCGCACCAATATTGGATTAGACATATTAGGACTCATTTGATTATTGATTGAGGAAAGTGAATCAAAACACGACTTATTGGTTTCTGTTTGTTTGTTCTTTTGTCTGCTGTTGCTGTTTTTTTTGCACGATTGGAGAACTGATGAGCTAACAGTCAAAATCCAGACATAATTGTAGTCCAACTTTCTTTCTCCAATTGGAATGCAATATTGCGCGTTGCAACGTAAATAAATACCCCTTGTTGTATAGCCATAAGGATTGTTGACCATTTACACGAAAATTCCAGAAATTCCGGGTGGAATGTAAATGGTATACGTTTTTTCGGTTCGTCCAGTGGAAAATTTCCGAAATTAATGGAACGTCTCAAAAGGTAGTCCAAAATTCCCAACTGGAATTTACGATCGGGACCACGTGTACCATTTACAATTCCCAGTGGGTCGTACCAGTTCCAGGCCTTATGCGTTTTTCCGATCGGGAAATTGTGTGTACCATATACACCGGAATTTCTGACCGGAATTTCTGACCGGAATTTCTGTGTAATTGTGGTAAACAACCAAGGCTTCCTAATAAAACGTGCGCCCTCATTGGTTAGTTTATGGTCACGTGACAAGTAAGAACACGAACAATGCGTGATTAATGCATTGTTAGCTAAAGGTGGGAAATATTTGTTTACCAAAACCATAGATCTTCATCAAAAGCTGACCATTTTTTGTCGATTCATGTTCAACTCATTTGCATAATTTGACGTAAATGACGTCGTGTTTATTTTTAGGGACCTTAAGCAACCAGGACGACGACGGCTGTGGCGACGGAACGTAGAAAAGTGTTTTCTCCCGAAATTGGTGTTTACTATTTCCTTTATTTGCCTCTAGGTGCCAGGTTTTCTAAATATGTGATCAGCATAGAGTTCCGTTCAGGCCGAACGATAAACGGTGTGATTTACTTTCTTACGTTCCCGTCCTCCTTTGAACGTAAAATGTGGAGTTTTAACGTTTTGTTTTCTTAAGGCTGGTTCTCATATAGTCATCCCGATCGTCCCGATCTCTTGAACCTTTTGTTCGGTGTGAATCGAAGCGTAAATTAATATGCAGTAAAAAAGAATCAAGCGCGGATCGGGACGATCATATGAGAACCAGCCCTTAAGAGAACGGTCAAAATGTGGTGACTGCGTGCATTTTCACGTGCAGTTATTGTATTTTGTAATTAAGGCTATTGTTTTGTACCGTCGTGGTTGCTTAAGGTCCCTATTAACAGAGTAGGACGTCCGTACTGTAAGCTATGGATGCAGTTTCCCTCCTTTTTTATGGCCCAACTTATGATACCGACCGAGCAAACGAGGTTTATAAGATGTTTATTATAAGGCTTCTTCATTTTCTTTGAGATCTTCAATTTCTTTGAAACCTTCGCAAAATACACAAAAATCTTCGTTGGTATCTCTTCTCTTTGAATTCGCGCGAGCTTTTCCTTTAAAGCGCATGGGTAAAGAGATATACCGCAATAAATATACCACAGTGGTCTCAAAAGCAAACCAGACAGGCGACATGAGAGAAAATAGTGATCAAAATATATCGCAAAGCGACGAAGGTCGTCGCAATCAGAATTCCCAATTTGCATTAATCTCTATAGTTTCATAAACCGTGTGAGCTTTTTTAACATTTTCTCATTTATACAGAGTAAATCGAGATAATTAAACAGTTATACATTCTCCCGTAATTGTGTGACGAATTGCGAAATTTGATGCGTCTGCGGCACTACTTGATTATCATGAATATTTCTTAACAAATATTTTGCCATGTATACACCCACACCGCGGCAAAACGTTACGCGCATGCGTATTTGCTATTTCTTGTCCGCGCGCGGCCGCCCCCAGTTTCCCGCGAAAACTGAAATGAAACAACAGGCACATACCCGTGATTTTAAAATTTCTGCTTAAAAACATCCATTTGTGAACTGTTTTGTCAAAAAATAAGAAAACTACTTAAAAGCTAAGCCTAAGACTTTAACAGGTTGAAGTTTTCTTAATTTGTGATTCACTGTGAGTTTACTAAGTTATGAAATTATTTACTAAAAAAGTTGAAACCCTCGGTAATTTGTATTTGATAGCAGAGCCATCGTTCTTTTGGCCAGCGGAGCATACCATTTTGCCGCGGTGTGGTATACACCTATTTCATGGTCCGACATTCCCAGCCCGCAATGGATTGTGGTCTAGCTCTGAAAAATGGATAAACTACAGTGTAATTCGAAAATCCGAAGAAAACCATTATATTCGTCTTAACGTTTTTGACCCAAAAACAAACGAATTCACCGGACTTTCATCTACAACCACTATCCGGCTTTCGGTCTGGGGTGTTGCCGTTTGTCCAAAACAACGTTTCTAGAAATAGGTGGTATATAGCAAGCGGCCATAACCAGGAGCGTCCATATCATATACAGGTGTCACAGCGTTTTTACAAGTTGGGCTATTTTTAGATTATTTCCCTCGCCAATTGGTGGGTTGCATCGTGGCGGAACAAAAGATACCTCATTAGCTACTTTTGTTATACCAAACAACATGGCTGCTACGCTTTTGTGATTTTATTTCCTTAGGAATAATTGCAACTCAACAAAGCGGAAAGCCGTTCTAAAAATAACCTAACTTGTGAAAACGCTGTGACATAGGCCTAGTATGCGTGATGGACGCTATTAGTTATGGGCTCCTGTCAGAGTATGTAACATAGCCATGATATAACGCGCGCTCTGATTGGCTAAAAAAGCGTGCTTATCAGAGTATATAACATAGCCATGATATAACGCCCGCTCTGATTGGCTATAAAAGCGTGTTTTATCAGAATTTATAATATAGCCACGATTTTACGCGCGCTCTGATTGGCTAAAAAAGCGTTGTACTAGAGTTTATTAAATAACCCCAATGGGTTGTGTTGTTGCATGTTGTCGTTATTTTATAAAAGCAATATAACACGCTTTCCATGTCTTTGTTCCCTGTGATAAACACTCGGGATATGTTGAGAGAACAAAGAACAACTTTGTGGCTTTGTTTTTCTTTGTTATCCCGACATAACACAGAACAAAGACATGGAAAGCGTGTCACAACAAGCGCGAGCGTGGTTTATTGTTTTGAATTGATTGTTTGCTTTCCTCGCGCGCTTTAAGTTTATATCATAAAACAAGTAAATAAGCCTTAGCCATGAATTACACTGTCGTAAAACGCTCCAGTCATATGAGAACACTCGAGAAATCGTGATGTCAAAAGCTCGCGCCTTCGGCTCGGTTGTGCTTTCCACATATCTCGTGTTCTCAAATGCCCGTAATCTTTTATGACAGTATATAATACATAAATAAGACTTCTTTATTACTCGGGCTGCCTGTGGCAGCACCGAGTCTTAAAATGCAAGCCGTTATTTATTTATTATATTTTTTTTGTTGGGTGTCGCAAAATTTCTGCGCATGCGTTAAAGGTCAAGTTCACACCAATCAGATTGCACTGTGGTGGTCACGCAACAATCGCCAGGTTAATTTATTTACATAATTTAATAAAGCCCAGATGGGCTCTTGTTTGTTAAATACAGTGCTTAATTGGGCTTAATTGAAAATTGTTCTCGCAGGGTATTAAAATTGTTGTTGTCATGAAGATTTTTGCAACGCTGATATTATTTTCAGTGCACAACCAAAGCGAAAGTTTGGTCCGGTTCAGGAGCCCATGACCGGTTTTATATTTTTACCACGGAGGAAAGTTGTTCAGTATGTATAAATAATATGTACAAATAAGTACAACTCGGCTTTTGGTTATAAAACGCTTGTGATTTCGGTCAGGCTGCTTTGGCTATTTTAAAATCATATATGTTGTAGACCCCAACTGACTTAAACCATTAACACATTTAAGCGCAGTAGATTCATTCATTTGTTTATTGGTATTCTCACTGACTAAAATACATGCACAGGGCATCTCTTTGGTAACCATTTGCAATCTAACACCCTAAGGTTCCTCTTTCGTGTCAACCATGCCGAATACGCCAATAATTTCACTGAAATAAAGCCTGAAAAAAAAAAAAGAGAATATATACATATATACGTTAATGACTTTCAAGTACATACGACACGCGATCCGTTACATTTTTATTTCTCTGACTGGGACAGACGCGAAGGGGCAAGTACTTCATGTAGCTGCACAAACTGTCCCAAACCCTTATAAAACCTACATTAAAAAAACGCCCTAACCGTCAACAACGGGTGCTCACTAATTTAGGGTGATTAGAGGTGGCAGGAGCCCCTGATAACTAGGAGCGTCCACCCCGCGTACTAGGCCTATGTCACAGCGTTTTCACAAGTTTGGTTATTTTTAGAACGGTTTGCCGCTATTGTTGAGTTGCAATTATTCCTAAGGGAATCAAATCACTAAAAGCGTAGCAGCCATGTTGTTTGGTATAACAAAAGTAGCTAATGAGGCATCTTTTGTTCCGCCACGGTGCAACCATTAACTGGCGGGTGAAATAATCTCAAAATAGCCCAACTTGTAAAAACGCTGTGACAACTATATAGGAGATATGGATGCTCCTGGTTATGGGCTCCTGGAGGTGGTCACTAATTTTGGGTGTTTTAGAGCTAATCACTAATTAGGCTAATTTAGGCTATTGTCACAGCTACATGAAGTAGTACCCCGCAAAGGCGATTAATAGGCCATTTTGACGATGTTGCGCACGCATCAGTAGAACAATAGACGCGAGGTGCTAAGCCTCGTTCTGGTTCACCAGCCTTTGTTATTTAAAACAGATAGCCATTGTTCTATCTGCGCGCGCAACATCGTCAAAAAGGACTATAAAGTCATTCAAGATCTACATTATCCCAATAGTTTTGTCATAGAACTCCATAGACCATATTATAAGTCCGCCATTTTGGACTCCAGTTATAAAATGGGATGTAATCGAACCGTAAACTTAATTTAGTCCACGGTTAGATTACTCCCCATTGTATTACTGAGATATCCATCCCAGAGTGCATCGCACACTATCCAACATGGCGGACTTGCGATACAGACCCTATGCAAAAAGCGTGGCCTAATTAGCATAAATTCCGAATTTAAACAAATACAGAAAAATTGATACAGACTCCTGAAAGAGCAGTAAGAAGTTGTTGACAGTATGAATTTTAGTAGTTTTATAACAATTGGCGCCAAAGTTATTAGCATTTAAACCTTTGGGAAAACATGAAAACGAGGCTGGCAAGGCATAATAGAAATTAGCAAAAACCATATACGACAATTCTGTCGGTGGTACGTTGGATCTTGCGGAGGGATCTGATCAGCCAAAAGTAAACAAGTCCAAGGACTACAGAAAAGCTGATCGAACAACGTATATATTGAGAATTCTACGATATTTCGGTAAGGCAATTGCTGACTTATTTCATACAAAGCTCTCTTATTTCAAGTCCTAATTACTCTGTAGCAATGAAAGCTATGACACTCAAATTTCACAGGATTTCTTATTCTCGCATGCTGTTTTATCTGATTGACAAGGTTGATTTCAGCTCATGTGATTATTGTTGACCAATGAAATAAAAACAGCGTTATTGCATAAGGTCTATGGTCTATTCCAGGGGCCCGAAGAAATCTACAATTTGTCCGTTCTCGATTCACATTTTTGCCATTGAGAATCGAGATAGAGTAGAAAGGTACCTGTAATTGATGGACGACAAAACTACAACTGAACAAAGCTACTGGCGAAAATACGAAAAACGCTGTAATACCTAACCCTTCTCAGACCTAAACAACTATTTTTCCTACCCCATCATTTGGTACGTTATATACCTCATTTAAGACCATTAGCAAAAGTCTTACAAGCGACTGATAACAACGGGGATATCGGGAGCTTGTTTACGCCCTGAAGCTGACATATATCGCTCTCAAGCACAGCTTTCTGCCGTAATAGTACATGTACTGGGCAAAAAAAAAGAGAGAAAAAAGCCAAAACATTGCATTCGAAAATTAAACAGAAAATACATTTATAAGTATACCCAAGAGAGAACGAATCTCCCCATGATAATTATTTTAAATCTATTTTTAGTTTCACAACACTTGATGCTTGAAGGCTACTCTCGTTAGTGACTCATTGTTTATATCCCATAGCACAAGTAAGAGCGCCACTTTACGCCAATCAGGTGTCTTTCTTTCAATAACCAGGCTGTGTCCTGTTAATCTAATTTGAAATAACTATTTGGAACAGACCCATGTATGGGGGGATTCGTTCTCTTTTCCCATTCTCTCTTGTTATACCTAATCCTAAACCATGAGGGCAAAACTAGGACCCCATCTCAGAACACGCTGGGCACAACAGACCCTAAACGGCGGAGTTCATGTAACTTATTCATTTTTTATTCAACCAGCGTCAAACTTTGCAACATAGAAGCTCTCCTCATACCAACAAACTTGTTATTTTTTGTATCTTATATGAATCAAAAGATGTGATTTGTTGAATTTTGAAATTACCGCCATTTTGTGCTATTTTTAGTAGCAAAATGACGGTTAATTCAAAATTCATAAATATATATTTTGATTCAAATAACAGCTCAGTTCAGTTTTGAGGATATCTCGACACGTTCTTTCAGAAGCAATCATCAGATATCTCATAATGTGAAATTTAAGATTTGTCGCCAACTTCGTGACGTGATTTTCCCACCAAAAGCCGTTAAAATTAATTTTCAGTGAAAAACAAAAAGAACAAGTTTGTTGGCATGAGGAGAACTTTTATGTTGCAATGTTTGACGCTGACTGAATAAAACTGAAGTTACATGAAACCGCCGTTTTTAGGGTCTTTTGTGCCCGGCGTGGACCCATAAGGTTAGAAGAGTAGCCACACCCCGTGCTGTATACAAGCGACGAAACACTTTTAAAACTCCATCTGACATCTGTTTCATAAAACGGGTTGTCAATTGAAGGAGATCGTACTTAGGACAAACGATACGATTCCGAAACCGAAATAGATTATGGTTATATATCTGCAGCCATGCGGAATGGGTTCAAAAATGGATAGTCACTGTATTCAACTAGATCTGATTAATAAGAAATGTAACTGCAAAGTTGCATATCCACTTACAATGATATTTAAATTTCATGTTCTTTCCTTCTTTAAGTTGAATTGTAATTACTTAAGCTTATATATTTTCGATATTGTCTTTTTGCCTGTGTGGACCTAACTAGAGACAACCTCTCGGTTTTTCAGGTCAAGCTCACTCGTCATTGTACTTTAAACATAAACAAATTGTAACCCAGTTAACGTACTTTTACCAGCTGAGTGAAACAAAGTTGTTGTTGTTATTCGAGGAAACCATTCAATATTCGGCTTAAGCTTTGACACCCAAAACAAACCAATTTACCAGACATTTCAGTTACAGCCACAATCTATTGCGGTCTGGGAATATACCAATACAAGGGGCAATAAAGGTATGTAGGACGACACGAATTTTTACCAAAAATACAATAGAATACAACACAATACAATTCAATACAACAATATAACGCAACACAATACAATAGAATACAATTTGGTAGCAATTCGTGTCGTCCTACATGAAGGGATGGCCATACAAGGTATTAGTCGCAATAGAACATTAATATTTTTCATTATGGCGTCATTTTAGTACAACTACCAGAATCCTTTACAAATCTCTTTCTCATTCAAATTTCTCAACTCCCTTGAGAATTCCAAGACAATGGTCCAAATTAAAGGATCCAGATTAAAGAATCCGCGCAAAGAGTTCTGGTAGTATGTGACGTCATCATGCAGAGGTCCTATTATTTAGAAACTATGTTAATTTATTCACACATTCCTTCACAAATTGTTGAAATTATCATAGTGTTCTCGTTGAAATTATTCAGTTCCTTAAATGATTATTGGACTGACATTGTAATTATAATTTAAAAAATATATAGTAGGGACAGGATCCCATTAAGGACCATGACCAGTTGTCCAGTTTTCTTAATTTTAATTTTTTAATGGTTTACTTACATTAATTTAGATCACTCGAGGACCTCCATGAAAAACACCTTCGGGTGACTGGGGCATCCTCTTTATTAAATATCTATCTCATTATTATTGCGAAATTAGACGCGTCCCGCGTCCCGCGTCTCGCACGAGCATGGGATGTCCCGGATTTCCGTTTGCGCATTACCATCCCACAGTTTTACTTAGCTTGTTGTCGACTTATTTGTATTCACATTTTTGGCTATGACTCTCGCATTTCCCTTGTCGCGGACCTTTTTGTTTGGTTGCAGAGATAACCGAAAGAGCATTCGTCGATATCGTGTCCCACATTGGAATTCTTAAATGTATTGGCTCAAAAAGTATGCAACTTAGCCATCTTTGTTTCTGGATGTAGTTTATTGGTCACACGTATGGTTTAGAGAGTACGTTATCTCATTTTGGTCCTAATTACCCGTTGCATGTTTGTTATTCATAACGTTCATAACGTTCGTAATTTTAGAGCTTTTTCTCTGTAACCGTTGATGGTAACTACGAGTCTTAAAACTACAAAAACAAAATAATATCGTACAGTTTGGTACTTGCTGGTAAATACCCTACTTTTCTTTTCAAACACGCAAAGGACGTTTACCTAAGTTTTTGCTCGTAAGGTGCACTGAACCAAATTATGAATCAAATTAAAGTGAATATAACCAGTTTTAACTTGTTTCCCGTCGTACCTTGCTGGCTTATACATGCGCGGGATTACGGCGCAACCTCGCATAATTTAGTCAGTCAGTGTCGTAGTTGTTGGTTGCCGGAGCGGGGTTCCGAGAGGAATAAACGAAGTGTGTTCGTCTGCTCTTTAGAGTAACGACCCATTTTCTGAGAGGAAACATATATTTTTCCTTGCGAAAAACACTGCATTAGTCGTTTGTCCTATGTACATTCGGCGTGACAACCTTTTAAAAAATAGATGTATGTACAACTGAAGCTTGCGTCTATGGCTCTCTGCTGGTACTAGCTTGTGAATATTTAATACAGGAGAGAAGTTATTCCAAAATGTGTACTTAGCGGTAGCAATGCCTTAGATAAAGAAAATTATATAATCAGGAAATACGGCTTTATTATGATTATATACTGAAGCACTTACCAAATGCTTAAGCATTATTTGCAGTCATTCAATGCAGCAGCACCAACTTGCTTCGTAGTCGTGCCACCAGGACATCGGAGACATGACTTGGACAGTGGTTTGGGTTGGTAGGTGCCGATTGGACAAGCCATGCACGTGACTGCGCCTCCTGCTCCCATGTGACTGTATTCTCCAGGCTGACAAGTATCTGTGGTGGCATTAGAAATATTTTAGCTTATCATAATTTTGAAAAAAAAAATACCGCATGCACCTCAAAGAAAGGAAACTGGGTTTTTCGTGACGGTCAAGACTAAAGCAAGAATAGATCCATCTCTTCAAGAGATTTCCATATCAATGTATCTTCTCGTGCGTTAACCAGAAAAAAAGAAACAATACACAAGGAGACGGTACACGTGATCTCAAATGGGGCAATAAAAAAGGATATATTATATATAGGGAGAGGCTGCAGGTTGACTCCCGCTCCCTCTCCCCTCCTCTCCCTTCCTCTACCCTCCCCTCCCCTTCCTCTCCACCTCCCCTCCCCCCTCTCCCTCACTATTAATGCCAGTAGTGTTATCTGCTATTGGCCTAATGCTTCTCTCGTAATTTGTCTTACTTTAGCAATTCTTATTATATCTTTTCCATTTCCTCACTCTCTTTAGTGAATCCTCTAAAAGAGGACTAGCTATAAGAAACCTCCTTACCATAGCACTGAGTTACATTCCTCGCTCCAGGCTCAACTGATCGCCTTCCAGCAGGGCATTTTTTGCAGGAGCTCTGTCCCAACTGGTCCTGATATGTCCCCTCTGGGCAACTTGAGCAGTTCCTAGCATCCTTATCGAAATAGGTTCCTATAGGGCACTCAACTGCGAGATTAAGATCATGGGCTCGTTAGTTATAGGCCAGTTTCTGTTTACTCAACTTCAATATAAGCGAACATACTTTAAACTCTTACAAAACTATCGTCAACCTTTAAAACTTTAAAGAGAGGCGGAAAATTTATATTAATTTAGAAGGGACTTTGGCTTAAGAATGTTAACAGCTTTTCTAAAAGATGCTTTTAAAATTGTTTTTAAGAACGTTTCCGCATTGCCTCTTGCACGTGGTGTCATAGCATACTATCCTAACGACCTACTTATTTGACTCTTCATAAAAAAAGTATTTTACCAGATTTTCCTACATTATAGCTTAAGCAAAAGTTGTCCGATGAAATGCGACAAGCAATAAGCTAAGGCAAGCCCGAAAAGACCCCTAGTTCTTATGAATACAATATTAGAATTATAATCATTTCATGGTCATTGCCACAAATATGAATTCACAGACTTCGCTCCGCAATAACTGACTTCAGACACATGAATATAAAATTCATTACGGACAAAAAGTACCGAAGTCCTTTTCGGTCTTGGCTTGTTGCGTGTTACTTTTGATCGGACGTCTTTTGAAATATAGATGTACACCGTAAGATGATCACTTCTCCTGATGAATTCCTCTAACACCTTCAAGAAAGTCAAGGTAGTTAAGCTAAATTAATTTCAAGGTAAATAACAAAAGTAAAGCCTGAAAAAATGACCGTGCCCTTTATATACTGTGTATAGAGCTATTAAGAAAAAACTCTGAATTTCTAACGGGACCTGAAACAACAATGGGGCTGATCAAAGTCAGTCCGGCTAATCCTTAGATCGAATTGGAATTTGCGTGTTGGTTTTTGCAGAGGGAGGAAAACCGGAGAACCCGGAGAAAAACCCTCGGAGCAAGGGCGAGATACCAACAAACTCAACTCACATATAGGCGCCGTGACCGGGATTTGAACCTGGGCCACAGAGGTGAGAGGCGAAATGCAAAACCACTGCGCCACCCCGACTCCCGCCACTCCGGCTATTAAGAAACGATGTCGATCAATTTGACTTAAGCCTACGCGATCCGACCGCAAAGTGTATGGGAATAGGACAGAAGATTTAAATTCTGTATAATCGTCAAGTGAAGCCCAGTCTTGCTTACTCGATTTAAAATCCCCAATTGTATATTTTCAGAAGCCATAACCAGAAGTCTCGATTTGTCGTACTGAGTCGTGGCCCATCAGTTACCGTATAATCTATTTTTTAAACGATTCTCAGCGCTAAATCGATGGCCAAGCGCTTATACGCGTATTGCTCCAGCAACTATGATTGGTCCAAAACAGGAAAGCTTTTGTTGTAATGAGAATTTAAAAAATGTATTTATAAAAGAAACATGGACACCATTGTTTTTCCCGCACGAAATTAGTTTGAGCGCCGTTCTACAAATAGATTATACCGTAAACCAATGGCTGCGGCCATTGCTTAGTCATATATTCTTGGGTTGCAATCAATCCCTGGAGATACAAAAGACAAAGACGCGGCAGCCATGTTGGAGGACGGTCTTGTAATTAATTAGTGAGGACCGTATGTTAGATAACTGTTAGGTTAAAATAATGTTTATTGTATTGTATTGTATTGTAACAAAATACACTTTTTTAATGTTCCTCCAACGTTAACATGGCCGCCGTCACGTCATGTGCAACCCAAGAATTCGCGATACAACGTTTTTCCAGACCGGGTTATTTTTAGATTTCATGTTATTGTTAACAAAAGATGCCTCGTTAGCTTCTCTTGTTTGGTCAACCTACATGGTTGGAATATATCGTTAATCATTTTATTTAAAATTACTCAAACGCTGGCGATTGCATAGGTATTCGAAACCTAACTCGCCGGAAAAGCATTCTAAAAATGACCCAGTGTGAAAGTTCTGCATCATAGAAGAAGTATGGGAGATGGACGCTCCGGGTAATGCCTTACTACCCATGCTACCTTTTGGTCTAGTAGCGTAAGCTTGACTCAAGTCAAAATCATGGACAACCGTTTTGTAAGAGCGTAAATAACACATGTTATACTTACCACAAATGGATCTCTGTATTTCTGATCCAGGCCCTTTCGGTACCATGAGCACTTTCAGAGTTGGACAGAATGCTGAGCTTGTGGCTGCCTCGATCTGAAGATTGGGCATATTTGCAGTGACAGGAAACTTGGACTTCAGGAATCCTTCAAGAACATCCAGCTCCTGATGAAATGCAGCGAAGAAATGGAAGATGTGTCACATTGCTATGTTGCAAGAAGGCACCAGGGGTGGTGGTTGGGGTGGGAGGAGGGGATAGGGGGGAGAGGGAAGGGGAAAGGGGGAAGGGGGAGGGGGAAGGGGAGGGGGAAATGTTGGATGAAACAAGGCGCTCAAATGCCAGATGTTTCTTTGTACATCCTTAGGACGCATTCTCTTGGGACATCTTCGGGCTATTCCTATATCAGAATACCTCGAAATCTTGCAGTTATTCATCTCCCAAAATTTAGAAAGCAATCGGCACTTTTAGTACATCATTTTGAAATGATTTTTTGTTTGATAATACAAGTTTCATGGGTGTAGTCATTTTTCGGAATAGCCGGAATATGTCCCAATAGAATGCGCCCTTAGACATTTTACTGCTGTTTTTCTATAATAATTTGAAAGTGTGGGGAGCCGGGATGGCGCAGTGGTTAAGCGCTTCGCCTCTCATCTCTGTGGTCCAGGTTCGATTCCCGAACGCAGCGCCATATGCGAGTTGAGTTTGTTGGTATCTCGCCCTTGTTCCGTGGGTTTTCATCCGGGTCCTCCGGTTTTCCCCCCTCCACAAAAACCAACACGCTAAATTCCAATTCGATCTGTGGTTTAAAGAATGTGATGTAAAGTGGTATGCTGTAGTGCTATGATCTGTGGTTTAGCCGAGTCATGGCTTTGATCAGCCCCTATGGTTGTTTCAGGTCTCGTTAGAAATTCAGTAATCGTGGCACTTGACAGACTTAATTTAACCAATGTGATTAAGTCGTTATTTTATGATTGGCATTTACCCTCTTACCTTCATCATCTTTGTAAGTTTGATGGCTTCCTGAGCACGGTCGCTGACAGGTTTCGTGTCATTAATGACGAACTCGAAAGTGATGATGCGTTGCACAGGATCGCCACTGCGTTTGGACCTGACGAAAAAGACAAACACCATTTTTCAGGAGGGATATGCAGTACGAGAAATTTGGTTCAGGTTCTAGGTCTTCTGAGACGAAGCCAACTTTTAGTTCCAGTAAAACCCAATCATTCATGTTAATTTTATCCCATGACGTCAAAATTAAATCCATTTTCCGCTAAAAAGTTTGGATTTTCTTTTAAGACTTTAAGCAAACAAGAAGGTGAAATCTAGAACGACAGCAAAAAACAATAGCATAATTAAAAACTACAATAATTGCACGTGAAAATACATGCAGTTGTACACAGTGTGACTATCCTGGTTGCTTAAAGTCCCTAAATTTAAAATCCAATACAAGGCACTCCGTTTTTAGCTTGCCTCGATCCACAATAAACGTTAACATTCTCCACTACACAGTCGAGTCCCTGGCTGACTTCACACAAGGCGTAATTCGTCATGGGGCTTTTCTTGATCGCGTCGAGGAAGTTCTTCCGAATACGATCCAAGGCTTCTTTTTCGCTACCCACGCAAGATCCAGTATAGAAAGTAAATTTCTTGACTGCTGAGCTCGCTCCTTCCTCAGCTGCCAAGAAAATCCAAATCCAAATAATAGTTATTATTTAGTTAAGAAATATGTGTGTATATTTGTGTACTAGGATTGGACATCGTCGTTCTCAAGACAAGTACTAAAGTAATGACCACATTTTCTCTAATCTTTCCTCAATCAATTGCCATTTATTTGACCATTCACTACAAGTAACACCTTTCACCATATATAGAGAACATTACACGGTGGTGCGAAGATACGAAGTTTATCATCGAGAGTCGAAAACATTTCACGAGTGAGCGGAGCGAACGAGTGCGAAAATGTTTTGGACTCGAGAGGATAAACTTCATATCTTCAAACCACCGTGTAATTTTCTTTTTATTATATGGACAAGTAAACTGCTCTAAGAACGTTTATCTATTCATTTTACTTACTCTCAGTACAAACTTCTTCGTGATCTTTCTAAGCTGTTCTAGGAAGTTGCATCGGGTTTTATTGTTTCTTCGTTGCATTCGAGAAAATCTTTAGAGAGTTTTAGATCGTATTTGGCTTTTGGTGCTCGGAATATTCATTGTCATGCAGCTCATTTAAAGTGCCTGTGAAGCTTATTTTTTTTATTTTAGATATCAATTCTACATCAAGTGAATAGTAGAATGGTACAATATATCTTGCTTTGAATGCTGTGCCGCTGAGCTAAGGAGGTTTTAATATCCAAAATGCTAATTGCATGACGTCAGGGGAGGCATCTGCAATCACTTCTTAGTGGTTGTGAATGGGCGTTTCTACTGATATAGGAAAACAAATTTCTAAAATCAGTTTATTTCAACCATGGGTATAACACTGATAATTTTAACAATTTGTTTAATTGTAACAAAACAAATTATATAATAATTGTGCCTCCCCTGACGTCATGTAATTAATATTTTGGATATTAAAACCTCCTTAACTCAGCGGCACAGCATTCAAAGCAAGATATATTGTACCATTCTACTATTCACTTGATGTAGAATTGATATCTAAAATAAAAAATAGGCTTCATAGGCACTTTAAGCTGTTTACATCTTCCTCTGTGATTTTCACAAACCTGCCGTCATCTTTGTAGTTCAAAAGGCAGCAAACGTGACGTCATCGATATTTTCACTAGTGAGGATATGGAAAATACGCTACCCGGATGTAGTTTCGTATGAGTTCTATGAATGGTTTATTTCTCAGTAAAACACTATCGTCCATATAATAAAACCCCGTTACCTGCCAAACTGCTATGTATCAATGTATCTATAGAACAAGTGTATATGTTGTACAGTTGATACTATACTTACGCCCGCAGTCTGGCCATGGTCTTTTCTTACGGTCATCAACAGGCTTTGGGAATACGTCAAACACATACCACGTCCCATCTGATTGACACATGTAGATGTTAGCTGCGTTCTCGGCGAAGGCGTATCCCTTCTTACATTGCACGTTGCACAGCATTTCATATGTGATACCGTTGGAGCTTTGGGTTTTCTTGTTACACGCGCGTACGCCATGTTGGGGTGCATCGAAGAGTGGACATTTAACGGCTAGGACGAGAGAATGAGGAAGTAATCTGTTGTTGTATAGCTGTGATTTCTCCATATATAACGCACGCCGTTATTGGTTGATTTAGGGTAATATTACAGATGAGCGAAAAAAAAAAAAAAACTAAGACGTTAGCGGGTAACAGTGCATTGTTGCCCGTAGCGCACGTGATCAGAGCGTGACAGAAGGTGGCGTGATGTTATTCGTTTTGGTTACGCCAGTCTTTTAAAACATTTTGGCCGTTTGCCTTTTGGTTCAACTTTTTTTTACTTTGTCTCATTAATTTCTCACTATAGCCATGGGTTTTCCAGATGCAACGCACGTTCTTATTGGTTCATGCGAGGTCACGTGGCAGTCGTCAAAATCCAATGTATTCAAATGCATCTCGCCACGTGATCACTTCGCGACAGGAGATGGTGTGATGTGTCGTGCGTGCGTGCCACTGATTAGCTAAAGGCGGGAATTTTTTTTTTTTTACCAAAGGCAAAAGTAATTTTATAACAAATCACTTCATAACTGTCCCCTCGGGAATTAGTGAGTTTTAGTGAGGATCTTGGGGAAACAAACTCGCTGTTTTCCTCGGGACCAGGCATGAAGTCATTAATATTGTTTTCAGCAGCTTTTAAAATACTTGGAAGTTTTTGTGCCATTCAGCATAGTGTGAACATACTTTTTTGTCAGCGCGTAGGCTCTACAATTTCTTGACGACGTTCTGATCCGAGCTGTAACCGAATTAAATATAGGTTTTATTTATTTGTTGAACATGGTACATGTATAATAAACAATTTATTACACAGAAGGTTGTGTAATACGGCTGTGAATTTTTACTCGTCAATGTAAAAATACCCAGCCATATTACACAACTTTTCGAGAAAGTAAAACAAAACTCCAGGCTCCTGAAAACTCTAATTATTATTATTTTATTTAAACATGATTCTTAGCGTTTGCCCCAAGAGCAGTTAAGCCCATTTAGGGGGCTTGCGCTAACATTATTTTACAATATTTTATAGGCGTCAAATGAGAACAGAGTGTTAAAAATAAATGAGTGTAACAAAATAAATGTAATGAAAAAGAAAAAGGAGAAAAGAGAACAAAACGGACAGAAAGCACTATTGTCAGTCATCATTTTTGCTCGAAACGTTAGTTGATCACAGACGGGGAAAATATATAATAATTATCTAATTGCCTCTAATTATTATAAGTAATAGCATGACATGAGGGAAATTAGTGATTAAATTTCTCCGAGAGCCGAGGGAGGATCTGTGGAAGTCCCGACACCGCAGCGGAGGGACTTTTACAGAGCCTCCCAAGGGTCGAGGGGAAATTTAAGCGCTAATTTCCAGAAATGTCATGCTTTTAGATTGTAAAACTAATCCGCGAGAAGTTTGGTTCTCTCTGCCAGAAGTAAACACGTCGCAGTTGAGTGGAGTTCGAAAACGTTTTGTTATTCGCTTGATTGAGCGCAATAGATTGAATGAGCCTGGCTTCCCCTGGGGACAAGTCTGTTGTTTTTGAGAAGAATAGCAGTAAAACACAATGTAATTATGTGCTGACTAAATATTAAAAGGCCATACGTATATGGTTTTAGCATCGACCATGAAAGACGGAGATGTAAGGATTCAAGAGGGGTGCACCGATCGCGCATTCATAAAACGCAGGGTTAGACGACATGGTACGCACTCTAACCCGATGTGGTCAGGGGGATTTTGATGTCTCCTCGCCAGTGCGCATGCGCTCCTAAGTTTCCCTCTTGCATGGTGAATGAGGGAGATTTAGTGAAAGTATGCATGCTGATGAGGGATATTCGAGATTAATGTCCCTGAACAAACAAAGGAAAACGAGGGGATCATGGTAATTATTAATAAATCTATAAATCTATCTAAAGATATTTTGCATGCCTGACTGACAAGCAAACATATTACAACATAAGCCTGATATCGTTAGATATCTTAAAGTACAACTATGACGAAAATTTACCATTTCAATTTGCCACTTCTTTAGTGTCAATCAGTGTTAAAAAATATCCAAATTAGTAAAAAATATTCCCAAATGAGCAAGTTAAACTACAAAATTTTAGGAGAGTTTACCGGTAAAAGTCGTTCCTTTATTCAACGGAAGTGACGTAATACGCGCAACACGACAACCAGCGTGGCTACCTTTTTATGTACACTATTTCGCGCGAACCTCGCAAGGATAAGTATAACCTTGTGTAGGGGAAGAGGTTTTTCGTATAGCCTGCGTAGCAAGCCCAGGGGGGGGGGGGGGGGGGGAATGAGGAAGAGGAGGGGATGGGGAGAGAAGAAGAGGAGGGGAGAGGGAATGGGGAGAGGGGTTGCCCATTCCCTCTCCCCTCCCCTCCTCTTCCCTCTCCCCATTCCCCCTCCCCTCCTCTTCCCCATTCCCCCTGGGCTTGCTACGCAGGCTATTTTTAGTAGAAATATGTCTCCAAGGCGTTGTGTTGTGCAGACGAGTGTTGCGCGTATGACGTCACTTCCGCTGAATAAAGGAACGGCCTCCAGTAATGGCGGACGTTTAAATTCAATACTCGGAGTTCAAAAACTAAGACTTCCCGTCGTCGTATCGAAAAACAGTTTGGACTGTAATAATATAGCAACTCTAATTTATGAATATGCACACACATTGATATGTCGAAGTTTCATCGTAGTGTCAGTTTAAGTGGCAATCCAGTTAACTGATGCACTTTTATAGCAGTTTTCGAACTGTCTCTTCGAGGTTTCATGGAATCTGAAAAAATGGTTTCTTTAGGTTATCGTTCAAGGTCCCATAAAGGTCTGAATTTTGGGGAGATTTTTGGAGAGTTTCGGAAAGAAAACAAGGGCGGGAGAATAAGTAAATCTTAAAGTGCAAGTAAAGCCATAAAACAACATTAACTCTTTTTGCGCCAAATTCTTTTTCTATAAATATACTTCAGTTGTCTAAATTAGTTTTCTTTGAGAGGCAGGAGCAGAAATTAAACTAGAATAAACGCTACCCGAATTGCGGGATTGATTCATCTTGTGATGTCACAATGAAAACCTACGGGATTTTATTGTAGTAGTTTTCTCTAGGGAGGGAGTTGATTCATCTTATGACGTCACAGGATCCATGAAAAGTAACCAAAATTAGGGATTAAATGCCAGAAATGTTACAAAATTTGCAAGATTAATGCTTTTTTGTGAGAAACAAACACAATAGTACAAATTATTTTTTTGACATTATACTTGCACTTTAAAGAAATAAATGATGAATTAAAATTATATTTTAAGCTAACAATTAGTATATGATCTGCCAACAACCCAATGTATCCAAAACATTTGGTTCATATTTTCAAAATTCCATCCTATTTCGTAGAAATCCAACTGGGTTGACCCCTTAATTAAGCCTGAAATCCAACATACACTAAGGTTAGAATTCCATGCAAACACACATACAGCAATCGCATGTGTGCACATACATCACGCGCATGCGCGCAACATAAGTACGTACGTCCAACTTCCACAAAGAATTCGCAGCTAGCATTGTTGTTTGCCCTGTCAAATGCTGTGTAGATGACCTGGTGTTTACCCCATGGAAAGAGGATTCCTGGGTTCCTGTTACTGGTGATTCTCAGCGAGTTTGCAGGAGGCATGTCATTATTGTCTACAAAGGCTGGGTAAGTCCAGCTAACTCGCTCGTTGTCCTGGTTTGTTTCCACTTTGACGTCATCTGGACACGATGCAACTTTGGGTCGTTCAGTGTCTGTTTGAATAAGTAAAATTAATCTGTGTACATCTAAGAAACATCCTCTAAGTGTGTCAATGACGTTTAAACAAGAAGGACCTGTACTATAAAAGGGCCTCAACCAGGTTGAAGACACCTTCACTTGTCAATCAGCCTTAACTTCTCTGTTCAAAGCTCTGCGATATGCGGTGTTCCGCTTGAGTGATCTCTGGCATTTGTTATCGCGCGAAACTTGACAGTCTAAAATACACTGAAGAGTTTGCAACTGATGGTTCTAAAACGCTATTGACAGGCATGATGGAGCAACTAGCTACCTGCTGTTTACTTTTTCTTGGCTTACTTTAATTTCGCTTCAGCAATTTAGTATTCTAACAGGAGAAGACTGATTACTTGTTTACTGTCTATAATTCAACACCAATAGACCCTTTCAGCTTGCCTGTTTGTTGCCCCATTTCAGACCTCGTGATAGTTCTCCAGACGATTCAGTGCTTTGTTTTCCAATTATAGAAATTGGTATATTTCCTCTTGGGATGTAGAAAAACAAAAAAGCATTACTCAAGGGAAAAGTCCCATGGTCTAAAATGGGACAACAAACAGGCAAGCTGAAAGTAAGTGACTAGTCACAGATTGGAGCACGGCTGTTGAACTGGGAAATGGGTGACAGGGTATCGAGAATTCATCGGAATCAAAGGATGGGTAAACAGAATGTTGAATTACGTATGTACTATTATCTCATATTAAAGTGCATATGAGCCCCAGTCAGTTATCATTGATTTCAAGGTTAAAGTGGAAAAACAAAAGGACCGACATAGGGAAAAGAATACTTCACGTCTGCCTTTTCGTTTATTAAAAAAGCCAATTCTAGTTTCTTTTGCTCTGTTTTTATGTCAACTCCACATGACTTATTAAAGCATATTCAATAAGAACAAATGTCTGACGCCTGAAAAATAACTGAAAAACATCACACATTCGATGTTATGACTGAATTCATGTTTAACTTATTAGCATAATTTGACGTAAATGACGTCATTTCAAGGATTTGTGACACATTTTAAAGCAATATGACCATCATAAATCACCCAAAAGTGGTTGAACAAGTGGTACAACACTTTACAGCACCCCAATCGACGATTTCGGGCTTATAAGCACTTTTTAAAAGCTGTTGTTGTTGTTACTGAGACTTTTGACCATTTTACTGTTATTTGATCATTTCACCTTTCACTGTCACACGAAGAGCGCATGACACGGAGTTACCAGCCGCATCCCTTGCTGTATATTTCACCGTGTGAGGCGTTGAGCTAATGGCAAAGTCCTTAACCGCTGCTCCTGCGTCGTTGGTGATCGTGGGCGCAACTCCACTGTTGTCTGTAGCCGTCGCGCGGGGTATCGTCACTCGTGCAGTTGATTTGCCAGCATCGTTACCAACAATGAAGTTATTTGGGCACGTAAGACTTGGTGGGCGAGTGTCTGGAAACAGAGGGGAGAGCTGATTAGGTAAACAACAACAATACGGGCAGTTATTAGGCCATCTCGTTTACCATAGCCCTATGGCTCGTGATTGTGGGTGGGTCGGTCGGGCAAAAATAGAGAAGTCACCTTGAAGACTCGTGTAAAAATCGCCATGTATTGCTCGACCACGTTTTCCTCTACTAGTTGATGAGAAAAGCAAGAAAACTAAAACGAGGAGAGCTCGGAAAAGAGGCGTAGTTATGAAATTATTCTTCAATCTTTTTTTAACTTTCCCCCCAAAATAGTCTCCTTTGCATCATTTCTTAGTGTCGGTCCCTTCCCTCCAAAAAATTGGGTCGGTCCTCAATATTTCGTCTTTTTGTTTTGTTTACTTTTCCAAAAAAAATGGATCGGTCGGGCGATGGTAAACGAAACATTTTATTAGAATGGCCTTGGGAGTGTACATGTCTGTGCTATGCAATGCAAAAATGCTTGGTACCTCACGGTATAAATGAATGCTTTTCGTTCATATAATTTGAGAGCTGACATGTCAGTTACTCAGAGTTATTTTATTCATCGACACTTTTTATTGTTTCTACTACATCTATTAGCATTTCTATTGTGGCGCAATTTCGTTTGATCCTTAATCCGAGTACATGCTTCCTCTGCGGTACGGTAATCATGCACTCAACACTTTATAAACCGTTTCCCTACCATGAGTTTGTGATCAGTGTAGACCACGAAAATGACGTCATATTTTACTCACGCGCGCTCTAGTTGGTTTATGAAATAGTAGACCATGGAAACGTCATGTCCATGTGTATATAATAAAGAATTCAACAGCAAAATGAAGAAAATGACAAATGTTGAACTGGATTTTGGATTTTCAAGAGAATTGACGGAAACTGAAAGACTTCTCAAGCATGTTAAGGCATGGTTTAGGAGCAGTTCCGATAAAACATTCAACAATTAAATCGCTATCTTTGTCATTACTCGGGCTGCCTGTGGCAGCACCGAGTCTTAAAATGCAAGCGTGTTTTTTTTTGGTTGGGTGCAACAAAATATGACTTTTGACCCATGTATTAAATTGCAAGTTCAGCACCAATCAGATCGCACTGTGCTGGTCACGTAACACTCTCCAGGTTAATTTATGTACATAATTTAATACAGTAAATCAAAATGGGCGACCCGCGAGCAAATTTCTCTCTCATTTGGAGTCCCATCTCTCAAATGTAAGCAGTTTAATGTTTTATTTAACTTCACCGTGCGAAAGCCTTCCAACAGGCTCAGGATATTTCAACTGGCGCTCTTGTCGGAGCCGAAGGATCGCGTTTTTTACCCAGATGGCCAGTGATTTTATATACGACACGACGCCGGACCTGAATGACTCAAAGCCAGGATTTAGCTAATCCACACATATCGAATTGGAATTTAGCGTGTTGCTTTGCTGCTGAAACCAAGGCTCTTCGATAGAAATGGCAAGATGTTGTGTTTTTCTTGGAGGACAAAATATTTATCGTTTAAGCTTCTCTTTCGCCACGGCTTTGTTATTTGAATCTCTGTGGATTGGTATACTCAAATATACTGCACAATACCATACAACTGAATAAGAAGTCTTTAACAAAGCCGAACTCAACTTCAACTCAAGAGCAAAGCTGAGAGGGAAAGTGAAACTGAACAATGTATTGTCAGGTCATGAATTAAGGTACGATGAGGTTGAAATCATTGCGTGTTTATATCTGCATTTCTTTGTCGATTTGTTGACCTCGTGGCGCTGATAGATTTTGCCATCGGACGGTATTCTTGTTTGAGGTACGTTTCGTAGGTTTTATGCCACATTTCATTTTACTCTCCGTCATAATACATACCAGCGCAAACACCGTGATCTGTAGGCCAACACTAAAATAATTTTGAGCGTGTTTTTGGCTGTCAGAAATACCCCGGAGAAATAAACACTCGCACAGAATAATTTATGATGAGCGAAGCAATATTCAACTCTCAAGGTAAACTTAAACAAGAATCCTCTCACGGCCGAGGTTTTGGTTCGAGAAATTAAAGGCTTCCAACAGTTCCCTTTATAGTTCTGTAATATAATGAGCAGACCAGTTTTGGGAAGGAGAGTAGATAACCAACAGGCATTTCAGTTAATAAATACCAATATGGACGCGAGCTGCGATAAAGAGCCGCAGGGTGGAATGAACAGTAGAGAAATATAGTGATAGCTCCATCATAGGTGGACAGGATACAACTTATAATATGGTACAAATATAAACATACATTTGAGACACTCATCTATTAGTACTCTGAACCTGGAGAACAGCAGACTAAAATATTAAATTACATATATATACTAGGCATAGGGGAGCAGAGAATGAATGTCACCGCGCTACCGGCCACTCCCAAAGACTGCTAAATTCAGCTAATAATTCTTCCCTTCGGTTATTACTAAAAGGATTTCAAATGAAAGTGTATTTCATCTTCAATCTCATGTGGCCCGAGTGAAAGCCCAGATGGGCTCTTGTTTATTTATGAAATACCCTATAACTTTGGAATAAGACGGTAATCGTGTGTCTTAACATTTAAGGATTGGTACGTGACCTTAAGGCTAATAAAACAAAGAAATCGAAATGGGGTGGCGGAAGTTGTTTTGTTTCACATTTTCGCTTTGTTATGGGAAATGAGAATCTGTTACGTTCGGAATGGTTGACGTTTTATCACTGAAGAGGATATAAATGGCGAAAAATGGTTCCAAGAATAGGTCACGTGATCTGTTTTCTATATTTTCGCCTTAACAGTCTATCACGGTCAACCATTCCGATCTGATCAGTCAACCACAAGTGTAATCAGATATAAAACACAAAATCATTACTTAAAATATACAATGTACCCACCCCAGTTTTAGTTTAGTTTTCAACTTTTTATGATCACATGGTTGGTCACGTGATATACATTTTACCAAAACTTTATATTAGGACGACTAAAAACGCTGAGATTAGTTATAACCACCATTGTTAGATAGGATTTGAGCAAATTCAAGTGACTATTGAACAAAATAGCTGTAGCCTCGTTTTCATGTTCAAAACCATGCCTTAACATGCTTGTGTTTGTTCACGATGTTACAATACCGTCTAGGGGCGACAGAAGAAAAGAAGAAATTAAAACAAGAGATTAGCCATCCTCTGTACTCTGACAAAAACGTCTGAAATACAGCTCCAGTAGTGTTTTTGACAGAGTACACAGCAGATCTAGAGCAGATTTCGTATTAGTGGGACAAACTACGACAATGACTATGGCGGTTACTGTACGGCATGCCGTGAAGTGGTTTCCCTGTTGCTTTTGTCCTGCTGATCCAATCAAATTACGGAGTTACGGTATAGTAAGTTACGGTACGATTACGGTAAGAAACAGACATGCCATATTTTTGTCGCACTCATACGAAATCTGCTCTAAGTGTTAAACACATAAGAAACGTGTTTTAGCAGTACCTGTACAGCGCGTGCTCCATGGAGTAGTCCACTGACCATTTGTATTGCACGTTCGTGTGTTTGGTCCAGTTATCTGAAATCCATTTCTGCTGTCACATTGGAGTCTACAGACAGTCTTACACACTTGAGGACTATTACTGCAGTCGTCTGGTCCCCAGGTTCCATGGGCTGGAGCTGACAGCCTAGGACAGGTAACGACTGCAATAGCATTAAAAATCGTTATCAGTGTGAAAATTGTATAAGATAGCTCCGAATAACAAGGGCACCCAACGAGTACTTTTTGAAAGTCGTTTGAAACCAGTTGTCTGCGGCTCATCTAGCCATTTTAAGGCGCCTACTATGTCTTTTGACGTATTCTAGAAAGCTATTAGCTGTTCGGATTTTCTAGGTGGAAATCGCGTCAACCGAAAATACTATGGCAAAATATTCCCGGCCTACGAATTTGTTAGTGGTCTAGAACATAAACAAGAATTTTCTAGCCCAAGTAACTTCATGTTGCAACCACAGAGGCCAGGACTCGAACCTCGGTAACACGTTAGTCGAGTTTGCTGGTATCTCGTCCTTGCTCCGAGAGTTTTCTCCGGGTTCACAAAAACCAACCCTCTAAATTCCACTTCGCTCTGTGGATTAGCCGGCTCCTGATTTTGATCGGCCCCTATGGTTATTTCAGGTCTCGTTAAAAATTCAATGTCTGTGATTTTTAAATATATTTATTGACGGAGATTCTTGTCTAGCTTATGGATGCTTAATCATTCAGTCAAAGATATCAAGAGGATCGCAGTCAGTCCTAAAATATTGTCCGAACTAAAGGTGTCATCTGTTATTTATTATACAATTGTACAATAAATGAAAGCTACGATGCCTTGCATCCCCGAAAACACATCATGTGTATTCTCCAGGCAGTCTGATTAGGGTTAGTCCTGGATTAAATTTAAACCGAGGGTTTTGCCGGGTTCTTTTGGTAAAAGGTGTGTTTCCTTATTCTTGGAATTACAAGTAGAAAGGTACTACTTATCCATCATAAAAAAAAAAAACCCGAAATTAGCAGTCCACGAGTTAGCAAATCGAACTTATGATTGCCTAGCTCCAGCCTGGATTAGCTTTACAATATAATCGGGCTTTGAGGAGCTGGACCCTTGTGTTTGGGAAATCTCTTCAGAAATGCAAGGCATTCATCTAAATGGAAACGGGTCTCAAAAATGTCGACCTTACTAGACAGTTGGCAGGCTAAAGGACTTACTCACTCCTGCGTAACTGAAATCTCATTGATTTTAAGAGGATATATTTTAAAAAAACGGGTATTTGGCGCCAAAAATAAAACAGGCTAAAGACTTAGTTTTATGCTAAGCTAAAATGGTCAGGAGTTTAGCAAAGATTTCAGTCATGATATTATTGTGTTGCTTTTTTAATGGTGAACATTTGAGTGTTAATGCAAACCGAAAATTTAAAGCAAACTTCTCTCGTCAGGGCTAGCCTATGTAACACCAAACTTAACTGAGGTGGTTCAATGGCTGACTAAATTTACAAAGAAAAGCAATATAACTTTGTGCCACGCTAAAGCAGTTCTTAGAGTTTATGTTATTTGTGTTTGTTTGTGACTAATAAAATAGTAATTACAATGTTAATCGAAAGCGATAATTGAAATTCGAATTTGTCTGCAGGGTAGTTTTCATCGTTTTTTTTAATATTACGCGACAATTAGACAAAAAAACCTTAACACAACTGAAGGTACAACATAAATGTAGTACCCTTCTCTCTGGTTTCCACCAGATCGCCAGGACAGTGTTGTGGTCCAACACCGTTGCAGTTATCTCGTCTCTCGATGTATCTCCACTGCAATGTGTACCTTCTCCGGCGCTGCTGTGATGCACAATGATCGCTACTTATGGGAGACGAGAGATCTGACCACGAGCCCCAGTTCTGAAGAGAACATGTAGCGTAACGACATGAACCTGCGTCGAAAAAAATTTGTCAGGCAAAAAGGTAACGCCATGCATGGTAACGCCAGGCACGGGGGGATTATGCACAGGGATAGTATGCACGGGGGCGTTATACACGCGGTATTATGTGCAGGGGGATTATGTCCAGAGATATTATGCACGGGGGCATTATACACGGGGTATTATGCACGAGGGTATTATGCAAGGGGAGATTATGCACGGGGGGATTATGCACAGGGGTATCACCGGGGGCGTTATACACGGGGTATTATGCATGGGGGGTTATACACGGGGTATTATGCACGGGGGTATTATATACATGGGCGTTTTTCACGGGGGTATTATGCACGCCTCACTGCCTTAGCTCAGTTGGTAGAGCACGGTCTAGAGTGTGGGAGGTCGGGGGTTCGAATCCCGGCCGCGTCCTTCGGCAGAGACGTATAATCCGTTGGCCTTGTCTCCTTCCTCTTCTAATCTATACGAGGGGACGTAAAATAACCTGTTGTGTTATTTCAAGAAAGAGTTAGGGGATTGTCTCCCGGCACAACAGCCTGGTATTCTGAGGTACTAACAATCACTCATGATTGTAAACTGCACGGCAGCACATTGCGCCACAATAGCAGTCTGTATCACAAAATATAACCTTGTGAAGCGCATTTGAATATACTCATATAGAATTTGCGCTATATAAATGAATACCTTTACCTTTTACCTTTACGGGGGTATTATGCACGGGGGTATTATACACGGGGGTATTATGCACGGAGGTATTATGCACGGGGGTATTATGCACGGAGGTATTATACACGAGGGTATTATGCACGGGGATATTATAGATTCAAAAGTATGCATGCCCTGAATGATTGGGTATTACCTGTGTTTGCATGAGGTTCAATAATATGATTCTAACACAAATCACTACGGTTAGCTAGAACTTTACGAAGAGCGCTCGGACTAGATTGCAGCCATAGACAGATGTTTCGTTCTTATTAGAACTCGTCAGTATGGCATAGCAAACAATACGAGCTTCGGCGACGCTTCACTGCCGACCCGAACTGAGCTAACAAGCATCTAGTTGCGAGCTCACAGAAAAGCTTGGTTATCGGTTCACAAGTCATTACGTGTGGCAAAAAGCCAAAAACCAAGCAGATATACGTGTCAGTGCTTTGGCGAGAAATATAGTTATGCTGGCCAGACCAGCTAATAAGAACGAAACAGCTGTCTATGGCTGCAATCTAGTCCGAGCGCTTTTCGTGTCAGGTCAAGCTAACAGTAGTGCTTTGTGTTAGAATTTTACGCTGTATATCAGCTTTTCCGTTGCTAGTCTTCGGACTTTTCATTCTTAATCGTTTATCTTTTGCCTGTATAGGTCCTCACTTCGGATCCAACGTATATTTTGCAGGATTTTTGTTCACGGTATTTGCTAATATATTTTCTCAATAGTATACACGCTCTGATTGGCTGTGAGCTGTGTTTGCACGAGGCCTCGAGGATGTATAAACACTGACTGATTTCACAGGAGCAACCTTGATATTTTCTCAAACCTTTTCATAAAAGCAATATATAGAAAACAGTTTCTGTATTCACATAACGTTATGCACCTATCCATGTTAAACCCGATGGGGTAGGCAAGGTGTGGCTACTCCGAGGGTGATGATTTTGACATTCTAGTGCGCACCCCAGGGTTGGGTTATTTGTAGGTAAAATAAGGAAGGTTGACCAAAGGTGTTGTCCAAAAGGTGTGGGTGAGTTTGACATTGTTTGGAGGAAATGTCAAATTTCCCCTCCCCTCGGGTTTAACATTGATAGGTGCATCATGTAAACACACCAACAGGCTCGCGTTCCGACAATTCTTCAGTCGTGATTACATAACGCTATGTGAACGCAGAAACTGATTTGTGTTTCTTAAATATTCTTGTTCATACTAACACCATTGTCTGTAGTCATACTGCCTTGCTCCACATGAGCTTTGGATTCCACTACACGAGTTCTGTCTAATAAGGTACCTGAACAAATACATAATTAAGATGCCTCAGTATCATGATTTCCTTCCTATAAACTACATCTTCCCTTGTTCTAGAGTTACGGTTATCTCTACTTACTCCTGTTTAGGGATTTTCTTTTTTTTCCCAGGAAAGCACTAACATGAAATAAAAAAGGAAACTCAACAGTACGGTTGCAGTAAAATACTTGACGTCTCCGCCAGATTGACTGGGATGTATTGGATGGCGTTTTGTTTATAAACATTACCATTGTTATTCAAATATTCAGTGGCGTAGCCAGGGGGAGGTACCTTGGATTCCGGAACCCCAGGAACAGGCAGCAGGCAGCGCGAACCCCCCTACTTCAAACTCTGGCTACGCCAGAATGGCCCGCTTTGATCGCCTTTGTTCACTAGCCAGTGGACATCTTGCTGGCACATACATCACAATGGCTCATGTCAGAGTGCGCTCTCCTATAGAATGTAGCAAGACTCATCCGTCTTCTGCTTTATGTCAAGTAATATTACTTACCTGATACCCTCCTGATAGTCTCTTGCTCGACTCTGCCGTCCACACGTCCCTGCAGACACTCCTCCTGACCAGCCCGTCCACTGTCTAAATGGGCAGTAATACGCATTGCGGCACGAACCTATATAGATAGAGAAAAAACAAATTATACCGGCTTCTGGTAACTAATTCAAGTGCATGTTTACCACCATAGCAATCCGACATCGTCTTGTATTCCCAAAACATTTCCGAAAGCACAATTTAGAGAACTTCCAATTTAACATTTTCGGGGGGGGGGGGGGGGGTGGGAGGGTGTTAAAGACTTACGACGGGCGGTGAGCACGTATTTTATTCGCCTTTGAATGCTGATAAGAGTTCTTTTCATTAAGTAAACGCGCACGATTTTTATAAAACTGATAATGTGTTATTGCTAGAACACATTGTTTTTTTCCTCGTTTGATAATTTGTGAGAAATTTATTTAGGAACAAAACTTGCAGGATGTTTTACCCCTCAAATTTTCCTTCCCCGAATTAAAGGTTAAATGGTTGCCCTCTATGCTAAGTCTGCAAACCGTTGACAAAATCAGTACACACGTAGAAAGCGCGAACTCTCCTTTTGCGAAATGTTGGCTTTTTTAAAACATAATTAAAGCAACATGTTATTCTGGTTTTATGTCGTCGATTAGTACATACCACACAAGTGAATAGTGCTTTTCGTGCGCTCTGATTGGCTACTCTGCTAGGTGAATATCCTTTGCTATTCATCTCCGAGCGAAGCAGCGATCACCTCGCGCGAGTTTTTGTCCATTTGACAGAAATTAAAATACCTATTTGGTGCTGGCTATTCACTTGTGTGAAAGAACGCAAACTGGTTCAACGTTTCAGCCTTTTTTCCAAACAGATCACATTAACCTACACATGTGGATGCGCATGCGCAACTTTACCGTAAAAGTGTTTAATTTGGTTGCCGTTCATTCTCGACCCCAGACCCTTCTCTTATTTCGCACTGCGCCATGCTTGACGAAATTGATTTCGTCGAGGATCAATCTCGTTCCCAGAGTCCGCGATCGTTTGGCCAGCGCCAATATACTAGTGTTGAAAAAACGGGCGGGCTCTGGGAACGAGTTTGTTGAGAATTTTGAACGAGTCAATTAAAACTAATGACTGTTTTTAAAATTAGGTTGATGACGCAGTTTATGCTATCTGAGTAAATATTAATCATCATTTTTCAATATTTCTCATATATTGAGTTTTTCATAATTACGCTGATCTATTTATACACCTGGAGACCTCTTGGCAAACACAGACTCTCAAAGTCGACCAAACTGAGACACTCTTGCTCTCATCCAATCAGATGCAGAGTTTACGATAAATTATTGCATTGAAACCTCAACGTCAGATCAATTTTCCTCGCAGATTTTGTAAAATTTGCTTTTAAGGCAAACTGAAACAAAACGTTTCCTACTCAATTCTAACTTAGGAGCATATCGTAGAAAGGACCACACATCTTCAATTTAAGGCAGACAAAGAATTAAAGCCATTTCTTCACAAGTTTAAAATACTTTTCCCAACAACTCTAATGTGGAAACGAAAGAACTAAAGCTACATCGTAGACTGTCTGAGGCCACACTTCTTTCTCTTAATCAAATTTAATAGAAGCAATTGAATTCAGTTTGAATTGTATTTTCACCGGCTGGAAAAATGCGAGAATCCAAGACTGATTTCTCTTGTTGCACCGTTCATGTCCTATTTCCTACCGATATCAAGTTTATCTCCTCCTAGGATGTGTTCTCTTATCCCCTTGGACAAACGTTACGTGTAGATGTTGCTTAATTAAAGCGTTCAAAGTGGTCAAACATTTATACCACAGTGCTAAGTATTGATAATCGGCTTTTTAATTGAAGAAAATTATTTTAATTGTTATATATTGTTGGCTCGAGAGTGTGGTTAGATTCATAGAGTTCATATCAATTACTATAGCAACGAACGCCAAATCACACTACATTTATACGCGTACGAAACAAACGTGTACGAACAATCTTGGCGCAATTTTACAATAAAACATACAGTTTAGGGTATTTTTTCTACCGTCATAGTTTTCTTTTGTACAAATATTGTTTTAAATTTACTAAAACAATCGCAAAATGCAACTCAGTGAGAAAAATAAAGCTTGAGCGACTTCGCGTTTAGACAAATAATCGAAAATAACAAGACATAAATAGTATCTGTTGAACTACGGTAGTAACGGCAAGCTGTTCAATGTTAGTTATAGAAACTGAGAATTTTTGACTGCATGCAGGGGTCAGCGCAATAAACAACGCCAGACTTTCCATCGAATAGTAGGATTAAAATTCTACTAAGAATTCATCATCTTAATTGGCGTTAATCTTTTTTTTTGTTGAAGAATACTAAGTCTAGCTTAAGGCTCTGTTACACTGTTTAATTTCCCGTGTACCTATTCAAAGCGATGTGATGCAGTTGCATGAAAGGGGATGTTACACTAGGCAATGATTCATGCAACTTGTCTCGAAACCGATGAAAGCGATGTGTTGCAGTTGCATGAAAGGGGACCAAGACAAGCAACTAGACTCGCAATATTTTTTCTTGCAGCAAGCGATGCACGACGTAGAACCAAGTTCTACTTTTCGCACGGCAATGCTGCAAAAACTCTTCTTTAGCGTTGCACAATGTAACACCCTTACGGTTGCGTGACTAGCCACTATAAAAATGCTCATTTCGTAATTTATGTCACATTGCCAGTCCTCTGCGGTCGCGACAAGGCGCTTGAAACATTGCCTAGTGTAGAATCTCCTTTCATGCACGTGCAACACATCGCTTTCAGCAGTTTTGAGACATGCAAGTTGCCTAGCGTAACATCCCATTTCACGCAACTGCAACACATCGCTTTCAGCCGTTTCGAGACAAGTTACATGAATCATTGCTTAGTGTAACATATGTTACACGACGCAGTTTCTCGTGCAACCTGTGTCGCACCAAAATGCGACAAAACGTTACCGAGTATCACAGAGCCTTTAGTCTAAAAAAATACTCAGTCAAACGCATCGAAGAGGACATCATTTCGGAGATAAAACAATAACGTTTGTATAACGTTAATCTGGAAAAGTATTGACGTTTTCCTAAAAGTGACGAAAAGTGTAATATTCACTTGAAGATTTTTTCAACACATTTTATTCAAGAACCTGATTCAAGAGCATTACTCACACATTCTTCTGTGTTGAACAGCATTTGAGCAGTATTGAGGCGCCGGACATCCTCCTCTCCTATTATGCCTAGAAACGATATGGGCGGCACTTCTACCCTGTGTTATACACACTCCTGTTGGCGGATGGTTTGGGTTCCAGTTGTTCCTCCACTCATGGCGACATGTCGTCCACGAACAAGGGGGTGGCTTGGACGGAGGGCAAGAGAGCACAACGCTGAGGACTTGAGCGATGACAACAAAGTACAGAAACTTAGGCAAAGACATTTGTCAGTCAACTGAATGGCCAAGTCTAAAATTCAAAGTGCCTTTTGCTAAAATTATCTCGTAATTGATGCTCTTGATCTCATTTGCTCTGTATGATATACACGATGTTTCGGCGAATGTAAAGATAATTTTTTGAACAAACTTTGCATATTTCACTAGAGTTTTTGGTTACTCAGCTGTTTGTGTGATCAGGTGTTTAAAGAGATTGCTTTCTAAATTTTATCAGCGGCCATACCGTGTTTAATTCTTTATTGGTATCATTAGTAAAATTAGGAGACAATACACCTCATTCATAAGGGCGTGGTCTCTGTATTTTAACAGTTTAGCCACATGTTCAATGTATGAAAAATAACATCCTTGTCATGCGAACGAGCATACCAACATTGGTAATTCTGTAGAATTTGAGTGTTGTAGCATACAAGGCTGTAAAGTTACAGCGATTTGAAATTAGAGAGATTTGTATGAGAAAAACCGTGTATGCCTTTACAGCCTCGCTTTCATGTATTTTCTACATTATTATTTATTATTATTATTATTATTATTATTATTATGCCAATAACTCGACAGCAATTTGAACATTGCTTTCAAACTGTGGTCAATTACTAATTTAGGTACGATCTTTCATGTGGTAGCAATAGTTTCTCTGTACACATTAATCTTCCAATTTTAAATGCAAATTAGGTGGCGGCCATTATGAATGAGGTCTATTGTATTGCGTTCTTAGATTATTTCTAGCATAGAAATAGCATACGTCTGAACCTTTTTTTGCGAAAAGAATTCGAAATACCGATATTCAATGTTCATGTGCTATGGATCAAATCTTCGCCATATATGTACGAACAAATCTTGTTTGAATCGTCAATACGATTTCACGGTTTTATGGTTCAGAGAAAACACACATGTACTTCTTTAACTTAAACCATAAACCGAACCAACATAACTATTACATTTCTGGTACCCTATAATTATAAGAGAGGAAAGATCTAAGAAGATAGAAAGAAATATTATTTACAAAGTTTGAATAACAGAAACATCAAATTCTGCTATGAGATCAGTTTTGCCTTTCGCATATCGAAAGCAATGGATGTCAGTGAATAGAGAAAGCTATCAATTTTTCAAACTCAAAATATATTGATATTTCTTTCTTAGGTTTATGCCTAAAACCTCGAATTTTGCAGTATTTTTTGTCATTCGTCGATCGTACGCGGGAAATTTGCTTTTGTACCGAACAAGTTGACTTTGAAGTTCAATATATATTAAAACGCATGGGAATATGCGTGTCAAAGGAACACCGGGGGGGGGGGGGTGTTAGGGGGGACTATACGGGGAGGCTCCTCATCATGTCGAAATAATGTTGAAAGCATGGGTGTCAAACGGTTCAACATCGGTACAACGTTTCCGAGAACAATAGAGTTAATTAAATGTTGGACAGATGTTGAATTCAAACTCTATTCAACATTCTTTCAACATCACTCGCACATTTTAACAATGTTTGAAGGCTTTCAACATCGGGTTTCAACAAATATTGTACCGATGTTGAAAGATGTTGATCAGGGCTTTAGACGTTTCTGACCGACTCCAATTTTGTGATCTTTGGGACAACTGGCCGGCCTCGCTCTGATACCATTGTTACCAGTCTTCTACCCGCGCGGGTATGAGATATCAATAAGGTGCATACGACGATTACTCTGCCAATACGAAAATGAACGGGAAATGAACTGTCGCGCGCGCGAGTCTTGATTTAGTGGGACTGATGCCATGGAGTCAGTCAGAGTTATGCAATTCATTAGATCACGACACGAATGGACCTTATTAACACGGCGGCCATGTTTAATCCCAGGAGTATGAAAACCTTTGTTTTGCACGCGTGAACTCGTTCTGAAACTGCTCAGTACGAGGCTACACGTGGGAAATCTATTGTTTCAAGCCAACATAGCCAACGTGTGACAAAAACCCATTGCTTCGTGGAAATCAACCCTACAACTTGCTGTTGCAGCCACAAGAACAGATACGTCCAATTTAAATATGAATCGTGCTAAGCTGACCAGCCTCCTGTTGATGCTACCGCATAAAAGAATTTTCACGTGTATGTGAGACTAGTCAGCCCTAAACAATAGTTACTTAAATGTGACTCATCCTGGAATGACCAGCCTTGTGCTGATTTGCCGTATAAAAGCGTTTTCACGTGTATATGAGGCTAGTCGGTCCTAAACAATAGGTATTGAAATTGCATTCCATTTTTCGAACAGGTCTATATAACAAGTTAAGAACAATGGAATTAGATAATTGGGGACTCATGCGGGGGAATTCGCTAAAAGTTATTTAGCATTAGAAAAGAAGGTTCCTCCATTGGGCGATCGTACCAGCTCGTCCGTGAGAATACGAAACTTGCCAGTTGTAAGCAAAGTTGCAGTAAATCGCCCCGTTTACGAAGAGCTGCTAGTATCGAAAAAGTGGCCAGAAGTTCACACTGAACACCTCAAGACGTCAAAGGCAAAGCAAATATTGTAGTACGGTAAGTTAATCGTGTTGCATGTTGAAGAGAATAGTTTGACCAGTAAATCTCGAAACAACCAAGCGAGAGTTTACAATGACATTGATTACATGACGCCTAATTACGTTTTGTGCGAGATTTAGGGTGCGTTCGATTGACCGTATTCCGGAATAAGAATACCTAGAATGATCACTACAAATCACGTTTACTGGGATTTTTTAGCCACTGGAATAATAAATGTATCGTGAATATCATATATCAGCAAGCGTTTGTAGCTTACAGTGAAAAATATGCCCGAACCAGTGATTTCCAGAGACTATTCCATCTATTCCTATTCCAGAATACGGTCAATCGAACGCACCCTATTTAGTCTCATTTCCTATATTTCGCCTGCGAACTCCCTTCAACTTACCCACCGCTGATATATTGAAAACAGTTGACGTTTTTCAGCCTTCAATTCTAATAATTCTAACTGAGACCTCTAAATGAAATTTTTCAAACCCTTGTTAATGTAAAATTGTGATTTGGTGAAATGAGATTATCTACCGCAAATTTGCCACAGTTTGTATCATGAAATAGTTCATTTCAAAATTATTTTCATAACATTGTTTAATCGGACCAATAGACCTCACTGGTTAGCTCAGTTGGTAGAGCATGGTCTAGAGTGCAGTGCGGGATCTCGGAGGTTCGAATCCCGGCCGCGTCCTTGGGTAGGGACACAGCGGCAAAACGTCACGCGCATGCGCTTTTGATGAGCCCATCGCGCACGCGTCTCCCCAGTCAGTCGCAGAAACTAAAAGATCATCCCTGTTTCTAATTTTAAATACGTACACGTATATATATATATACGTGAAATGTTTCGCGAAATACAAGAAACTACTGGTACTTAAACGTCTAAGACTAAACGGGCAATATTCTCTTGTTATGAATATACATTAGAACCTTTATGATAAGCACCGCCAAAATAAACCCAAAAACTAGAAAGAATGGGTGGTGACTCGGCTCCTGGCATTTTAAAATCAATAAAAAGGAAAAATAAATAGTATTTTTAGACTTATCAAAAGCATTTGACACGGTGAACCATGATATACTCCTCCAGAAACTTCCATATTATGGCGTCGTTGGTAAAGAAAAGTTGTGGTTTGAAGGTTACCTAATTAATCGAAAACAATTTGTATGTATTGATGGTGTTAACTCAAACACCTTGAAAATAGCTCGATTTTGGGGCCAATACTATTTCTATTAATCTACATGGATGATACTAAAACTTTTAATAGACTGGCTCACCTTGTCCTTTATGCTGACGATATGAATATCCTTATTCATCACAAAAATATTAAAAATATTCAGTATCCTCTATAAATTCAGAACTCGAAGAGCTCGAGGAATGGCTCATAGCCAATAGACTAACTGTTAACCTTTCGAAAACAAATTTTGCGTTGTTCATATCTCAACAAAGACCTGCTTCTCTTGTTAAAACTTTTATGACCCCCCTATAAATCAATTAAAACTTAGATGACCCCCCTATCAAATTGCTCAAAACTTTATTGACCCCCCCCCAATTAAATTAAGACCTCGGAAACGGTATTTCAACTCCAGAGCCTTCGTTTTTTCGGCCAGCGGAGCATAACGTTTTCCCGCGTGGTGCGGTAGGCACACATAAGTCGTTGGCCTTATCTCCTTCTTCTTCTAATCTAAACAAGTGGAATGTGAAAGAACCTGTTGTGTAATTTCAAGAAATATAAGGGGATTGTCTCCCGACACAACAGCCTGGTATTCTGAGGTATTAACAATCACTCAAGCCGGATTGGAAACTGCACTGCAGCACAGTGCCAAAATATCAGTCCGTATCACAGAAATTACCTTCAGTGAAGCGCATTTGAATATATACATATAGAATTTGAGCTATACATGCATCAGGAGTTCCGGACTTCCGGTTGGATCACACTGCATTCTGGGTAGGTGGGCTCAGAAAAGTGCCGCATCAACTTCCAGAGCGGCCATATTGGATTTGAGCGCAGTCAACTTGGAAACTTTATTAATCCCGTTCTAAAGCTTAAACATCGACTTAGAACTCCCAACTGAAGAATCTGTAAAGGTAAGATATTCCGTGTATTAGGTAGTAAGTTTTTGAACTTGCAAAGGAACAAAAATTGACTGCACTCAAATCCAACATGGCCGAACTAGAAGTTGATGCCCACTTTTCTGAGCCCACCTACCCAGAATGCAGTGTGATCCAACCGGAAGTCCGGAACTCCTGATGCATGTATATGAATGGAAAGTTTTTTTATCACGCCGCGGCTGGAAGTCCAAAAGTTTTTATTGTTGATGGCCAAAATGGCCGCGGCATGATAAAGTGTTGGATATTACACTTTTTGCCAGAAAACCCTCACGCCAAGTTTCAACAGCTTTGTAGCATTACCCTCTTAATTTGCTTGAAGATTGTCTAAGAATTTGCGGCAGAAATTCAGTGATCACTTTGATCAGATTTAGTGTGGGCATTTTGAAGCGCAAGCAACATGCAGTACATTTTTCTGTTGTTTCTGGGGTCCCACAGGTAGTATTCTAGGGCCCTTCCTTTTCGTTCTATACGTAAACGAACTACTTGACGTAACTTCTGCTGGAACTAGGTCAGTTTTGTTTGCGGATGATACCAAGTGCTTTCACTCCCAAGGGGTTTTAACTGATTTGTGTCTCTTTCTAGGAACCCTCCCCCCCCTAAGAAAACTGTAGTCACTGTTACCATGGAATTTTCAACTGACCTATAATACTGGGGGCTCAAAGTTTTTTTGTCGGCCATTTTTGGATACATTGATGTCGGATTTTTACGAAGCTGGAGGGAAGTTTGTTTGTGGGAATACAGAATTTAAAGCTTTTTAAAGCCCTTTTCACCATTTATAGAGTGCTGGAGGACATCATTAAGTCTTACGAGAGCTTCAATCAGAACTTTCTCAAAGAACTGAGTCTGTGCCAGTGTCATGAGGGAGAAAGAGCCTCAATGGGCCAGGACGTCTTCTGTCACTTTAGCGTGGGCTTTATAACTGGGGGTCTGCAGCCAACTATCATAGCTTTTTTTGAATATTGGACAATATTTACTTGCCATTGATTCCAATATGAAGCTATTAGGTCGAAATGGCTTTAGACTTAGAGTATATATTTGGAAGAATGAAGATGGGACAAGGGCCATGTCGCTGTTTGGTAGGATTTACCGGCATGCTTTGCTGTGAAGTGCTTGTGGCAGAATGGCTTGGTTCTCGGCAAGTTTAGGTGTTGGGAGACAGAAAGTGAGGTTAGTGCAAACATGAAACTCTAAATTTTATGTGAAATATGCATTTTCGTGCGAAAATTTAGATTTTTTTTCTGTAACTGTCATTTCAGTCCCTTTTTCTGAAGTGAAATAATGTCAATTATAGTTAACTTATGCAAAGAAAGGAGGATTTAGATGAAATTATTCATTTTTAATATGCCTAATGCAGTTCAATAGGACTGATCATTTGTCTATACATTAAGGTGTTTGGGAATCTCAGGGCATTGCGCTTTGAACTTAGTCAGACTTAAATCCTCAAAGCAAGTAACCTGTAATAGTGCCAATGCCACTCTTGGGAGTGAAAGGGTTAAGAAGTCGGGACTTCCTTTTTTTATATATTTTCAGTCAGGGTTGCAACTGATCATTTTACTATGGTTCTCAGTTCTCAGAAAGAGATGTTTGGTCAGGGTTCGGGTTAGGTAGGGCAATCAGGATTCGTTTTTACAAAAAGCCTAGAGCAATCAGGGTTTTGGAGCTCCCTTTTGGGGTCAAACAGGGTCAAGGTTTGAACCTGCACATACACTACCCATTTATCACATAAGTACCCCCCCCCCCCCACCCCAATTACGGCACTGCGTCTGCGTATGTTGCTTGTGCTTATGCTTGCGTCGCTAATGTGAACCTTAACGAGAGTTTTAGCGTTGAACTATAAACAACATTGCGAAGCCTAGCTATAGCCTTGCCAATTTTCAGAAGTCTGTTTCATGTACATCGTAACATCGTACGGAAATACAACTTAGAGAGTTCATGGGTTCAAATGAGACCACCACGTTAATGCGTCACCCGGCCTATGTTTTGTGCGACTGAGAAATTACCGTATATCACTTACGTTTGTTGTTGACAAGCATACGTGCTGTTGGTGCACAACATCAAGCCTATAGTTACCAGTAATCAGGTGTTGTAATTATCATGGCCTTTCGGTGTCTACAGGTTAATGAACATCATGGCTCCAAAATATTTCTATTGTTTTTAAATTCCGGCTTTGATTATTTGGCGGTATCGTGCAAATCTTGCATGCCCTGACACTAAACAAATCGACATCCACAGAAGATAACGAGGTAGTATTTAGTTAAAGATGGGAAGTTCTAATAAACCGCTGCACGAACTGCTTTAGACATTGGGAAATTTGTTTTAATTTTAATTAAAAAAGAATAATTTTATGGCTACGAAGAGGTGCTCACAATTGTTTTAATGACGTCAAACATTTAACAGGATTCCAAGGTCTTAGAAGAAGAAGAGTGATATTCACCCGCTCTTATGATATCCAAAACGGGAAATCCTATCAGGTTTCATACAAAACGGCGTTAATGAATTGGCTCCACAGCCGACTATGACGCACTGCACGCTTTGTGAATTTCAACGGCTCAGGAGAATCCGGCGAAATGTTAGGTTTATTTATTTAATTTTGTTATTTGGTTGGATCAGAGGGACAAAAGAATGGGATAACCATCTAATCCATAGTATGCTGTATGATAACCCGTGTCGCAGCCGTATAACTTTCCCATTCTCATACGAAATCCGCTCTGAAGACGGAGAGCGTTAATCGGATGTGGGGCATGTTCATTCCCAGGAATTTTGGGTGGCAGTGTGCCTCCCGGGTCTCCAAACCCTGACACTATTTCAGACCAAAATATAAGATTTTCCATACCATTTTTCAGACCTGTATTCTATTTCATAACAAGAGAAATATATGAAAATGTGCGGTCTCATACTTCCTGTCAAGATCCTACCCTATTCCAGACTAAAAATGCGACATTTATGACCCTATTCAGACTAAACAGCTCGAAAACCATACCCCGGGATGTTCATATTCTTCTGTCCGGTCCCAGCTGACTGCATCTTACGATGCAAGTGCGAAGAATAAAGCAAAACTTTAGTCGCCTTCGTGGCCACAACAGCCTTAAATCGAAATATCCGGCCACATGTTCCCAGCCGGTGTTCTCAATTCCGGCGTCGTCTTTAAAAACTTCCTACAAACAGTAAGGTTAATTTATCATCATTTGGCAGGATTTTTATATTGAGAAGAAGAAGTTGCCGTTGGAACAGGATGCAGGGTTTTCTATTACCATTCTGTACTAATTATTATACAGAAATTGCGGTTTTCTTGATTAAATTAATTTGTAATAATGCTTAAAGAAGTGCTTATCTCAATGGAGGCTCTTGAGTTGAGATTTGGTGGACACGAAAACACCTGTCTAGTGAGTAAGAGGTGTGAAGTTATCTCACGGTTTTACCGCTAAAATAATATTAATATTGCCGCTATCATGCAATGCAAACTATAAATCCATAAAAAGGAGAAGAGTTCATTTATAATGGCCTCCCGAATACATCAAACTTGTCAAGTTAATTATTTGAAGACATTACGTTTCTGCTGTACTCAGTAGGTGGGTGTTCTTAAATAAATTATGTAACATTGGCAATATAAGTGATTTGGACTCCTTCAGTCCTTGATCAGACTTGAGAAGTAGTTCGCTCGAGGCTCTCCAACACCGGAGCACAGTTTCAACAGCAGGGTTTGCAGTTTGATCGATCCTAAAGAGTAATTCCGCAGCATATGGTTTCCATGTGTAAGCAGATGGGCACCATGCATTGGTCGATCCTGGTAGCCCATAACTTGCTGGTATTAGTGTTAGATAAGAGTGCGAAGGCGTCGGTCCCACGCCTTATGTGAACCAGATTTGACACGAACTGCTTTCGTGCCTTGCTTTATGGCAACGATTATGACATTCTATCGATTCTGTCAGCATTCCACTCCGCACATTTCTCACGGCCTTAGGACCGGTTCGCCTGCTAAGCCGGTAATGAAAAAGTTGTAAACTTTCTTCAGACCATAACTATACTACGAAAGACATATTTTATTTAACCGAGTATTTTTCTTTCAACCTTCTTTCGAAAGCGAATCCGGCAGTAGAACTTTGTAAATCACTTAAACTTCGTACACTTACGAGGAAATTGTTGGGTTATTGAAGAAAAGGCACGATATAGAAATGTAGTTTCTAACGATTTGGAATGCACATCGGTGTGCGTATGTTGTGTTAAGGCGTTGCCAGTGCCACGGTGTTATGATGTACCTTGGGGAATAAGGAGAAGTATATAATGAGTTGTTCAGTTAGTTAATACCACTCGAAGGTGTCTCTAGCTATCTTTCATATTGTTTAAAAAATATTGTTACGTTCTTCGCACTATATGTAAACTGATAGCAATAAACGAGATGCCCATCCTGTAATAACTTGTTTTTACATGTGTCATGTAAAATAGTTTGAAAATGATTTGTATTCGTTCGTTGCTACTTTGAAAAGGAGCCTCAAAAGAAATATTTTAGCTTATGATGTGAATGAGGTTCGTGATAAGATTAAGAATATGTTGGATGGTCCTGACTGTTTGGGAGGTTACAGACACGTATGGCATACTCTAAAGATGCAGGGCATGACAGTTCCTCGAAAGGTTGTGCAACAAGTACTTAAATAATTAGATCCACAAGGAACGGAGGAGAGAAAGGCCCACAGACTTAAGGCTAGACTTTCTCAAAGTCCTTCTTAGCCCCCGCACGAAGGACTTTTCCCACTTGCAGCGCGCTAAATTTACCGGTTGATTTTTCAACCGGAGGCGTGGTTTATGACGTACTAAGATTTGCCCAATCATACAGCGTTAATTTTTCATGCATTGTATGTTGACGTGTCAAGTCAGTCGACCGTGGATGTGCTATTTACAATTTGATTGTACTCAGAAAGAGTTTTTCATAGTCGCGAAATGTAAGCTCCGCCCCTGAAACGTGTTTTCACGCCAAAACATAATCCCCCGATTCATTTTCCTGCAAGTGAAACAAGTCGAACTCGCCTCTCGCTTCGATTCTCGCTCTCGCTTTTTGACCCAGAAATCGCTTACCCAGTGACTCAGCGAGTTCGACTTGGAGCAAGTCTAACTTAAGGCCTCTATGAGGTTCGATGTGTCAATTCGGAAAAAACGCTCTTGCAGCGTCGCAATTAAAGCCACATAGACATACTATATACCGTTTTAAAGGTCTTGAATTGAAGAAAGTAAATATTTAATCCGTTTTGAATAAAAGTTAAAAGCGTAGATGTTGTATATTTTTCAACGCGAAATGATTCCGTCCGCCAGACGGGAGTTCAGCCCTACAGGCTTTGAAACTATTTTTAAATTGTCTCAAATACTATGTCGGGCATTTTTGAAATGTTGCGTATTATAGATTTTATCCCATTTCGAAGCCAAAAAGTAGTTTTTCATCCCATTTTGATACAAACCAGGTCATGAAATCTGAACGAAAAAGAATTTCTAAATTCTTCGACACAGTATTTGAGAAACGGCTGTTTTCTACGACTCGTAATTTTTTGAAAAGGCTGGACTTCAACAAAGTTCTGTTTTTCGCCGAAAAGAAGAGCCGAGAAACAGCCCGATAAAGGTTTTCCAGACTAAGACGTCCTGCCCCAAGAGTATTTCATTAACATTATCCAATCAGAGCGATTCACGTTGTGTTCAGTCTCGGCCGATTGTTTAGACGAGCTGCAGAACAGTTTAATGCGGGTATCAAGCGGCCATCCCGAGGGGGCGGCCCCCGGGCACCCAGGGGCATTTGTCACAGCAGCCATGACAAATACATGCTAAAACCCCTCGGGTGGGGCAGAAAATTGTGACAAAACCCCCACCCCAGGGGCAACCTGGGCAACATATTATAAGTATTAGAAGCTAAACGTTTTAGAAGTGTCAAAAATCTTAATAGTTTTATACAAATATTATCCTTGATTTCTTTGTTCTGTCTTCCGACAGTGGATGGCTTAATTTAATCTCTTAATTTGAATGATAATGATATGACTTACCTCAAGGACAAAGAAATCGAACAACGTCGATCGATCGATCGATCGAGTCCTGTGGCGAAAACCGCTGAACGTTGAGACAGCAGATTACGTGCAAACCCCGTGGGTATGTCCCCGGGGTATTTTGACGAAAACGCAAAAGCGCTCTAATGCCCCGCGTGTGGGGCATGTATGTTTTTGCTACAAATCCCCTGCTAAGCCCCTGGGTTGCCCATGGGTTGCCCGGGGGCCGCCCCCTCGGGATGGCCGCTGATACCCGCATAATTTCAAGACGAAATATTCTTTTAGAAGTACAGAAAAATGGCACCACAGTAAGCAAACAATTAATGTCAGACACGGAAAACCTTTGAAGCGCTGCTCGATCCACACCATGTACACAGTAGACTGTTTATGTAATTCTATTAAAATTTCATCACGCTGAATTGAAACAAAACCGGCAAACCGTAGCTTTCTGCATCGACTGATTCTCTTTACTGAAATTTTTGGTAGATTGAAGATAAAAAAACTTTATTGCTCGAATCTTTGTGGACTTTCGGTCTTCAATTATTCCAACTTCTTGGAACTTGAGTATAATCCCTCCAGCCATTGTTTGACGCGCTGCCAAATTTACTCACAAACTAAATTATCACAAACTAAATTGTGCTGGCTTTCTCTTTTCTTCTTCTTTTTTGAATACGGCACCAAGAACAATCTACTTTTACTCTTTTTGCCGTCGGTGTTCACAAACTGTTGCCGTGATACTTGTGGGCCACCGTAATTAATACGAACGAGCCTGTACAATGATTTCACAATTACAAAATCATTATGCAGTAAGACTATTTTAGAATTTGACATAAGAAGCTGTAATATGGCCTATTTCTTTTATTTTAGCAGTTACTTAGTAAACGTTAAGCCCTAAACGGTCTCAACTTAATTCTAATGCACCATCAATGTTAAGCCCGGGAGGGAGGGGGTAAGGGGTGGGGATTTGACTGGTTTGGTTACTGCGACTGGATCAATCACGGTTGCTGGGAAACCCCCACCCCTCCCCCCCCCACGCCACCCTTCCTGTTCAAACCGTTTTTAGATGCCTGATGCCTGATGGGAAGTCCTTTTTGAGGTCCGAATCTTGAGTTTTTCTGATGTTACCCTAACCGTTCTACGACAGAGCTAATTTTCAGCGGAAGTGACGTCATTGTAGTCAACTTGTTACTCAACTTGTTACTTGGAGGGGTGGGTGGGTAGTTTGCCTGAAACCGGGATTGGGCCATCCGACTGTACGTGCAGAATTGACCGGCGGCGTACTGTGCATTCCATGCAGTTATTTGTAGGAAACGTGGGGCAATGGGATGGGGAATTTTTATATTATTGAGCCAGGGTGTTGTCCCAAGGCTGTGGATTTTGATTTTTTTTTAGAGAGGGATGTCATATCTCCGCCCTCCCCTCCCCCCTCCCTTAATTATTATAGGAATAACCATATCATTCCATTCTCATGCTAGTCTCGGCTGAATTTCATCACGGAAGCGCGCAGTTGCTTTTGTACTGATCTAGATATAAATTAAAGTTTGAGAGCCAACTTCGACAAATGAATAAACGAAGAAGCAAGTAGGACTTAAAACTCTGGTTTCTAAGATCTCAGTAGAGTGCAAGCAATCTTTACTGGTTACTTGCTTTGGGGGTTTCAGTCTGACTAAGTTTAAAGAGCAAGGCCCTGAGATTGAACTGCATTGGACATGTTAACAATGAATAATTTCATTTAAATCCTCCTTTTTTTGTATAAGTTAAAGGAGCTGTGTGACGGTGAGGGACACGCCTTTACGTTCCGGGCCGGAACAAAAAGTGATTTTCATATAAACTGACTATCCTAGCACACGTGTGGGATGGATGAAATCAAAATAAATGTGCAAACATGATTAACAAACTGTGCGTAGATCTAGTCTTCAAGAAAAATATTGCATATCCTTTCAATATTAAGGGGAGGGACTTTAACTGTTTGAAGCCAATTAAAGGGGCTATGTCATGGTACTGCGCATGTATCGAATAATCGTTCGGTTGGTGGCTTTAATTGGATAGAAACAGTTAAAGTTCCCTCCTTCAATGCTTGATTGAAAGGATGACTATTTATATACACTGTTTGTTGGTCATTTTTGCATATTTGCTTTGATTTTAAGCATCCCACATGGCCGAGAAGTTCGGTAGTTCATATCAAAATCGATGGAAATAGCTGTTTCGATTCCGGCCGGAACGCGAAGCCCTATTACCGTGACATAGCCCCTTTATTCTTTAACAGCCACTAATCGAACATTGATTCCAGACATGCGCAAAACCATGACACAGCGCCTTTAACTACAATCAACATTAATACATTTCAGTAAAAAGGTCTAAAATTACACATACAGAAAAAAAAAATTCCATAGATATAGGTTTTCAAGTTTGCACTAACCTGAATACTTAAACTTGCCCAGCACCAAGCCATTCATTCCGTAAGCACTTCACCGCAAGCTAAACTCAACCCGACTCTGACCGCAAAGCATGCCGGGAAACCCAACCAATCGGCGACACGGCCTTCCCCTCAGTTTCCTTCTTCAAAATATATAAAATTCTAAAGCCATTTCGACCAAATACCTTCATATTGGAATCAATCGCAAGCAAATGTTGTCCAATATTCCAAAAAAGCTATGATAGGTGGCTCCAGACCTCCATTTATAAAGCCCACGCTAAAGTAACAGAAGAAATCTTGATCAATCCTACAAGGAGAAATAAAGCTCATTCTCCGTCACAATAACATGCATAGACTCCGTTCTTCGAGAAAGTGCTGATTCAAGCCTTTATCAGATTTAATGATGTCCTCCATCACTCTATAAATGGGGGGAAAACTGATGCTTTAAAAAGCCTTCATTCTGAGTGTTTTAAACAACTCACTGCTGTGCTCGTTGGAAAAGCTGCTGACGCGAGCAACATGGCGGACTGAAATAAAACTGAGCCTTCAGTAGGTTAGTTGAAAGTTCCATGGCAACAATGACTACAGTTATCTTTGTGGGGAGGGGGGGGGGGGGGGGTTTTCAGTGTATACATGAATAGGTAAAAATCAGTTTCAAAAACTCGGGGCTTAGAGAATTAAAAGAGCGACGGGTTGAGAAAATGACGTCACGACAGCAAACCGCTGGACGAAAATCACACTATTTGGAACACACTTCAATAATGGCAATAATAGTTTAATTTGGTTCTTTGGCCATATTTTTCACTGATTTGGATATTTCCGCCACTGTACATGTGTCATTTTGGAAGACAAAAACTTCGCAAACGAGGAAAGATTGTTGCGGAAACACTGTTGCTGATGAAGTAAAGAAGCGCGAAACAAGAACAATGCTTTGCGCTTGCAGCCTGGCTGAGCAAACCAAGAAACATTTCCCGAGGAAAAAATACCGACGCTTACGCCTTAATCATGCCAGGAAGCTTGGGCTCATCTCTGGGTCCGGTGCTCTGGAATATTTACCAGAATCACCTGTTTTACGAAGACATACGATCGCAGCTCAACACCTACGCTGATGAGCTGCACCTCTCAGACCAGAAGATTAGTAATGTGATTGAAGGGCTAGAAAACGACGGCAAAAGCACGGCTGAATGGTACAAAGCAAACCACCTAGCAGGAAATTTATCAAAATATCAAGTCATGATTATGACAAGAGCCAAGCATGAAGCAGCAACAGAGGTGAACATTGACAACTATACAGTTCGCCAAACAGGGAAGATTAAGCTCTTGGGTGTAACCTTAGACGATAGTCTAGATTTCTCTGAGCATATAAAAACAACATGCGTTAAAACCAGCAGAAGAATTGGAGTCCTGTCCAGATTACGGACGGCTTATCCTAATTAAAGCCAAGCTTCAAATCTACAAGTCAGCAGTTCTACCGTATTTCAATTACTGTAGCCTAGTTTGGCATTTTTGTAAGGCAAGTGACAGGCGAAAATTGGAACGTATAAATGAAAGAGGGTTACGTGTAATGTTTAGCGACTGGAATTCACCATACGAAGATCTGCTAAGGAGAGCTAGATATAGGACATCGCCATTTTCATGTACAAAATAAAGAACAATCTGGTGCCACGTACTGTATCAGATCTGTTTAATCAAGGGACTTCCCATAATTATAACCTTAGAAATTCTGACTTTAGTACTCAACGCTTCAACACGATTAAATATGGTAAACACTCTTTAAGCTACTTCGGACAATATTTATGGTTACGACTCAGTAATAAACTAAGATCATTATCTACCCTAGTAAGTTTCAAGACCGCAATCAGAAAGATCGATCTAGACTCCCTCTCCAGTACATGCGCGAACTGCACACTTTGTAATAGTTGAACTTGGGTCGATGCATATAGAGTTTATCCACTCGGATTTTAAATATCAGCGTATTTATAAGTCATCATTCTTATCGGTTATTGTAACTATTATTAACTAGGAGTTATTATAGACTTTCTTAACTTAGATGCTATAGTGTACAGTATTAGTTATCATTCTCACTACTGTAATTATTATTCACTAGAAGTTATTATATATTTTCTTGAAGTGCCTATGAACCCTATTTTTTATTTTAGATATAAATTCTAATTCAAGTGAATACGGTAGAATGGTACAATATATCTTGCTTATAGACCCTATGCATAAGTCCTGGTGACTTGCATGTCAACGAGGCCGGTAGGTCCTCTGGAATGTTGAAGTTGAAGCGCCCAGGGAGATGTGTGAAATGCACTGAACGAATGTTCAGTGAAACAATACCGTTAATTTTCTATGCATTGTTTCACTGAACATTCGTTCAGTGCATTTCACACATCTCCCTGAGCGCTTCAACTTCAACACTCCAGGGGATCTGTACTAGCCTCGTTGACACGTAAGTCACCAGGACTTATGCACGGGGTCTATAATGCTGTGCCGCTGAGTTAAGGAGGTTTTAATATCCAAAATGCTAATTACATGACGTCAGGGGAGGCATCAATTATTATACAACGTAATGTACTGGATGCAAGGACCAATTCGGACGAAGTGCAGGAACCGGATCACCTTGGATGGGATCTAATCAGCAAATATATACGAATATCAAGACAAGATGAAAGGCTGATTGTACGGTTAATGGGAATTACTACCGATATTTCGGTTGGCCGTTCCTCAGGGTATACAAGTATATGGCAAGAAACCGTTAGTTACAATTTTTTTTTTAAACTGACATGAATGTGAGACTAGGAGATAAAATTACAAGTGATGAGTGGGCGTGATAGAAAACTAAGATAAATACAATTTTATATATTATAGTAGAGATTGAGTAGTATAACATTACATTTTTTCCTTTCTTTTCATGCCTTTAGGTTCTAATGTTTGTCCTTTATCAATAAGAAATGCCTCGCGAGCCTTGCGTACGCCATCTCTATTAGAGTGGATGAGTTTTAAGGGAATTCATTGCATGTCATTAGGGGAATGGTTGTTAGTTAGAAAATGATCCGAGATAGTAGTAGCTTTAGAGTTGTTAGTACGTTTGTCGGTGTCGGTGTTCATTAAAGCGATCTTTAAGGCGACGCTTAGTTTAATGTATTGAGCATTACAGCGGTTTACAATGAACCATGTATATGAGATTTTTAGAGTTACAGTCAATGTGGTAATAATTGTCTAACTTGCAACTACATTAATCACGGCCAAGCCACATTTCATTCGACTGGCGAGATCTGGCCCATCAAACATCACATTGACTGTAACTCTAAAAATCTCATACACATGGAGTCCCCCCCCGGGATTAGAACCTAAAGGCATGAATAGAAAGGAAGAAATGTAATTTTATACTACTCAGTATCTACTATAACATATAAAATTGTATTTATCTTAGTTTTCTATCACGCCCACTCATCACTTGTAATTTTATCTCCTAGGCTCACATTCATGTTTTCAAAATTTAAAATTTGTAACTATTAAACGGTTTCTTGCCATATACTTGTGTACCCTGCCGAAGGTTGGTCGTGCCAACCGAAATATCGGTAGTAATTACGTACAATCAGCCTTTCATCTTGTCTTAATTATTATACATTTTTTTTGGGTATCTGATTAAACAAATTTTTCAAATTATCAGTGTTATGGCCCATGGTTGAAATAAAATGATCGGTTAGAAATTTGTTTTCCTATATCAGTAGAAACGTCCATGCACAACCACTAAGAAGTGATTGCGGATACCTCCCCTGACGTCATGTAATTAGCATTTTGGATATTAAAACCGATCCTTAACTCAGCAGCACAGCATTCAAAGCAAAATATATTTTACCATTCTCAGTATTCACTTGATTTAGAATTGATATCTAAAATAAAAAAAATATTGTTCATAGGCACTTTTACTTCAGTAGATACTATAGTTTGTATAGTCTCTCCGATTAGCAAGGGACTTGTGCCAAGCTATAAGATTGAGACTTTAATAAAGTCATTATTATAATATATATGCGTAACATGTAGCGCAGCCGAGCAAACGGAGAAAAATGTGTTGCGGAAGCAAAATTTCCTTCTAGGAAACCCCCAAAACTTAAATATTTTAGAAACAGTTTTGCTTGTCAGAAACTAGTTTCGAATTGTAAACGAGGAAAGAGTTTGGGAAACACTGAAATTCACAAATATTTGCGCAGCAATGCTTTGTCGTTTACGCAGGGATGTACACCTGACAGAGCTAATTTTCAGCGGAAGTGACGTCATTTTACTCCGCTACTTTTCACACAAACCTTCGCGTGAATTTATAAGTAAAGAACAATGTTTTACTATTTTCCCCATAATGGAAAGAAAAGAACGTTTCACGCACGGCGAATTCCCTCCTAATCGTCGGATCTGTAGCCCAAGGCAATATAACGATACGTCGGCACGTAACTCGAAACAGAACTAATTACCCGTAATTAAGAGGACTCATCGAAATCGGCCTTAATTAATAGTTGCAATAACCACTGTTATTAAACGTGGGGGAAGACCCAAGTAGTGTTACGCATTACATTTTATCTGTTAATGCTCTCGATAAAGGACTGATACGGCATTACAGAGTATTCCAGGTAAGATATTGATACCTTAGGATCGATGTTTAAATGTGTTATCACTGTTATCATACGGGTCTCATTCTGCACTGAACCCTGGCCGGCATCTTACGAATGATCTCACAGGCTGAGTAGTATTCAGATGTTTAACACCATTTTACGCGTCGAATGAGTTTATATCTCAAACTATTTGCACCCCGATTCATTTAAGGTCAGTATTATAATTAATGGGGGCCGTATATTTGGTTCATATTTTTACCACCTTTTAGTCACATTCCGAGAAGCACGAGGGGGGCTAATTGTTGCGGGAAATTCCCCCCGAGCATTTGATTGCCTTGTTTATTTTCGGATAAAGATACTTGGGATACGCAAGTCAATGAAAATAAAGCCGTTTTCGTTGGAGGGAGGAAACATACGGATTTGTGAGGCCGTTGACTCTGGTTCCTTAATGACTATGAAATCTACTCTGTTTGTATAGACCCATTCGAAAAATGGCGTCCAATTTAAAAAGCTATTGTCCTGGTAACGTGAACACGAGGCTAGTCAGTACAAACAAAAGCTTTTGAACGTGTAAGCGAGGCTAGTCAGTACTAAACAATAGTTAATTAAATTGGACGCCATTTTTCGAATGGGTCTATTCACTACACACTCTACACCGTGTACCGAATGTCCCGATTTTGCTTCAGTGCAATTCAAGTCACATTCAACATTGTTTTAGCGATGACCGACAGTTCAATAAGGAGTGGGACATTGGGGGGGGCTCTCAATACCGCAACACCGCCCCCCCCAAAAAAATCTGAAAACACCGCATGTAACGTTCACAAAATACCGACACCGCAATGACGCAATAATACATTTAAAGAAAACGTGACTTACATGGATTTGACTTTGAAACTAAACGTTTCACCGAACACTGCTGGATTTGAGACCAGATTTGAGATCACCGCAATACCGCAATAAAGGATTTATTTCACCGAAATACCGCACTAAAAACTGACCTGCACAATGACATACCTGATAGGTGCGGACTAAATATCGGACATCTTTGGTGTGGTGATTGAAATACTGATATCCTGCAACCTTTAAAAGGTGGGAAATATCTTTAAGATTAGAGAAGTATGCCGACGCAAGAAAAAAACCATGCATGCCGCCGCATGTTCTATCAACTTAGCGATCGGGAGATAAAACATTTTTCTAAGTGATTTTTGTCTGCAGAGCGCGCACTGTTGACTATCGATCAATAGACGGCAAATTTGGGGATTCTAACGATCGATAGTCGACCGCGCCCGCCCTGCAGACAAAAGCAGTGATCACTTGGAAATTGATGCTTTTTGGCGATTTTTTTCACAGTTTTCTCGATTGCTAAGTTGATAGAACGGTGCCTTGGTTATGCTAAAACATTTAGACTTCTCTCTCTTGGTTGCTATCGACTTTAACAGTTGACTCGTGGCTGCATCCCTCGCCAACTTTCTGTCGATAGAAGTCTCGAGCTCGCAGTCTCATTGTTAAACATATTTTCATAACAGAGTATTGTTATACTGCGTGATCGACTTGTGAGCTTTGCTCAGCGCTAATTGACGAATTCAGTCAATAGTTTCTTGAACGCGACTACGACCTTGTAGTCAGTTCAGCACTTCTTTCAGTAAAACTCTATGTACGACATGAGGTCACCCAAGCTTTCAGCAACAGCTCAGCTAAATAATCGGTATCACACCGAGAATTGAAGAACACGCCATTCTTCCCTTTCGATGGGGGCTAATTTGCGGTGTCTTGGTCCATGCACAAATAATGTTTTTAGGACTTTTTTCAGTCGTGACGAAGAAAATTAGGATTCTGCTCTTGGACTAGGTAATATTAAGATATTAAGATATTAAGGATATTAATAGTATAATTATGATATCATGTTTGCAGGCAAAGCACCACTCATTCGCATGGCGAACAATTTACCTAACATGCATTAATTCTAGTTTAGTCCGACGTCCGACTGTTTAATCATAGATTAACTAGTCGGCATTATGGACTTCTACTACTTCTGGTAACATGAAATCAATGTGAAAAAAGCTTAAAAGGGTTGTTTGAGAAATTTAGAGCAAATTCATTTCAATATCTACGGTGGATATTTAGGAATCAATTTTTCTTATCTGTTTTAATCTTTGCAAGCTTTTAAACAATATATTTTGGAAACAATATCGGGACATTGATTAGATATCTCTTCCATCCTCGAAGGTTATTCTATTTTTAGAAATTTCAATCGCATATCGTGATTCGACTGTGACCGGACAACCATGTCTTAGATGTGAAGTTAGTGGCCGGAATAGTCTTTTCACTAGTCTTTAGTAGATTCTTTAGAAGAGCTGAAAGCCATCACCACCCGGTAGAAGTGTTTCAGTCTGTTTACCAAAGTGAAATCTACAACGGTCAGTTTCAATGGTTAATAAGAGTGAAACGAACAATGATATGACCTCATTTCAGTTTTACACGGATGGAAAATTGCTGTGAAATGTCTGACTCCCTGGGGGCATTTCCAATCAGAGTGATCTAGAACGTAGATGCACTATAAAGTGGGGTACGTACCTACCTGAAACTACGTCCGTTTGAGCTGTCAGTCACTGGAGCTCGTGATACCTTGAGGAGAGGAGTAGAGCAACCGTCTGCCCTGTTTGGTTAAATCCAAGGTTAGCGTCTATCAGGAATTATATACATGTAATCGAATTTGGTACCTATCCATTGACACAGAGCTGTAAAGCTTATAAAGGGAATACCCCCCCCCCCCCCCCCCCCCCTCCCCCCCCCTCCCATCCTAATCGTCCTTCTCTAGATCTCGTGTTAAGGATTATCAGATAGGCTTACAGCACTGATCGGTCAGCTTTTAAAAATACGGCGACATTTCTGGACTTCGGTAGCTCCAAGATTCTGTTGTGTTCGATTTGAGAACTAATTAAACGGCGTCAAGCGACTTAAAAGCATGTTATGGTATTCGAGCTGTTTTGGTCTGAAAGTGGGTAACAAATTCTACCTTTTAACTGAATCTGAAATAGCATAGGTTTCCGTTTTATTATTATTTGTTATTTATATTCAAAAACTACAGGAAAATGGGTTTCCGAAGGTCTATAAAATAGCAGAGAAATCACATAATTATATTTCAGTGGTAGGGGTACTTACGGAATTCCCCGGAAATTCCCCATGCCTTGTCCTGCTGAGGTTTTAAAAGTGACTTTTTAGCTACTTTAGACTGAACGGAACCCTCCCCCTAAAACAAAGGCAATAACTGTTGTCATGGAAATTGTAACTGACCCGGAGCGTGCAGCATCTCCCAGATTAGGTATGTCCAACAGCAGAACAGATGATGTAGCTATTTTTAGCTTTGTGTTGCCCGCGCGAGAAGAAACAAAGGCCGTCACTTTTAACCAATCAGGATGCACTGAAAAATTGTAATTAACACGGTTCAAACTGCTAAAAATACTAAAGCGCAAGAGAACAAAAGACAACGTAATCGCATACCAGAACTTCACGACTATAAATAGCCACATCGTCTACTGTGCTGTGGGCGCTACCCATCACATAGGTACGCTCCTGGTAATGGGCTCTTGTGAGGGCTCAACTTATTTAGCCCGACATTTCACAGCAAAGTTCGTTTGTGGAAGTACTCTGAAGTTAAGGCTTTTTAATGCATTTTTTCCATTTATAGTCTGAGTGCTGAAGGACTCATTAAGTCTGATGAATGCTTGAATCAGCAGTTTCTCGAAGCACTGAGTCTGCATGTTATTGTGATGGAGAACGAGCTTCATTTCACACTCGTAGAATGGGCCAGAACTTCTTCTGTCACTTTAGCGTGGGCTGTATAAATGGAGGGCTGGAGCCACCTATCATAGCTTTTTTGGAATATTGGACAACATTTACTTGCCATTGATTCCAATATGATGCTATTAGGTAGAAATGGCTTTAGACTTCCTCCAGTCTATATTTTGAAGAATGTAAAGGAGGGGAGGGTTATGCCGCTGTTTAGTTGGATTTCCCGGCATGCTTTGCGGTAATCATAGTTGAATTTAGTTTGCGGTGAAGTGCTTACGGAATGGCTGGCTTGGCGCTGGGCAAATTTGAGTGTTCAGGGACAGAAAGTGAGGTTAGTGCAAACTTGAAAGCCTATATTTGATGTGAAACATGCATTTTTGTATGAAAATGTAGAATCTGAGGAGTAATTCTTTTCTGTAAGCGTCATTTGAACCACTTATTCTGAAATAAAATAATACTTATGCAAAGAAAGGATGGTGTAGATGAAATTATTCATTTTTAATATGCCTAATGCAATTCGATAGGATTTGTCTATACATCATACTGTGTGGGAATATCAGGGCTTCGGTCTTTAAACGTTGTAAGATTGAAACCCCCAAAGTAAGTAACCATTAAAAAACGAGTATATTCGTCTTTAGCAGTACAAGGGTTAAATAGGCTGTGTCACGGTTAGAGGCCTTTGCATTCGCAGTCCGGACCGGAAATAGTTATTTTTAGCGATTCTGATATGAACTGACGAACCTCGCGCACACATGTGGGATGGTCCAAATCAAAGTAAATATGCAAAAATGACTACCAATCTGTGTATAGATGTAGTCTTTAATTCATGGAAACTATTGTGTATCTGGCTTGCGAATACAGTCATATACGAGCCAATCAAATAACGCGACCAGATCCTGGCCGCAAACGTCATCAGTATGGAATTTTCCGTCTCAAGACGCAGACGTCTCTCTCGGGGCCACGTTTTGACTGTGGTTCCCGATGCGAGACGGCTGTATTCGCAGGCTATTGTGTATCATTTCAATCAAGCATCGAGGAAGAGGACTTTAACTGTTTATAGCTAATTAACAGCAACAGTGACCAATTTTTAGAACATGTTTTCCGGGTAACTGCCTTCTGACTCTGCTGCGATCGTGCATATGCTTGCCGTAATTATCGAGATTAAGAATGATCTATTGTTCTTTGAGGTGATTTTACTAACGCTGCATTGTCCTGACTATGGTTTGATTGGATTCCCAAAGTGTGGGCACGTGAACTCCGTGAGATCTGTTCTAAATATAGCTCAACCGGTCATACGCTGACTCACAGACCTAGTATGGGAGATGGACGCTGGGCTCCTGGCTTTACTCAGTAGTATTTACGATAATAAACATACTTTTTCAGCGATAAACTTTCTCATGACGAAAAACAAAACAAAAACCTAGATTAGCTGAGTATACTTTCCAGGTATAACTGAAGAAAGTTTTGAGACGATTTTGATGATTGCAAAAAAGTATAAGCCCAATTTTGTTTATCACTGAAATCGATTCTACATCAAGCTAGTAAATAAGATAAATTGTAAAATATTTCTTTATTTGAATGTTGACTCTGAGTTTAGAGGTTTCTATTTCCAATATGCTATTTATAAGATCTTATAATATGTCACGGGAGGCCAACAAAAGATAATTTCTTTCTCATTGTGAATGATACTTTCTGATTAATACAAAATATTAGGTAAATCGCTGATATAAGGTCCAAATATAACATGGATGTGTAGAATACAATATTTATCTCTGCCACCACGTTTTTGTAGTGATATTTCAAAGCCTACAATGAGGACTGGACGGGATTTCAAGTCCGCGCAATTAGTTTCAGTCTGAGGTGCAGCCGACACTTATAGACACTTATAGACACTTATAGACACTTTGAAGGAGCTGTGTCACGGTGAGGGACACGCCTTTTATGTTCCGGGATGGTACAAAATAATTTTCAGTGTGGGATGGTGAAATCAAAGGAAATGTGCAAAAATGATTAACAAACTTTGCGTAGATCTAGTCTTGAAGGAAAATATTGCATATCTTTCCAATCAAGCATAAGGGAGGGGACTTTAACTGTTTGAAGACAATTTTAAACAGCATCTAATGAACATTGATTCAAGACATGCGCAAAACTACGACATAGCGTCCTTAAGAGAAATTTAGAGCAACTTGAAATAGGTTCACTGTAATCGCCGAAATCAAGTTTCTAGAATAAGCTTTCGTAATCCACTTCAATCTTTGCCATCCTCTATCGAAAAGGTTTGAAAAGCATTCAGTACATTCATATGGTATTTATCTTCAATCTATTTCAGGGTGTTATTTTCGTAGTTTTGTTTAAAGAAACTTGAAGGTTCAATTCGGTTCTTCTGTTTGGCGGCGATAAAACCGCGAAGAATAATAGGTATTTTGCAGGAATTCAAACAGTCACGTGCTGAGATATTACTTCAATAACATTATATCAAATAATTTGGATAGTACACGCGTTCTGATTGGCTGATAGCCATGTTTTCATTAGCCTGTGCAAACATGGAAATGACGTCACATCGTACGACTGTTCACACAAACGACAAAAATAATAAGCACAAGCAATATACGCAGACGCAGTAATGCATTAGTAATTAGCGCCGCTTGTTCTTATATCTCGCACTTTGCGTAGAACAATGATAAAGACTGCTAGTGTGAAACAAGCTCAACCCTTTGAAACCAGGACGTGTTTGAGCTCAATTGGTGAAATCCAGACTAGCCCTGTTCGGTAATTACGCACTGCTGAGCTTTTAAGCCAAGGGCTCAAGCTTTCCCACAACGCCATTTGGGAGAATTCTGCGGACTCGTCGACGGTAGGTATTGCTCACCTGTAGGGTTTTGAAATGAAATCTGCTCTAATTTTGGACAAATAAGCCACTGTAGAGAGCCCGAGGCCATTATTAAGACTGAGGACGGCTGAAAAGTATTTGGCTTGCTATGTTTCTGCGTTGAGACACATCAAAAATAATTTCAATGAAAGCCTTGAAATTCTGCAGTTGGTGATGTTTTTCCCCTGCTAAACCTATTAGGACTCTATTAGGATGTGTTTTTGTCACTTTAAAGCAACGGCTTGGGTCCAAATCACCGCTCTTGGTTGTAGGGTCGCTGTTTATAACTCTGGCTTTGAAGTGTTTTTTTAAACATCGCAACATCGTATTTCTAGCATGTCTAGATTTGGTGTAATAATGTTTTCCAGTTACATGCTTCATATTGGCCGGTTTTGGCCGGTTTGGGTTGGAAAGGGTTAATCAACCACCGATAGTTATTTGCAGAGATTCATATGAACGGACGAACCTCGCGCACATGGATGGTTAAAGTCAAAGCAAGTACGCAAAATACTAACAAACTGTATAGAAATATTGCGTATCATTTTAATCAGGCATTGAGCGTGGTGACTTTTAATTAACTCTGTTTGTAGCCAATTAACAGCCACCAATCATACATCAACTCAGTCAAACATGCGTAACACCTAACATAGTCACCTTACAATTAATGTAAGACCTGCATGGATTAAATCTTAACCCATGGTTTTGGTTCTCACGGTAGAAGGTATTTGTTTCCAAATCTAGCAAGACTAGTAGAAAAGTACTTGTTATTTCTCCTCTAGGAACAAGTTTTTAACCTCAAATATGCAGTTCACAAGTTAGCAAATCGAACTAAAGATTATCAGGCTTCGAACAACCGGGACCAGAGTGCCAGGTTTCAATACTGTAGTTTTGTTTTGAGAGAAAGCGGCTTCATTTCGATTCACGGTGCCTCCGTCGATAGTCACATTCCGAAAATCGTACTCGCACCTTTCAATGAAAACTGAAAGGTAAGTAGCAGGGGTGATATTGACCCTGTCTTCGCAAATGACTTTAGTTGTACACACAATTAAATCGTATTGTTGTAAACGTGTGTATATGTTGTAAACGTGCACTTCCGAAAAAGAGCAAGGTCTTGAGAGTGTGAACTTTAGAATCACAAGATCTGAGGAGGGCCGGGAGAGCTATTAATTCGGGGAGAAAAGTGATTTGTTGAATTGTTGACCCTTCTCATATGGCCGCCATGTTGGCTAGAAACAATAGGTTTTGCAAGGATAGCCTCGAGCTGAGCAGTTTCAGAACGAGGTTAGACGCGCAAAAACAAAGGATTTTTCCCTCCTGGGACGCAAAACGTCGCCATGTGGGCACGAAATGACTCGATGTCTTCGTGATGGACGCTTACGCATGCGCAGTGCATTTTATGGATATCGGCGCTCAAGAGGACCGATCTAAAAATAGTTGGACTGCGGCAAAATGTGTCGGATTACGCCACGCGGGTGCCATACTCTCCTGGGTCGGCTGATCAAGCTCGGAAATCGCTTGTTTCGGAGGAACTTCGAAGGTTGCGGGAAATATCACGATTCATATTCATAAGAAGGGTTCAAGAACAGCTCCATCAATCTCAACTGACTTGGTGAATAGGCGCCTTGCCATAAAGTCGATAAGGTACACATGATGCACATAAAGTAGTTGAACTGATTGATTCAATTATTTAAGATTATGTAGCAAAGCATGGTGTAAATATAAAAGAATAGGACACTAACAGGCCTAACTATACATTAACCAATGTATATATATATAATCAACATGTACCCCGGCACAAGAACCATACATAAAATAAGTATAGTAACTGAAGAATATAATACTAAATCAGTAACAAACACAAGAACGATCAACTGGTCAAAACCGCTCGCAAGGACTGACCTATTACTATTAACTGCGCTTTGATCAAAATTATACACCTCCATAAGAGTCTAGAAAAAATGCAATGCTTTCTGAAACTAGGATTTTGAACTCGCGGGGCTGGAATGGCCTAGCGTTCCATACAGATTGACAAATATTATGAAGATTTTAGTAATTTCAAGTAATTTCAACAATGAACTAAATCGTTACAAGAAGGTACTAAAACCAATGAACTAGTTCAGGTATGGACTTCTGATTGTTCTAAAGACCTGTACTGAGGCTCAAACTTTCAAATGCTTACCGAATTCCTAAATTATAATCCGGCGTAGATACTACCCTGTACTGGTTTTGATTGCGCGCACTGGTAACCGAGGAAACCCTGACAGATTAAAGGGGCTATGTCATGGTACTGCGCATGTATCGAGTAATCGCTCGGTTGGTGACTTTAATTGGCACAAACAGTTAAACTTCCCTCCTTCAATGCTTGATTGAAAGGATGACCCTATTTATATACACTATTTGTTAGTCATTTTTGCATATTTGCTTTGATTTTAAGCATCCCACATGGCCGAGAGGTTCGTTAGTTCATATCAAAATCGGTGGAAATAGCTGTTTCGATTCCGGCCCGGAACGCGAAGCTATTACCGTGACACAGCCCCTTTAAAGTATTTTTTTGCTTGCGAGAGGTCATTCGTAAAGCGATCTGTATGACTGTCAGTCTGGTCTTGGTACGCGCATGGCAGCCATATGTGTCCAAGCAGTTAATTTGCCGACAAGATGCTCACATTAAAAAGCTATTTCTTGGAAGGTGTTGTATCTGCCAGTTCACCACAATTTGTCATTTTTATCAACTTAATTAATTAATTTGAGATGAAAACAAAGTATATGTGTGATGAAAGTAGCTGGATATAATCGTTCAACAAAGGCTCCCGGAAGATAATGGTGGCTTTAGTGCTATATATATAAAACAAGTTTGGGGAACATATATTCTTTAATAGCGCTTTGCTTAGCCATATTTCTTCTAGTTTCTATAGCGCATGTGCAGTGATTATATTAGATTGCTCATGCGTATAGAATGTGTGAATATTCCACTGACAGGTAGGCGTTGCATGTATTAAACACCAACATGATATTGATAATGATGATGATGATAATAATGATGATAATAATAAAAATTATAAAAGGTATTGTATATGTATATAATCAAATGCGCTTCACAAGGTTAATTTTGTGATACGGACTGCTATTGTGGCGCAATGTGATGCCGTGTAGTTTACATGCAATCATGAGTAATTGTTAGCACCTCAGAATACCAGGTTACTCTGTCGAGACAATTCCCTACTCTTTCTCGAAACAACACATGTTCTTTTACGTCCGGCCCTCGTATAAATTGGAAGAGGAAGGAGACAAGGTGCAGGTATTGTAGCGCAATGGTACACGATACGGTGAGCACGCGGTCCCGAGTTCGATTCCTACCGTGTATCGACTCCTCTTGAATGAACCGAGTCGCTTGTATAGCTTTGAATTCCCTTAATCGGGAGCTCTGACATGGAAGAGGGTAAAGTTGTGCACCGTCAGCCTCCTGGGAGAGCAGTCTGCTGAGGCGTTAAATATAGACTTGACTTACCTTTATATACGTCCCTGCCCAAGGACGCGGCCGAGATTCGACTAACCCCTTGCCCTACCAACTGAGCTAACCAGTGAGATAATAATAACGAAACACAATTGGCCGTAGTCAAAATTCGAGTGGGTCTGGAAATTAGATAAAATGATCACATTAAAACTGAAACCTGATTGATTAAGAAATCACCGAGATATCCACACTGACCGATGCTGTAAATTAAACGGCATCAAGTGCTTTTGTTCCGGCCTGAGGAAAATGTTTCTCGCTGTGAGGCAATCGTTCTAAATCTAATACAATCAACTCTCTCCTGCGACCACCTCCCGTAAGCGACCACTTTGTCCGTGCACCAAGGGTGGTCGCTTAAGAGAGAGTTGACTGTACTGACATTAATATTCTGTGTGGTGATACATATGGATTTAATTATCCTGTTAGTTGTCAATGTGTAAAAATGACATCTGGATTCATATTCTTGCTTTGATTTGTTTCATTTCTTCAGGCGCAACGACAGCAAACATTCGAGTGCATTGTGTATGAGAACATAAAACATTTGTTTGAATTGTTTCAGCAAAAATACTTAGGAAAATCAGCAAAGCAAACAGGTTCGGCTTCGAGGATTTATTACTCAGTATCTGTAATTGAAAATCGCATTTTCGATTAAATTTCGGGATTGTGATCCGAAAAAGGTACAATAACTACCCCCCCCCCCCCTCTCGAGGATTTAATTAGTGCGAATCTCTGTTGAGTCTGTTTTCATTACAATCGAAAATTAAGGTGTTCCAATTTCTGAAGAGAAGGGTTTTGCGCCCTTGGCTTTGTCGTGCCTTGCAACATAAATGATCCTGAGTAAAGCTGGAATGGAGTCTCGACTCAGGACGCCATGGAATTCTAGTTACGACTGGAAATCGACTGGAGTTATTTAGTTTCAGGGAAGTTGACTGATATGAACCAATGACGTAAGGGAAAGAGACGGGAAATACAGTAAACACCCGCTATTAAGAACCTTCCACCTACAAGAACCTCAGGCTGGAATTAGGAATTTTGTACCCCTCTAAATAAGAACCTGTTTGAGCCTGATCTTATGTCACAAAACCAGTTTATAATTGTTACAGAACTGTAATAGAACTGAGTGTACAGTGTTAAGTGTTAAGAAGGATGTACCTTAGTCTTGTCATCTACAAAAAACTGTAAGTGAACACTGCACAGTTAATTTCATCCATTAAATATTTTTTTATTAATGGTTTCATATTGTATTGAATTGTGGTTTCACAGTTTATGTATGGTTAAATAATTAAGAAGCTTCAGTTTATAAAAACCTAACACCCTGATTTTTCATTAGATATCAAATATATAAGAACCTATCCCAGGTTTGGTAAAATGTAGGTTCTTAATAGCAGGTATTTACTGTATTGTGTAATACCGGATCAGTCAGTGTAGTTTCGTTGTTTTTGAGTTTGGGCGGGAAACGGGCCTGACGCTCTCGCGCTGCTCTATCAAAACCGCATGCGCCTAAAGTATTGCCACGGTGTGATGTGACCGTACAGGCGTGACATGACATAACATGACACGGCGATTGATAAACACTACACTTTTTATGCTAATGTACCAGCCATGATTAAAAAAAAGGGCGCTTTGTTTCAGGAACCAATGATTGTCTGGTTGGTACATTAACAATAATAGATGACGTGACATGAAACATCGATATTTACTAGCGTATTTTGTCAGGCCTTAGATCGGATTCATGGCTCACATCCCTATGGCCGCGGAACTTGGACAAAATCACTTACCTACTCATTTCCTTCGGCATCAGATCAAAAGTGATCAAAAAGTCGACTAATACACCTTTCTGTTTTTGCTCAGTCACTAATACATTGCATCATCGCATTAAATGGCGTCCTTAATTTGATGAGAGAAATGGCGAGTTAATACGGAAAGGAAAAATAATATAATGTGATGGCATCTAAAAATTCCAATCCTGCATTCCTATCCATTTTACACTCCGTTGTGGTTTTTCTCGCCACTCCTTTGATTAACAGCATGTAATCGATATTTAATTACACGCTACACATGATGTGCTTCAGCGGTGTCGACTTCATCGCCTCAATGACACGATTTCTAATTCGTTCGGTGCCCGCGCCTTCTTATACTGATCCTTACACTGCGGGTTTGATTCTGTTTAAAAGGGTTACGAGGTGTGTCTGCATTTCCGTCCCATTTTGGTCTGTTCCAAAAACCCGCGAAAACAAACAAACTTTCTAATCTGGTCTTATCTTTTTCGCAGCCACGTACTCCCCGGCCTCTGTTAGCAATTATTGTTTCTCGTTAAAGATAAGGAAAGTGGTATGCCTTGAGCGATAAGGAGCTCGCACCACGCACTCTTGATCTTCAAGGGCAGGTATTCTTGATCCTTTGAAGCCGACTGCTGCACGAGGAACAAATTCCCAGTTGGATCCGTGTAAGATTCATGCCACCAAATACACATGTCAACAGTCATTATAACTATAACAACAAGTTAAATTACGAGTGACCAGCTAAAGGCATTTATTGTAATTATCGTTACAGACAGACTGAGGACAGAACAGAGCACTTGGCATTACACTGAGCTCAAGCGACGTAACTCAATACGTAGAGAAAGATAAATCCCACTCAAGAGAAGCGGAATATTCAACGTATAATTATCCATAGGATTTCACCATCGTCATTTGACCATCGTAACGAGAAGATTTAAAATGTGGTGGATTTTCCTTGGAGGATTTGTGAGCTTCGCGTCGTTCGTCAATACCCAGGTAAGTACAACAAAATTGATGTAACTCTTGTTTCTACATTTACAAAGCTCACATGTCTCGAGCTTGATTTCCGGCTAACCTTTAGCTATCTTTACCCAAGTGGCAACTTGTCGACGCTAACGACAAGACTATAAATTAGCCAACCTCGAACCGTGCCCCGAGAATAGTCTTCCGTTCTCTTTGCTTCAACCCCGGCCGAAAGAATAAGGGTCGGTAGTTAAACACGATCATCATTCTATGGAGTCCCTCCAAAACGTTATGTTGAGTACGTAAACTTGGAGCGTGCTTTCTTAATATGTCCTGATTTTACGGACTGTCTTGTCGTTTTCATACTAGTATCTGAAGTTGTTTTTTACCGGCCCGGATGCGATTGGTTAAGAAAATGCATTCAGTAATATCTATGGTCTACGGCATACTGTACTACTAGCCCGTCAACTGTTTATCGACGCTTTAGGCTATTTATGCAACGCTATGCGAGTAATTTTAGCTTTGTTTGAAAAACAAACTTTAAAATTTCGATGTCCCAGAAAGTGTAAGTCGGGACACGATTAAGGGTTTGTTGGAACGTGTGGTCGCGTGGAAAGCAAGCACGCGTACTTGTCATTTCTTAGGAGGAAGAAGTTGTTAATTTAATGAAGGTCACTTCAAGGCCAAGTCCAACTGAACGCAATAGTTCGCTCACTCTCTTGAAAGATGAATGGTAAGCGCATGAGCAGCGAAGGCAAAAACGCGCACGAAACCGAAAAAGAGTACAAAATAGCCCTTAGACACTGAATAGCATTATACAATTAGTAATAACTCACCATACTAAACCCGAAGCATTAGGTAATCTACCCGTAAAATGTATTTTAATAATGATTTACTTGTGTTGACAATTTGAAACGTTTGTGGAGTCTGGCGACGAAATGTACCACGGCATCAACCCACCTTATTTTGAATGCGTGCCTGTCTACAAATTTTAAAAGATGTTGCGGTTTTTGCACAAAATGTGCGCGTTAAACTCAAAGAATGACTCGGTCCTTGATGGAGGAACGAAGCCGAAACTATTTCCCAAATCGGTAAAATTCCCGAATGTTCTGGACTTTGTCGATGCATCGGACCATTAGGATTAATAGAGATGTTTTACGCTTTGTTGGCTGACAATCAATCAGTCTCTATCTCTGTTGTTCTTCTCTAATGTGTATTTGTTGGCGAGAACGTAAGATGTTTCCTTTGCTTTAAGTACAAATGAACAAAAGTTTATATTTGTGCGAAATAATGTCAACATTTAAACAACAACCGCAGGCGCACCTAAAGTTGCTCGAACTTGACAACAAACAGACGTTTGAGCATTCTTTGCATTTCCCTGTCAAACTCGGAGACATAAAAGAGGTTTAAGACTCTGTTTTTTGAGTGGGTGCAACTAAATGGTAAAATTGTGTTATGGTTGCATAGAAGGATGAGCAAATCCTTCGTTTAAGGGCAATGAAGCCTTAGGAACTGTATCAAAGGAATTAAAACGCGTCAAACTAGCGCAGGTGTTTTGTACCATATTGCACACTTCATTGATACTTTTTGCGAAGAGGACTAACAGCAATGCTATAAGAATATTACTGTTGATGTTGTCATTCCTAAAACAAGCAAAATACGAAACTGACCTTGTAAATAGAGTGGTTAAGGCAATTAAAGATCCCGCCATCTAAATGTGCTTTTCTAAGATAAACTTTTAATCCCTACACGTGAATAAATAGTTGTATTGTCGGAAGAACGTCGGTTTGACCATGTTTTCGATACTTCAGTCCTGCACAAATATGAAAAGCAACCCCCATGTTAATTAATAAAAATGCGCTTTGCCATTAAGGAAAAATCTAACAAGAATAGCATGGCACAACATTCCACAAGAAACGAATGTTAGAATAACGCCCGGTTTGGCAAACTTGAAGGATGTGATCTTCAGTGCAGTGTCATATTCCTCATTCCAAATTTTTCAAGATAAGACCACGTTGGCTAAATAAAGAGCCGTTATCAAATATCGTCTTCTTAGAGAATGCGCTGAAATGTTCATCGATAGTAGATCAGTATCTTCAGCTGTATCTTGATAGCGTTTGTACGAGGTTCTACGTGCACGTCACACAAATATACTACATCGCAGACTTTGATTTAGTATAAGGCTGAAAGCCTTCACGATAAATTCCAATTCCAATGTGGATTAGCCGGGTCCTGGCTTTGATCAACTCCTATGGTTGTTTCAGGTCCCGTTAGAAATTCAAAGCCTTCACGATATTTACGCATAGATTCCTCAGTTATCCTATTCATATCTTACGGACTTCATTTCATCTCACAATTTGTTCTAGATTTTAATCTCAATTCTTGATCACCGCTCAAAAATGTTCGTGTGCTGATATACGTTTATAAGTACACGGGAAGAACTGATCTCAGCACAACTTGACGGCTGATGAGCTTCCACGCCGAAGTTCTTTTCTAAAGTGTCTTCCGGCCGTATTGCTGGTGACAACCATCTTCCGCATCCACTCAATAAAACTCATAGGCACGCAGCGAGTTGGTGAAAAGCCAAACAAAACAGACATTCAGATCGAAATCTTTCAAAATGTGTCAAACTCTCGATGCTAATCCATAAAAGTTTTTGTCCTTCCTTTCTTTGCACTTCCCGTAGAAATGTCCGGCGTAGCTGCTTTTTTCTGTCTAAAAATTCAGTTAATCAGTGTGGATGTTAATATCAGTTACGAGGTCATAGAGATCTTGATTAGACTTATTATTATTATCGTTCTTCTGTCAAATAAAATGCTAGAAGTCGACTCATAAACTTTACCTCTTTCTCTAAAAAAGAAAATAACTCTTATTATCATTGTAAAAGGACTTAAAGTTCCAATTTAATTTAGCACAAACCGAATTATTGCCGTCCTGCTGTAGCAAGAATTCCAAGACTGCAATTCTCGATATTTGTCGACCAAAAATGGTTCAACATGTTTTGAGGTTTTCGAAGTGATTCTTAAAATAGACTATATATACACACGCGTATCTCCTTTTAACACCGGTGTTTTGCCAGTTATCCAGTTCGCTAGAGCGCTTCGTGTTAGCCGGTTGCCACTTCCTTAGGAGGTGCAGTGCGGTTTTGTGCCCTCACGCTCTACACACGCCGTCCATCAGTCGAGGATATCGCCACTATACGTGTGGCCTCAGCGTGTCAACGAAGGGCCGGACTTTTCCTGACGAAACTCTATAGCAAAACCACATACCGTACGCGTACCTACGTCGGGAGAATCGGAAATGATGCTTTTTGGGGGAAATAAAGCGCTTCAAACTGAAGTCTAAAGTCCAGATTTACAATTCTAACCACAGAGACTGAAATCGCAGCATGTTAGCTGGTGTTCAAAGAGTTTATAATTGAACCATAACGATGTGTAATTCATTTTTGAAATCAGTCAGGAATTCTGATCATGACCCCTCCACGACTTTCTCCAGATTTACTAGACTTTATAATAGTATTAATTACTGAAACGCAAGTTACCTGTTCGCACTACGGGTTAGCTCTGTGTTATATAAATTAGAGCGTCGTCTTGTAACGTACAAGTTCGTGCGGGACTGGTTACAGGTTCACATCTCTTCCTAGTTCTACACATTCCCACTCTTGTGGCTCTGCAATATATACTATCATTGACAGCTGCTTTTAAAAGAAATATAGTTCTGTGTATGTATCGGCTCTCAGCTTTATCGTAATCTAAGCTAATAAAATCACAAATAATGAGCAGACAACTCAAAGAAGCTTTGCGGGTATTCGGTTCGTACACATTATCTACAGGGAACTTCTATCGCCAGGGTCTTCGTTTTAAAGATCTTGTTCCCTGTAGACAATGTGTACGAACCGAATACCCGCAAAGCTTCTTTGAGTTGTCAGCTCATTATTTGTGACTTTATTAACTTATAAATATTATTATTATTATTTGTGGGGGTCTTCGGTCTTCGGTCTTCGTTTTATAGGTCTTCGGTCTTCGGTCTTCGGTCTTCGTTTTATAGGTCTTCGTTTTATAGACACCCGTAATAATGACAGCAGATGGATTACGACCAAATAACGGATAATTCTAAAACCCGCTTAGTCTCTGAAATGTAAGACTAGCTCAATCACACACTCTGCAAGTTAAACATTACTTTCGGGTGGATGATATTGGGATAGTTATGATATGTATTAGTAAGTCATTCCATTACTTTTTTTACCACAACTGCCGGTAATCTCGCGATCTGATTGGTTGAAGTACGGTGGTAAATGAGAGTCCAGACAACGGTGCTGACGCGAGAAAGTTATAGACAACGCTGGCTCTTTCAAAGCTGTCACGCTTTGTTTAGGTAAATCAGGACGAATCTGTATATCAGCTTTTTCCTTCATGAATTATTAATGAGTATGATAAGTATTATTTAATGAGTGTAACAATAATAATAATGATCTAAACTTACTTAGCGCACTTTTCTAAAATTCAAAGGCGCTTCACAAAGAATTACAAACTAAATAATAAGTTAAACAAAGTGTTCAATGATGGTGAGAGTTTGATGTTATCTGGTAAAGTGTTCCACAACCTGGGCGCGGCCACAGAGAAAGCTCTATCGCCATATGTTTTTGTTGTTTTACCACTGGGAATTTTTAGAAGAAATTTGCTTTTAGAACGTAGGTGTCTGGTGGGCACATATTTTTCTAACAAGTTGCTAAGATAAACCGGTGCAAGCGCGTCGAGTGCCTCAAAAGTAAGTAGCAAGATTTTAAACATAATGCGTTGAGTTACAGGAAGCCAATGAAGTTCTATGAGTATATGAGTTACATGATCGAATTTTCTCTTACGCATGATTAATCGGGCAGCACAGTTGTGAACTAATTGAAGTTTCTGAACAAGAGTTTGCAGAAGGCAATAAAGGAGAGAATCACAGTGATCAAGCTTACAAGTAATAAATGCATGTACTAGCGTCTTGGTATTCTCAGCAGATAAGTAGTTCCTAATACGTGCAATGTTACGAATGTGAAAGAATGAAGCCTTGCAAATAGAAGCCCCTTGGGTTTCCAAATTCAAAGAATCATCAAATACTACGCCGATATTGCGAGCAGACTTAGAAGAAATAATAAGATCATTGCCTATATTAAGTGGCGGAAGTTGGATTTTAGGTCGAAACTGATATCCTATTATTAGTAGTTTAGTTTTATCAGTGTTCAGTTTTAGATTATTCAAAGACATCCAGGTGGTAATGTCATTGATACAGGATTCGATCACGATTTTTTATGCTCGGGGATACAATTTTATATGCTCCTCTTTATAGGTTATATATATTTATAGGCTTATCTAAGGGGAGGGTCATTATTTTGTGAGACTAGAGAACTGCAGGGTCACAATTTTTTGGGCAAGCCACAATGCAGGTCTAGTAGCCCCCCCCCCCCCCCCCCTACCGCTAAATAAAATGTCCGGTCCCTTAGCACTTAGACTTTGTAAGTATCTAAAATATCTGCTCAAATCGTGGTAATTTTAATGCACTCTCTCTAGCATGTTTTTAGTTTTGTATCTGATGAGTTTTAAAGTTAGTTAGTTAGTTAGTTAGGTCGGGCGCTAGCCCGGACCATATGAATCCTCCTCCTCCAGTCACTTCTGTCCATCATTGCAGTTCTTATTTCTCCAGTTGTTGCTTTCTCCAGTTCTTATTTCTCCAGTGTCATCAAGCAATGTGTCAATATAAGTCCTCTTCCGCTTTCCTCTGTTGGTTCTCCCTCCATGCGGCTGCCATAGCACACGTTTTGATGCTTCCTCTTCTTCAAATTTCCAAATTTCCAAATTACCTGCAATATCCCCATTGATAGATTAATTCAGGTTATTTTTATCATTTCATTTTTGATAACATTAGACAGCGTCAATGCCTCCCTAAATCTTGTCTGGTATTCAGTTTATTTGATAAAATGACGGTGCAACAAAAGATTCTGTCCAGCTATGGAGCAAACAAGTGCAATTGCAGTAATTACTCTGGCTCATATATCACTCAGTCAGAATTAAATTCACTACTAGCGCGCTATCAAACGGTGTTAGACTAAACAGTGAAGGTGGGGTCTAAAATTACAAAGGCTGGACCTATTATTAAACGTAAAATGGCCAGAGCAAGCTCTATAAAGGCTACAGCTAAACACTTATGAAGATCTCAATAAGCGTAACTATTTTTGAGTAATTGTTCAGAGTACATGCGTATATGTGACTATGCCTTATGCAATTGTCTTCGAGGCAATGTTAGGGAAAGGGAGGCTGGTCGCTCTTTTACAGTCATGGTCTCTAAACTTTGGAATAACCTGCCAATTAATCTAAGATCCTCTGCATCGATCAATGTCTTTAAAAGAAGTCTGTATAAGCACTTTCGTTCCTTTCAAGTTAAATTTAATCAGATCACAGATGGCTACTTTTCAAAATATTCAGTCTTAATTATGTATTTAGTTTTAGGGTGTTATTAGTTCTAGTAGTTATGTTAATATTTAGTCTCCGATAGTTATGAATTTTAAATATAATCATAAGATATTAGTAGTTATCAGTTTTAGAATTTTACTTTTTATAATTTTTAGAATATTTGAACGAGGACCACGGGGTTATTAGTGCTTTGCACTATTTAGTGTTACCCTCGATAAATAAAGTTGGATTGATTGATTGAGGCACTGTGTTTAACTTTCCGTAAGCTGGTGGAGGATTTCGTCAATTAACTAATAATAGAACTTTCACGTGCCATTGTCTTTACTGTAATATATTCCCCGTTCGGGTTCCTTTTGGAATCCTTATCCTCAGGTTAATAAGCTTGTTGTGATTTTAAGGCAAAACTTGCCAATATTTAGAAGGCTTAGAGATTGGTATGAGACCTTGTGGCCTTCTAATGAAGTACTCAAAGTTTATCGCAACATAAATAAACTGGCGAAACTTCCAAAACTTTCGGACAGCGAGCGAAATAATTTTAATGTTTATTCATTTTATATTGTAATTTCTGAAGTATTTCACAGTTTATATCGCAGACATAAGATTATCGTAGCGAGCTTTTATATTGATACAGCAGACATTTGTTCTCAGAGTGTGAGTAAGTGACAAAGTTAGCTGTTCCCGACTGTCTCAGTCGATAGAAGGGTATGTGTAAGGTCCCTATACCATTGGCGTATATTCGTTATTTTGGATAAAATACGAGCTTCTATTTCGAGAAACATAAAGATTCTAGAAGCTGTTTTATTACGGATACGTGTTTATTTAATACTCTCGAAAGGGCAGCCGCTAACGTTCACTTGACTCAAGACGTCACTAAAATGAAAATAGACCATTTCATGACCCTAATAGCTATTATCACAACTATCACAGTTAAAGATAAAGTTGACATTAAGTATTTTACCAGGTGTAGTAAGTCGACTGAAAGCATGCAATAACACACAGATTGAAGATAAGAATACTTGCTCTGAGGCCATGAACAATTTATATGTGGTGTGATGAATCAGATGAATGTCTTGCTTATATCTTGCACTGATATCTCAATTCAAAAACTATCCCTGAAAATACAAAGTCTAAGTTCCCCAATCAAGAAAGTCAAATAAACCATATATACAACCGCAATTATTTGACAGTCTAGATTAGGGAATTTTAGCTTCAGAAACCAACTAAAAACTACCAACTTGTGTTAATTAATACGAAACCGGCCTTCAATGAGAGAAGCGAAAAAGTATGTTTCGAATTCCAAACTTGAAAAAAGCAGTATCAATAAAAATGTTAAAAAGTATTCTTACTGCAGGTTAAAGTGCTTCTAACCCTCTTGCAATTTTTATACTACTTCTGCGAATATATTTTGGTTTAAAGAGAATACTCTATGTTCTACGCTTGTTTGAAATGGCGAAAACTTGACCTTTCCTGATCCATGACCGCGTAAGAAAATTAAAAGCCTTGATCTATTCCCGGCTAAACGTCATCTCATACCCCGATTTATAGAGAATGTGCACAGAAACGGATTGTCTCGCAAAAGTTTAAGTCTCGAAATTTCGCATTTTATAGGTCGGGTCTCGGAGTCTCGATTTCTCTTTACTTTGCCCGTCTCGGATTTCTTTTGGAGAGGATCTCGGAGTCTCGGAGTGTTTTAGCGGAGCTCCAACGCGGGCAGCGGAGCACCATACATATGGGATGAGAACAAAAATTGAACGACTCCGGTTTCCTTCGCGCCCGAACCGAAACGCCCGAACCCGACGCGGACGCGCGACGTGCCTGAAAATGTGCTGTAAATGCGCGCGCACTGCTAAAACCAGGCGGCCGGGATTGAAGCCTTGGCCCAAGGAGGATTGAAAGGCCTCTCCATACTGTCAATTGACCAGATCGTTCTGCGTCAGCCTGATTTTACGTTGAATATCTTGGAGATCGGACCTCGGCAGCACAAACAGTTTCACAAAGTATCTCGAAACCAAAGTTTTTCAGGGATTTGACGTAAATTTACGCTAGCTTTGCACTCCCTGTATTTCTGGCTAATATTTTATCATGAAAGCCTCAGAAAAATGATAAGATGCAGACCATTACCTGTAATTTAGGATTGGAACGCCTTCCCACGAACACTTGCGTTTGAAAATTCGTCAAGAAGGCAAGAAACTTGAAGTTTCCAGCGAGTTTTGTCATTTCCAACTAAATTTCTCCTTAAAGTTTTTAACTCTAGATGGACTCAACAAGGTCAGAAATATACTTTCTAATTTTAATACTCGCTACTGAAACATCTTCAATTTTTGTGCTTTTCATACAATCTGAACATATCGGGCACTTTTTTCGAGAGGTGGTTTGGGAAAAAATTCCCGCGAACTCAAGTCGTATATCTTACCCTGAAAGAAGTTAACTACAAACCTTTTAGACAACTAACCTTACCTGGAAGTGACATAAATAAATTGTGTTTCTAATTTATGTAAAGCCGTTGAAAATGCGTATTGTTTACGGTATGTAGATACCGTTCACAAAATGGCGATCCTTCGTGAAGTATTTCATGAAACAGAACGAGCGGTGTTTATTGTTGATTATACCAAACAAAACCCAGACGAGTCTTTGTTAATCATTTTACTTAAAAACAATTATGATTACCTAACAAAATAAAGGGGAGAAATAAGTAATATATGGTTTATTCAGTCGCGCGCTCGAACAAATGCAGCCTTGAGCGCGCGCTCGTTGTTCGAAAACGGCGTGATGCTTACCCTGGTTACCAAAGCTTCTAATCTATCTCTCGGAAAGCGAGGAGCGAAGCGACGAGAGGGTAGCTCGGGCTCGGATTTTGAAATCTCAAAGTCTCGGGCTCGGATTTTGAAATCTCAACGGTCTCGGACTCGGATTTTCAAATCGCAGGTCTCGGCGTCTCGCAAAAGTCTCCGATTTACCATTCGCCATCTCTACAGTTTGTGAGTTGTTAGTAAAGAAAGGTCATTTTAGACAAAATGCGAAGTATTTATTTAAATTATTGCAATGTCGAAGTCTACCCGGGAATCGACCCAGGCGTCATGGGTCAGGAAAGGTCAATTTTTTACCATTTCAAACATAGTCTCTGTAAACCAAACATTTCTTCGCGGAAGTACTCAAAACCTTCAAAGGTTCATAGGTATAAAAATTGTATAAAAATCAACCGTGAGCCGAGTGTAGTGTGTCCAAAACAGTTAATGTAGTGGGGAGTGTGTGGAGGAAAAGCAGGCCCCCACCAGCTGTAAGCTGTAATATTAATACTCAGCCTGCTATAGCAAATAAATAGTTTAATTTTTTATTACTACTGAAAAGACGCGACAAATTCCGCCTTGGAACAAGAAAAAATAAAAGTCTGAGGAAGTACCGAGGAAGGCTCAATCTGATAATTTTATAATAATAATAAACTTCAATTATCCATTTTTGTAAGAAATATACAATGCATTTTCAAAAAGTATAAAACATTAATAAGTAATCACATGGCGTGAGGGAAATTAGTGATTAAATTTCCCCGCGAGCCGAGGGATGATTTGTGGAATTCCCGCGCGACGCCGCAGGCGGAGGGACTCTTACAAATCATCCCGAGACTCGCGGGGAACTTTAATCACTGATTTCACGAATTACCATGTGATCACTTTGTAATCGCATGATCGTCGAGGAAGCGAACTGATTTTTGAAAAGTTTAGTGTGCACCTAGCGGCCGGCATTTACATGACATACCAAACGCTAACACCTCAGTACTCTAGAGACAATGGCTAGGAAAATATGTATGGTGTAATGGTGTGATACTTATAATAAACAAAAAGTTAAAAAGAAACACTTAAAAAAACCTTTAAAAAATTTAGGAAGCACTCATACTGTAAGATCGACCTGGTCATTACAGATCAAGACTCTTTTAACTGGTTCTTAATGTCACGTGTTACAACAGTATGCAAATTGCATTGTTTTACAAGATGGCGGATCGTGGATACTACATCCCTCCTCAGTAAGCTTTAACAAAAAGAGCATTGCCGTAATATTGTTGATGACTGTCAATAATAACTTTGAAACTAATAAAACACAAGTACATCTGCACGCATCACTTCTCAACATAGTCTTTAAGATAGTTTGGTCTGCGTCTCTCCCGTCTGGGTCGGCTTGAGGGTGTCTCAGCTGAGTCCAGTGGTTTCTCCATAACCACTTCTCCTGTCACTTCATCTTGTCTCATCGATATCCCCGCATTGGTCTCTGCATTCCGCTGATCCTCCTGAGGTGTTTGTTGTTTCCCTGGATCTGTATGCTCCTCTTGATTTGACTTGTCAGACTTATTGGTGAGTGGTGCAGTCCTCACCTACAGTCGCTATTGGCTGGATTGCTTCTTCCTAGCTCCCTTCTCGTCGATGGTGTTAATGACTGTATTCACTAGTTTGAACTGGCTCGCATCACGACAAACTATTCTCCCATCTGTGGTCCGCCTGGCTGTTATCTGGGAACCTTGGACATGGTGTTGACAATATAGAACACTGGCTTATATGGAGTGCTCCATGTGTTCCTCTTTGGTTGCTTGACCAATACGTAGTCACCTAGTAATAGTCTTCCTTCTTTCGTATGTTTTCCGTCCCTCTTTCGCTTCATTCTCTCTTTGTACTCTGCATCTTTCTGGTCAATGCTGTAATCTTCTTCTGTATCCTGCATCTCTGGGTTTACATGATCTAGCTTAGTCCTAATGGTTGTTCCTCTCATTGTTTGCATGGTAGGGTGCGACTCCTGTGGTGACGATCTGTATGCTGTCAGCATATCTTGAATGGCATTTCGTCTCTCGTAGCGATCTTTGCCTCGTAGGTTGGCTATTGGAAATATTAATTTCTATATTTTTCTATGGGCAGAGGTTATAAACATGTTTGTTTTTTATAAGTTGACAATAAGACAGACACAGCAGTGTGTTAGATACTTGGGCATGTTGGTCAGCAGAGCCCAATACATTTTATTAATATATTATATTGCTTCACTGGACACAAGTCATGCTCGTTCTAGTTACGTCAATTCAACAAAGTTATTTTTCTATATTGCAACATTGCTGGCCACGAAACCCTTCAAAAATCAGTGTGGAAAAAAACTGGGAATGTGTACCCCCAACCAATACAGTTCTGCTACCTTTGGGGTCTTAAGGTTCCTTTAATATTTATTTTACTCACATTGCAGAAATAAAAATAAGCGGCTCAGTGCAAGGCTGAGACTGATTCAAATTCCGTTCACCTATTTATTATAACTAACATTACCCATAATTCTCTGCACTTCTCTCCCCAGGCTTCTGTTCCGAGCCAGCAAAAAAATGTTTTTGTCAATATCGTTCCGCAACTGGTATTAATTACATTTGTTGTCATGCGTCTGTCTGAACGGGTAGTAGTGGGTTTAGACATGAATTTATAGTTTGGGTGTTGCGTATCTGCGGCAATTCTGCTATGTTCATGCTTTGTTTGATTCATCCCTTCTCTGCTTAAGCGGCGTCAAAGAACTCGTGGGGATGCCGATGATATCGATACTTCTTTTCCTTTACCGGATAAAACTCTTACTACGCGTGATCATAGAAAAGTTATTTCTGCAGTTTTTTTAGTATGAGAACAATTTTCAGGGTTGTGTTTCATTAGGCATCTTTAGGTATAGAGGGAATGACTGAAATGTTCTTCATTTTTCGATTGGGCGCAACGGTTCAATAGGAAAGGGCACATCGGATACTATCTAAAGCTACAGGAACAGCAGAAGAGATAAGAAATAGTTTCGTAGCTGGGTGAGATAACTAGCATAGCCTGACATCATGATAACCACATCGGATATTTATTTTTCCTTTATTGAATGATCACGGCAAAATGTATCCAACATCCTATATCCTGTTTGTTTTAGATGAAATAATCTGTTTAATCGGATTTTATTTGTTTCTAATTAGCACCCCAAGGACTTGCTCTCAGTTTATTGGACAAAGTCTTTGTTATCAATCGGATTGTTTAAATTTGGACAAGGCGCAATTCTCTGAAACTTGAACTCGACACGCGAAAATCGGTTGAAACAGTGAAGTCACAAAATTTGCTACCGTAGAAATTAGTTAAGAAAAGCTTGTACATGTATCAAGCAATGTAATTAGAAGAATGAATATGACGTTAAAAGGAAAATCAAGATACCAAGATATGATCAAGCCGATATAAAAGTATTATCGGTGTGGTCCACAGCCTGTTTTTATTTTACCGTTGAGCTTCAACACATGATATTTATCAGGAAATAGCTGTTTCGGGATCGCAGAGCCGAGGAACACTTCCTAGAAATTGAGTTCAAAATTGGTACGGGGTAAGCACAGCACGCTGTGCGTTCAGTTGGAACTTAACTGAGAGTTAGACTTTATTGTTGACTGTACGATGAATCATACTACATTCACGCAGTATTCATTATTTTGAGTTCATCGTACAGTCACATCAGTTTCTAATCTTTACATATTAGTTGACTGCAGGTATTTAGCTCCGAATTACTCGGGCCAGGCCTTTGGCCGGCACGACTCAGAAATCGCAAGTGTTTGTTATTATTATTTTTTGTCGTCGCGAGTTGGCTCAACACGTGACAGGGTCAACCAATCAAATTCGACACTGCTCGGGACTCCCGCGGGTCATCTGTAAGGTCGATCGAAGTCGGCGGGGAAAGAGGAGGTTAAAATTCATCGAATTCGCTTTAAAGTGCTTCTAACCCTTCTTGAAATATTTCTACCTATGAAACTTTGAAAGGTTTTGAGTACTTCTGCGAAGACGTTTTTGGTTTACAAATAATACTCTATGTTCTACGCTTGTTTGAAATGCTGAAAAATTGACCTTTCCTGACCCATGACCGCGTTAGAAAAAGCCTGGGTCGATTCCCGGGTCGACGTCATCTCATTAATGCATTATCCTCCATGGCGCCTTTCTATCACAACAACATCGATTTATAGAAAATATACACAGTTTGTGAGTTGTTAGTAAAGAAACAAGTCATTTTAGACAAAATGCTAAGTATTTATTCAAATTATTGTAAAGTCGAATTAATGAGATGACGTCTACCCGGTAATCGACCCAGGCTTTTTCTAACACGGTCATGGGTCAGGAAAGGTCAATTTTTCACCATTTCAAACAAGCGTAGAACATAGAGTATTCTTTGTAAACCAAAAATTTCTTCGCAAAAGTACTCAAAACCTTTCAAAGATTCATAGGTCGAAAAATGACAAGAAGGGTTAGAAGCACTTTAAATCGCCACTAGAGAACAAGAAGAATATCACTGACTACTCTTCAAATCAGCTTTCTACAGAAATCTTCGTTTGATTTCCCTGAAATGATTACAACATATGGCTTGGAATATTGCGAGCGAGATCAGTCTCTGTGCCATAGTCAGAACATTTAGAAAAACAATCGAGAAGTAAATCAACAAAATAAGAGCTTCTCGATGATCCCTAAATGAGGAGAGGAGTAAAAGATTCTCCTACGTATTGTGAAGCAAGTGATTATACTGAATATTCCCTAAAATTTGTGAGAGCAGTTTCGATGCATGACCAGCGGGAATCCCGAGTCAAGATCCGCAAGTACATGCAAGGACATAAATATTGAATTTTCTGTAAAGGCAAAGCTCGGAAACACTTTACTGAGGTACTTTTGTACATGTAGGAGCTATCGATCTGTAGTGATTTTGCAGGATGAAATAATAATGAAGTGGTGTAAAATTCTACGTGTAGTTTAAAAAGCACCTACGGATACATTGAATACAAGAGTTCATGTTTTATTAATTAGTCGTATTGGGGGAATGTGCCTTGGAAAATAAGGATTGGTCGATCGGCTCACAACTTATTGCCGATGTGACTTTGTGATTTAATTTTTCCTCAAGAAGCATTTTTTTAATAGGACCTGCATTTTCTACTGGAATTCTTTATTGTATATAGCCATTTTCCTTCCTGGCGTTAGTGCTAAATAAAGATTATCAGTTTATCTGTAGACAGACCGACAGACTTTTTTCGCAGATCGTTAGCTCTTTGTAATAAAAAAAAAAGAATCAGTAGATGAATTATTTTGTAATCTTAAAAATCTAATCTATAGTTATTGTTAAATAAACTTACTTTATTAATTTTGTGCATAAATTATGGTGGATCGCATGTTCATATTGTAATGGTGTAGCCCACACACCCCCCCCCCCCCACCACACACACCCCAAACCCCCCAAAATAAATATTTATTTTCGCAGACTAAGGACATTCAACTCGCACCAGTCACACAGCCGTCCTTTCACAAAACATTTCAGCTCCTGTATTCTATTAATACATTTTCTGCTGGGATGCCATGTATATGGCCAAGCACAGGCTGCTTACAGCCTCTTGTTAATCTTATAAACTGTTTCGTTTTAGAACTGGGAAAGAGAAAAGGATAGAGCTTCTAATTAGGATTGGAATTTTCCGATAGCGGATTTTGGAACGCGCAGATGGGAACAATTGCAACAGGTTTTATTGACTTTTTTTTGGACATGGTAGCCAGTTATCCTTTTCTCTCAAGAAATGATATCGTTTTGTGGCATGTTCAACGAGAATATGAGATTGCAATGCCGCATAAGTAGAAGAGTAAAAATAATGCAGTCAGCGGTCGTCATTTTTCCAATATCAAGAAGGAGACAAGAGTATAAAGAAATTAACGGATATCGTAGAGAGAGTAACATTCTGAAAAAATTCAAAAGAAACTGAAGCAAATGTAATAGCGCAGCGCGGTTGTCGAAAGCAACAAGTGATTGCTTTGGTTTTGCGTTTGCTTAACTTTTCTATTGGCTGTGAGAAATGTTTCTAATTATCAGCTAGTCAAGTTCTAAACTAAAACCAAATGCAATCACGCAATCACTTTGCCTCGTGATTGGTTCAAGTACAACCAATCCTGAATTACTTCAGTTCGTGATTGGCTCATTGTGTTTTCACTTGCTCCTGTGATTGGCTATGTAATTACTTTGGTTTTGGTTTTACTACACTCAACTGAAAACCGCTCTAGCTTCATTCAATTGACAATCGCAAATTAATTTAAGGTAGGTAAAAAGTCAGGAAAAAGACCTATGGCGGATCCAGTTTTTTTTGGGGGGAGGGGGGGGGGGAAGAGCAATTGAAACCCCTTTTTCTCGCTCAGTTACGAAATGATTTCAGAACTCGAACCCCCTATACAGAATCCTGGATCCGCCTTAGCCTCGTTCCTAGTCTTGTACTTTACGCGCGGCTGGGTGTTGTGACGTCACTACGCCAAGAAGCCTGGCCAAGACCTTGAAAGCGAAATCGGGAGGTTTGTGGTAGATTTAGAAATATACGATGGGTGAATACTTTCTGTTCAAATTAGTTTCGAGTACATATTTTTACAGCGGTAATCATGCACTCAACACTATATAAACCGTTTCCCCACCCACAATTCCCACTTTTGTTCTGACGAAGGGCTAGCGCTCGAAACGTCAGCTGCTACTCTCTCCCCACGGTGGTTAATCTTTTCTCTGTGAAAATAATAAATTTAATTTAGCACGGGGCTTCGTATTGAAACCTTTGTGCGTGACAAGTAAAGCATATCGCGGAAGTGGGCTATTGAGTTCATCATCTCCTAATTATTGATTTGGGTCAATAATGGTGTTAAAAATACCAAGAGCCCATTACCGGAGCGTCCATACTATATCTTTAAGTTGGCGTATTCACACCTTGAGTGAACCAGGTTCCATTGTTTTACAGACAATGTACCTTCTTGTGAACACTGAACGCATGAATGAACGATACAGGCTATTATCTGTGCCGTTATTGTTCTTCTTTCGAACAAAGAAAAAACATTTATTCGTGAAAAAAACATTAAGGAAACACATTTATTCGTGGGAAAAAAATCTAAAAATAGCCCACTAAGCAAGGTGTCAATACGCCAACTCACATTTATTTATTTATTTATTTATTTATTTACTTACTTCGGCCATAATAGAAGATACAAAATAGAATAAAGTAAAATATACAACAAACAAAACATAGAGGCCAGGAGAACCAACACAGCGTTAGCCAATTACGTTGGTTTCCTATGAAAAATAAAATTACAATAAATGATCTAATTACAATACTTATTTCAACCTAAAAGCAGCATTTGAGAGGTGCGGTTAACTGTCTTGCCTGGTGACATTTCAGACATACAGACTTCCAAGACCTAGGGTTCTCGATGTCTAATACAGAAGTGATGGCAGACACGTAATATTCAAATAGTAATGATCTAAACTTAGGTACATATATAGTACATATTTCTCAATTGTGTTTGAGTCGATTGGATTGCTAGAAACATTTGCCCACAATTCCTTGCGAACCTAACATGGTCAAAATAATACGTACAAAATCCTCTTTTCTCTTCAATAACAGTGGACAACAACAACAGCATTTGTACTTGCTTGTTTTTAAGGGTTAAAACCTCTCTACCGCGACTTTATAAAGGATTTAAAGTTTTTCGCGCGCAAGGGATTGTGGGTAAAGTACAAGTAGTGATCTTTTTCGGTGCGGTGGACAAACTTCTGAAGTTCTGACGAATGCGGTGACATTTATTGTTCAAATTTCGCGCGGTCAAAACATGTAAATTAGCCATGAAGTAAATACCTTTGAAATCGCTTTTGTTTTCAAATTCTAAACAAAAGCGACTGCAATGGTATTTAATTACGTCACAATCGAGTCCCAGGCCCCATAAAATTTTGGTTGAAGTGGGTCACGGAAAACTGTTTAGCCGGTTAATGTTTCTGTTCCATAAATTAAACTTTTTGTGGAGTTATATAAATGTAAAAAAATGTATCTAAAATTATATCAAAGACAAATTCATTTCAGAGACACTTTAAAGATAATTTTTAAGTCACACGGAAAGTTAAACGAATCATCGGCAAAGATTATGTAACAAACTGTGTGGAATTCACTGTAGAATCTGCAATAAAGCAATCACCAATTTATCGGCTCTAAGAACTTGGACATCAGCTGATACACACTTAACTTCGGCTTCTAAAGAATCTCTAAGGTCGATAGATCAGATCTGCCTACTGAAAAAATATTACCACCCGCCCAGCGTCACACCTTGGCCGAATGACATGTCGAACTTGAATGAAGAAGGCATGATGTGCTATGAGAAGAAATCGATATGTGGATATTCGCAGAGGTTTAGGAACGAGCTAAGAACTTAGTCCGTTTCGTCCATAACGATAATTTACATTACACCTTACAAATAATCCATCAATCAAATGTGTATTACGCATGCGCAGACTCAGTAAAACATTGATGCCATGGTTTGAACATGCATGAAGTCGAGGCTATAGTTATTTTATTAACTTAACTAGGGCCGAATTGACACGAAAATCGTTGCTTTCGAAGTTTTAATTCATTTTAATGGAATATTTTGGTAAAATTGTATCACAAAAACATGAACATTCAACTCAAAACGGGGTGGCCAGGTACATTGCATATGATAAAAGCTGATTTTCTGTTTATCTGATTGCACTTCTGGTTGCTTTTATATCTGTTTGGAATGGTTAATCCTGAAAGACTAAAGCGGAAATAGAGTAAACAGGTTACTAGCCGCCTCCCGGTTAGCCCAGTGGTTAAGTTCCGGTCTGTCGAGCGGGTTCAAACCCCGGCCGGACCAACACTCAGGGTCTTAAAATAATTGAGTAGAAGGTGCTGCCTTTACATAATACAGTAAATGGTTAGACCTTCACGTCTTCTCGGATAAGGACGATAAATTGTAGGCCCTCGGAGACCTCCATAGAGGGGCTTTAAGCCTGTTGAGGTTCTCCCTCCACCTTCGAGTGGTAAAACAGAATAAATGTAAAAAAAAATGTAAAGCTAGCATGCTTGCAGGCCGGAAGAGGGTGTTTTTTCGCGCAAAAAACGGATCGCAGAAGAAGGATACCAAAGCGGCCGCCATATTGCATGGCCGAAATTCTCAAATTCTTGCTGATAGATGGACGGTAATGTCTGAGTTACAGATAATAAAGATTTTCTTGTTTGGATCTTCACAACTTTCAGCGGATGAAAATGCTGATGTTTTCTATTTTGTCCAATGCTTTATTAAAGAATCTAATCGAATTTATTTTGCCATCTATCTGTCAACACCATTTTATTGTTTTCAGTAGAACCTTATAAATGTATTTGTTTTTGCACACTTACTCGCAGCCGAGCTCCCTAGATGAGCAGTTTGCTCTTGGGGCAAACTCCGCAATTAAATATGTTTAAATAAAAATATATATATATTGGCCGAACAGGATTGAGACCTGGGATCGAGTGACAAATGGACGGGGAGGAGGTAGTAGGGGAAGAAGAAGAAAGGAAACTTCTTCCTCCACCTCCTCCCCCTTCCATTTGTCACTCGGCCAATATGGCGGCTTCTTCGATCATGATCCGCATTCTGCGATAAACTCCGTCACCCGACTTTGATTTCTTTATTTTATCAGCCTTAAGGTCACGTGACCTTCAGAACACGAAAATAGTAATAATGCAAAGTTTAAGAGTATTTCATTTATAAATGACAAAGATGTTTGATCAGAACAGCTGTATAAACCATGCCTTACATTCTTGAGCTTGTTTTTATCCACAACACGTATCGCACTACGGCACTGCGTCTGCATATGTTGCTTGTGTGTTTGTTTTATGTCGCAATGAAAACCGGGCTTGGACATTGTTAAAGGGGCTATGTCATGGTACTGCGCATGTATCGAGTAATCGCTCGCGGTGGCTGTTAATTGGATACAAACAGTTAAACTTCCCTCCCTCAATGCTTGATTGAAAGGATTTTCAATATTTTCCCTGGAGACTGTTTATATACATTGTTTGTTAGTCATTTTTGCATATTTGCTTTCATTTTAAGCATCCCACATGGCCGAGAGGTTCGTCAGTTCATTTCAAAATCGGTGGAAGTAGCTCTTTCCGGCCCAGAAAAACGAATGTAAATTCTTACCGTGACACAGCCCCTTTAAATAAAAACACAAAAACAAGACAATGTAAGAGATCAGCGGAGCTCTTCACTACTATTTCTATTGTCGTGTTTTTATTTTTATAACTTTCTCGAAATTCGGGTGTAGAACAAGTTTTATTATACGACTTGGCGTTTTGGAATTCAAATACCAAAACGAGTACAATAGACCTTTCACGCATTCGATCAAATAACAATACAGTAAATGTATGAAAATGTCTACTCCAATCTCGACTTGGTGCCATTGTTCGTGGGCATTGGAGCGGAAAGGTCTATTACACGGTTCACGAACAGTATTCAACACACCGCTGTTTGAGTAATAACCAATCAGCTTTTAGTGCGCCGCAAAATGAACTTTTTCAGCAGGCGCGCGTCTCGGCCCCGCGACATTTGTCTTCAACTGAAAAAGCTGAGAGGTTTCTTCTTTTAAGATAGTTTCTTAATTCAAACATAGCTGTGCATGAGGTAAGCGAAAATAAACTTTTTTTCCCTCCGTTGTTAGCTGTCGTATAATACACAATGTATTACACGAAAAGTTGTGTAATGCGGCTAGGAAGTTTTACTCGTCAATCCAGGCTTTCAAGCTCGAAAAAATAAAACTGATTCCTAAAAATAACCTTTTATATCAAGTTTTCCCCGTAAAATTCGCATGTGACTCGTAAATATAACCTTTTTATATCAAGTTTTTCCCGTACAATTCGCATGTCTTGTCAGTGGTATTATAGTTATAAGGCTTGCCTGTATGGTTGGCTCTTTCAGGGCGTGTTCTTTTGGTACGTATTCCTGGTATTCCGAAAAAGGATACAACAAAAAACAAAAAGTGCAACACAAATAATACTTCCAATAGGACGTACTAAATGTTCGGGGAGTCGGGGTGGCGCCGTGCAGTTAAGCGCTTCGCCTATCACCTCTGGGACCCGAGTTCGATTCGCGTTGGCGGCGCCACATGTGAGTTGAGTTTGTTCGTATCTCGCCCTTGCTCCGAGGATTTTTCTCCGGGTTCTCCGGTTTTCCTCCTTCCACAAAAAACAACACGCTAAATTCCAATTCGATCTGTGGATTATCCGGGTCCTGACTTTAACCAGCCCCTATTAGGGTTGTTTCAGGTCTTGTTAGAGTTCAGAGTTAGAGTATCGACTATTTCCTGTATTAAGAACAGTGATACGTGCAGGAGTTTGCTTTATTCCTTTTACCAAATTAAAAGAACATGCCATCAGTTTCACGTGTAGGCAATATCACACTCATTATCATTTCCATACAAGCCTTGGTGCACCGATACAAAAAAATAATTACACAATAACACTCGGTGTGAGGATTTTGTCCATCACTTGAGCGAGCCACACCCAAAATCCATTGTTACTGACCTGATGATAAATTATTATCTGACAAGTAGTGTGACAAATGGTTATCACACTGATTATCATCACACTGTTTAATTAACGAATACTAATGATCATGAGATACTCCAGTTGAACAAGGCTCAAGCATACAGCCAGTTCAATGACCCGATATGAGAGCTCAACTAAGATGCTTTCACTCGCTCCCTGTTTGAGAACACGGACCGTCTCACCATTATTATGGGACGTTATTTTTTCACCATATACTCCAACTGCCCATGTCACTCACTCACTCTCTCACCCGCCCTCCGCCAGTCAGTTTGCAAAGCTGGCATGCAAAGTTCGCAAACGATTACATGTTGGCTGAAGAGCTGACAGGAGAAAGCGCATGCATGTCTATTGGATATGATAAAAGACCGTGTTTATCAAGTCCTGAAGGCTTAGATATAAATACAGTCTTTCTAGAGCAGACCAGAGCCGCTGCACTAGGTGCTTCAAGTACCATTAGCTACCAACAGCTGTGCGCGAAATTAAAATACACTGATTACGCCTCCGAAAATACCTGCTCTGGAATTTTTTTCTAAAATACTGAAGAAAACGTCTTTCTGTTTCGGGAATAGACGCAGTCGCTCTGACAGAGTATACCAGAAAGCAAAACAGACTTTGCAGGTCATACTATTCTGCCAAAACACACTGAACATACGAGAGCTAACATATTTTTCATAATATAAAATGAAGTTACAACAATATTTAGCAGTTTTTGTTATCATACTGATTGAAATGTCATTAGGATTATTGGTTCAGTATAAACGTGCGAAGTGTTTATGGATTTTGACTGACGTTTTTACACTATTAAAGCACCTCTTCCATTGTTGACTGACTTTTATTAACATTCTCAGACGACCTCCTGCATATAATTATACCCTGAAGGTATCAATTAAAGCCCCGGAGAGGGGAGAGGGAGGGGTACTTGAGTTGAAGATGACGGAGCCAGGTGAGGTTTTAGAGCACGGATCGATTTATAAAAATGTTTTGAAAATCCGGGTAAGTTTTTGAAAACGTGATTATGGCAATCCGGGTTTTAGAGCTGCTTTTGTCGCGATCCGGGTTACCATTTATCATACAGGTTCACCCCCTCCCCCCGGGGGCGTATAGCTTATCAGTGTGGGGTCTTTTGTGTCAGTTATATGAAGAAAAATATGGCATGTCTCTAGCCTGCGAATACAGTCATCTCGCATCGGGAACTACGTGGCCCACGAGAGAGACATCTGCGTCTTGAGACGGAAAATTCCATACTGATGACATTATACGGCCAGGATCTGGTCGCGTTTTTTGATTGGATAGTATGCCTAATTATCATATATGAGGCAATCAAATAACGCGACCACTGAGATCCTGGCCGCATTACGTCGTCAGTATGGAATTTTCCGTCTCACGACGCAGACGTCTCTCTCGGGGGCCACGTTTTGATTGTGGTTCCCAGTGCGAGACGGCTGTATTCCAAGGCTAGCATTTTAACCGAACTGTTGTAACTTATTGTGCCGTACCTCTCTAATTTGCAATTGATTGGACCAGAGGAATAAAAATAAATGGATACCATTTCAATGTCACGGCATGCTGTAAAGTGGCTGTGTCGTACTGATCATTGTCGTAACTTGCCCATTCATACGAAATTTGCTCTATGCTCTTTAGATTATACGAACATTTTTGAATCAGAACGTTATGCCTGCGGGGCAGACGGATGGGCAGGTCAGTTTGGAGGCGATAGACATAACAAGGTCCGTTTCTACATCAGAGTTGTTGTAGGGCTTTTTGAAGGAAATCAGTTGTTGTGGGAACTCCGAAGTACATCTCTGCTTTCTCCTTTCCTAAAAAAAGTTCTTTTTCCCTTCATAAAGCCAGATTTTGGCCAGCCGAAAGCACAGGGAGCCCACACAACTTGTTTACCGAAAGTTTTTATTACCGCTAAAATTTGGCGTTTCAGGCCACATGAATGATAAAACACACCAGGTAAGATACATTTGTTTATTTCGTATTGAAATATACTCAGTCGCCACACTTCAAACCTTTCGGTAATCCCTCATACATTTGCTATAAAATTAAATACAAACACGTTCTGTAGGCTCCCGTGCCGAAAGTAAACGGTAATGTGAAATTTTAGAACATAACAGAACTTTGAAAAATGTTGTTCTGCGATTTGTTTAGCTTATCGGTTTATCGTATATTTCTCATTCAAAATTTAGTTTTTAATATCATTTTGTGCTTAGAACATGGTCACACCCACTCATTGGTAACTTTAGCGGCACAGGCAAAGCATAAATCCACGTGTGTGGTTGTTTTTATGCTCTCAGCCCTTATGCACCTACCTATCACTGTTAAACCTGAGAGAGAGAAAGAGAGAGAGAGAGAGAGAGGGGGGGGGGGGGGGGGGGGGGGGATTTGACATTTTCTTCCAAAAGAATGTCAAATTCCCCACCCTCGGAACAACACGTTTGGTCAAAAATATAAAATATCTGCCCTATCAGTTAGTTACTTATGCTTCCTATAAATAACCCCATCCTGGGCAGGCAGCGTATGCCATATTTCTAACCTCAGGATATCCCTGCCTGTCAAATCCCCGCCCCTCCCTCGGGCTTAAAGTGCATATTAAGCTCTGGATAACTATATTTCTTACGAAGGGACTAGAGGCCTTAGACAAAGGATTACGCAATAAAAAGTTGATTTGATTTATTTGTGTATTGGCCGTTCAAAGTTGCCCAAAAACGTGTCTTGGGTTTGCTTTGGACGAAAATCAAGCGCACGAGATTCACGAGAGCGCTTTACAAAATTGGCACTGGGTCTAGTTTGACGTCATCAACAGAACACACTCGATGCGCCATTGCATGAAAGGCCTTGCCGAAACGTTATTATCATCGCGATAGTATCATCTTTCTCGGTTATCTATTCAAATATTTTGCAAATAAGTCAACGCTTTATACCCGCGAAGAGACGAGTTCTGTTGATGACGTCACGTTTTATTCTCGTCCCAGTCCACGAATGTGCGCGGAAATTATTCTACATTTGGAAGTTGACTGAGTCGCTAAATAAAAAAAAATGTGAAAACATTTTAATTTAAAAATTTCGGAATTTTTTCCCTACCTTTTAAGGTCTAAGCTTAAAAAAAATAAGCATAACTGGCCAGGGCTTATATGCACTTTAACATTGATAGGTGCATTAAGCGTAGTCCACACGAGCACGTTTTCCTTGACAATTTTTTTCCTTGACAAGTTTTATTTGCTCGTGTAGACGACGAAAAATGACAAGTTTTTCCTTGACAAGTCTCCTTGTTGAAAAACTGGCGTGTCAGTTATTGAACAAGGCAACTTGTCAAGGAAAACTTGCTTGTGTACACAGGGTCGAAATCGTGCTGTTGATGTCTGCTGTATTGTTCGATTTTCTTGCCCCTCTCCTTGCTCACTCTCTTTACTACCAGGTATGGGGTGCCAAATGTAAAATAATTAGATATGCCAAATCTAAGCCTGATTTTCATTATTTAACAAATAACCACTTTAAGTACGCTGGTTATTTGATAAAAACCAAATTTTACTGCATTCCATGTTTCAATTGAAAACACATCTTTCTTAAACAGCTCCTCCCTGAAATCCGATTCGTCACGCACTCAGACGTGACTCATCAGACGTGACTCATCAGCCGTAATAATTTGCCACGTTTTTGACAAATACGGTGCACGAAAATATTCACCAAAGAAAGAAATGGAACAAAAACTAAGTGTTACACGCGTGAAGTCTTTTTACAAAGTTGAGGACTCTGCAGCAAAAATTAAACCTTTTCAATATGCGTGAGTGTCGTTTGAAAGACACGCTCGGTTACATCTGTTTTTAATCAAAGTTTATAAGTGTACATGCGCAGTGATGTTGTTGTTGAAAATGACCTAATCCTGAGTCAAAGGTGCAAGTTCAGAAATACTCCTCGAGCGATCGCTAAGCGGGTGTTGCACAGATCTAGTTCGACCAAAAGCCTTAGGGATTATAATTTCAAGCTCGTGAGCTGTGATCGGTGCTATAAAATGGAGGAAGAAGCGAAGGATTTTCCACGAAAAAGTGTCAAGCGGTCTAAATCGGAGAGCGAAGACGACATTTGCGTGTCTGACTGTCGGAAGAGAGCGAGCGATGGAGAATTTAGCGACGACGATCAATGCCGTAACTTATACTACTGCCGAAAAGCACCTTTCTTTGGTGAAACTTCCATCAACAATATCCTCAAAGTAGTATCTCTTCAATCGTTCTCGAATTCACGGCTCGCCTTGAACGGTGGTGGACAAAATGGACATTACAGAGCAGTTGAAAAAGATAGAGATTTACGTTGTTCTGGCTCTAAGTCTAACTCCGCGCCTTCCAAGATCAAAGCCTCGACTGGGGAAAGTTCGCCGAAAGTGGAAACTGCGAGACAAATTAATGGCAATAGCGACTACTCATCGAGTTTATTTACAAGCAAGAGCTCTCCCCGTGGCAAAAAGGAAGACAATCTTATATCTGCCCCGAAAGACGGCAAATATTGGGAGAAAAGACAGAGAAATAACGCCTCGGCAAAACGCTCAAGGGACGCGCGCCGAGTTCGAGAACTAGAATGTCAAATACGTGCCGACTTTCTCGAGGAAGAAAATCACAAATACAAGGTGGAAAACGATATGCTTAGAGAGGAGAACGATCGACTTTTGAAGGTTATAGAAAGTTTAAAATCGAAAGACAAAGATTTAGGTTTATAAAGAGCACATTTTGACTCGTTCAAGTTTTGTTATGATATCTCGGTGTGGAGAAGGAAGTACGGAACTCCATGGTAGTTTTGCTTTATAATATGTCGCTCAAATGAGCCAGTATTTCTAGCAGGGATGGAGTAATGGTAAACAGTGCTGTAGCAGTGTCTTGAAGGAAACAAGAAGTGATTGATCAGTGTATCCTTTGATTTCAGCGTTCGTGCAGATTCGAGAGCAATGTTGACTGTTGTTGGTGTGACGCAATACCTCAAGTTGCAGATTTCAAAAATCGTGCATGATCACACGCGAAGTTGTTCAAAGACTTCGAATTCGGTGATGAATGAAATTAATACTTCAGTATTAACTCAGCCATAGTGTACTGTATGTTTGATATTCCAGTTAAACTAGCAAAAATATATTAGATGCTTTTCGGACGCGGTTACGAAATATGTTATCTAACCTTTCGGTTCGAATTAACTTGGCTATACTGTCACGATTGGACTTAAATCATTGATATCCTTTTTGCTGCTATTTCTTCTCATATATTTGAGTTTATTAATGTCATGAAGATGCAGCGAAATGGGGATTTTATGCGCTTTTATGCTACACTTTTAGAATTTTTACCATAACACGTGTTACATAATCTTGTTGTTTGTGTACGTATTGTTCAAAGGACAAACAGAAGCGTTTGTCCTCCAAAAGATTTTTTGAAAGTCACATTTATTAACAGAGAAAGGAATTTTTTAAATATTTTTTTAATAACTTACGTGCCATTATTATAAGATAAATGAGCCTTAATGTATTAACCAAATGTAGTAATCCCTAAACCTCAGTTTTGATCATGGCAGATTTTTCTTTTTTGTAGTTAATTCTTTACCCTAGCTTGTGTGGCAAGACGTATATATTGGTGTGAATAATATTAAAGATGACTGGACTTCATTGTTTTTGTATTAAAGAACCATTACATACAGTAAGTTTGCTATTGAGCTACATAAAGTTGAAGAGTCAACAAAGCAAAAATAGAGAAGTTTGCTGCATGTACTGTAAATCTGAATTCTCCCATTTCACTTGTACTATATATTAGTAACGTAAGGCTTAACTATCAGAGACAAAGTTTAGGTAGAAATCATCCTATATTTAAAGCCAGCTCCGACAGTAATTAATATGCTACAAAATTAATAGTCTGAATAAAATATGGCTAATGCTGATAAAAGTAGTTCCTCGTAAATGGTTTTTAATTAGAAATGTATACATGTATATATATATATATATATTCACAAAGTAACTCCTGATGAGTGAGGACTTTGGTCCCCACGAAACAGTACTGTAGAGCGAAATATGAATCAACCAAGAATTTAAATATTCCGAATCCTTAGCATTATTATTGCTCTACAGCATTGTATTGAGCACTGTCTGATATAATTACTTGAAACATTTATTTATCTATCTATATATATATATATATACATGTACATACATTTGTATGAAATTGGTTATTGTCTTTATTTGTTTGAGGAATGAGCTATTTAATGCTAGTACACTACAATGACTATTTTATAAGCATTTTCCAGGCAGCTACGTATACAGAGATAGATCCACCTTTATTTCACCAGGGTAATCCAGTTAGTGATAATTATTATATACAATACATGCTCTTATCAAGAGGAACCCCAACATGTGTCATGATAGATACACAGGGTAATCCATGCATGCAGTCTCAAGAGGAGCCCTGACTTAAAAGCTAAAATACAATACAGTTAAAATCTACTATTGAATTGAACTAGGTAATATTTATAACTAGCAATTCTAATTTAAGGATAAGATATGATTAATATTGAGTTACACAAAAATTATACACATGGTGTAACTTCCTTCCACTCTTTCTACATGTAGTTTAACCCATTCAGTTGTTTGAAACAGTTAATTAAACAATATTTCTTTTAATGATTGCATGAGGATAACAGTGATCACTACAACATGGTATTGGTCCAGTTTATAACTCTGCCGCAGTATTTCACAGTCTGTAACTTATGTTGTTGAGCATTCACTTCCTTTACACAACACTAATTTTACTCAGTGTTATGCAAATCTGTTGCAAAATTATTTCACACCGGCTACTGCCGTTGTGTGACAATATACCATACATGTCAGTGTTATGGCTCGATCCCTTTTGTAAGACAATGCATCAGTTGTTTTAAATACAGCAGTACCATAATGCGACAGTAGCTTCACATATCTTGGAATTTTTATGACTTAATTGCTATTATTATATACAGTATAATATATGGTGATTAAAATATTGTTTTCTACTTTTATCTGACTAATTAATCTCCTGTCCATTTCATTAAAATAATTGAAAAAAAACACACAATTTGGTTGTACTATTATAACTCAGAATTGCTATGTGATGGTTGCTGATCTGCATGCACCGCTATGTACAATGCGATGTATTTTTGGGCAACTGAAGTTTAATATTATGATAGCGTGGCTGCATGTAAATGTATTTAAATTTGAAATGATTTTAGGTTTTTATGTGAACTGGATATAAAATAAATATTTCAATTTTAGGTGCACTGAACCTTGAGTAAAGATGGTTTTGCATGTGTTAATTAATAATAGAGCATGCATGAATAGCCTGTATTCCATAATTAAAAATCAAATATGGATGTCTTGGGTAGGGAGGTGAGATGCAAATGTCTGGAGCAAGGGGTGTGGTAATTAAGGTATTTGAGAATCAGAATTAATAAACAGTTTTGTTTGTCAACAGAAAACTTCTATTTATTGCCGAACCCCCTGCCCCTCATCAGAGTCTAACCCTGTCTGTGGGACTGATATGAAAACATATGCAAGTCGTTGCTATCTTCAGATGGATAGGTGCAGAGGACATAAGGTTAAGATGATGTACAAGGGCAGATGTAAAGGTACGGCTGTCATTTATGGCATTAGAGAACTTGCACTTTTATGATGAATGGGTAGTTGGTTTCCAGATTTTCTTGGAATTCGACATACATTTACGAAAAACCTAGACCCCAAAATCGGAATTAATAGTTCAAAACCGGATCGGTGTGTGTCCCTTGGGCTAGCTAAAACACAGGCAGCCCAGGCTATCGTTTAGTGCTGAAATAATGTGCTTTTGTATGAGCTTTGTGGATGAACCATTATTTTCTTGGAGGGGGGGGGGGCAAAAATATTAATTAGAGTGAAAAAGTGTTTGCACAGGACAGGAGTATATTACAGAGGAGTGTTCCTCTTCCCACATTTTATTGTCACACAATACTGTAGCCGGTAGAGTTGTTTTTAGCATAGAGTTTCCCGCGAAAAGAAACGAAGGCCGTCACTTTTAACTAATCAGGATGCACTGAAAAATTGCAATTAACACGGTTCAAACTGCTAAAACATACTAAAGTGCAAGAGAACAAAAGACAACGTAATCGCATACCAGAACTTCGCGACAAAAAATAGACACACCATCTACTGTGTTAGGGGCCAAGACAAGGGCACAGGAACACTCCTGTGTAATATACTCCTGCACATGAGTAGTAATCGGCTATATTACTCACCCTCTCCCCTCCAAAAATGAATGGTTCGTCCCTTATAAGGAAGTTAACTGTAACGTAGAAATATCATTGGAACTATCGAAGTTAAAACAGTTTCATCACTGACAAATGCTCAAAAATACTCCAAACGCTTAAAAATCACCCAATAGGATACAAAGTGATAAACTGCTTTATAGTGCAAAAATAGCAGAAGTATATATATAACTAATTTTGAAAATACCCATGACAGATCGCTCATCATTTTGTTTGAACAACGTCACCACATAATTATACTTGACATAATAATCAGTCCGAAACGCGCGCTCTGATTGGTCAAGAGCTGTGTGTTATTAGAGGACATACACATGGATGACGTCATGAGCGCGCGCAACCAATTTCTCAGATATTTTCAGTTTTTAGTTTACAATTATTATATAAAACAAATAGATTCCATTCTGCCATGCGCCTGTCCTCTTATGGATGTACAGATGACGCCAAAACATGAAGAGAACATCAGTTACGCCACTCGCCTGTGTCTTGTACGCACTTCTTTATTCTCTTCACGTTGTGACGTCATCTGTGCATCTATAAGAGGACAGACGCACGGCAGAGTCGAATCTATTTGTTAAATATTTACATTTATATCCTACTTTTCAGCAATTGTAAGCACACGATGCCAAGGAAGCAGGCAGCGTGCTTTAGTGCAGCGGAAAAGACGTCTCCCCTTCTCGATAATCGTCCCCACGTGCCATCCTGACGGCAGCTACGTCTCCATACAGTGTTTGTACGCATCGAGACAGTGTTGGTGTGTAGATGGCATTGGAGTAGAAATCAAGGGGACAAGAGTGAGTAACAGACAGCCTAACTGCCCAAGTGAGTTTCCCACCTCAGTGGTCGTGTTACACCGCATTTAGTACAAAAAGGAATACCTTTTCTTTGTCATTTGTCAGGAAAATGGAGCAAATATAATATAAAGGTGTTGAAGTAGGGATTTGGTTGATAAGGGAGAAGGTCAAAACACATGCCCTATGTAGGGACTCATCTTAGGGGGGGGGGGGGGGGAGGGGGGAGGTATAACCTGCTGCCAGCCACCCCAGAGGAGGGGTGGTCCCCTGCTCGAAAAAGCACTACACTAGATACAATTATACAGTTTATTAAAGTCAAAACGTGGAATACGGTTGCCCGTTACATTCGAGATTGGAGTCAGAGGCTAAAAACGCCAGACTAATATTAAGATATGAATAAATAATGATCAAGATATAAGGATGTAAAGATAATGAAATTAAGATTAAACATTAAGATTAATAATACGATATAATATCGAAACATTACGTCTAACCTTATTGTTTCCGAAAACAAAATGGTTGAACGCTAGTCTTTTATGCCAGCAAAAATATATTGAGTACTATCGCACCGCTCCCACATCCCCTATTACTAACCACTCTTGAATTCGCCGCGTCACGGTGATCTTGAATAATCCAACGCAAAAACTCTATTCTGTTCGAAATAAGATACAATACTGTATTACAGGTCAATTGCCAGGGAGTTCTATGGGTTCTAACGAGCCACACCCCTCCTTGAGTTTACTCCACAATGAATAGGTTAACAAGTGATTTACGTTTTTCACGATAAAAATGAAAAAATAAATAAATAATAAAGCTCATAAAAACGGTGCTAAAAGGTTTTCCATATAGAAAAAAACCTTTTGATTCCAGTTCCTCTCGTTAAAATCACGCGAAATTGAGGCAAACTGTTGCACATACAAAACAGCAACTACTGTACCGCGTTTAAGGTTAAAGAAGCTATATATATATATACATATAACTTGGATATCATCCAGAACAAAAACGTTCAAGTGGTTATGATCCCCAGCCAGAAATAGTCGATTTCGGTGCAGTGAATCGACAGGTCTGTAAAACACTTGCGCATGCGTGAATTTCACCCGGGAAATCGCGATCGCGCGCATCATTTTGGGTGAATTTTCACTCGAAATTTGGACTTCAAAGCATTGTTACAGAAAAGTAAAATCTTCGAATTTTAAGTTCTTTCATGGACCAGCCGCAAATTTGCTTGATGACTAAACTAATAAAACTCTTAACTCTGTGATTTCCCCCTTAATCCCGGTCTTTATTGCGATGTGTCGATTTAAATATTGTACAAATCCTTGAAATGACGTCATTACCGTCAAATTATGCAAATAAATTGAGCATGAATCGAGTCAACATTGAATGTGTTTTATTTTTCAGGCGTTTGATCCTTGCAAGCTTATCGAAATATCTTTTAATAGGTAGAGCTGATATAAAAACAGTAAAATGAACTAGAATTAGCTTTTGACTGAGATGACGTCATTGAAATTTGATTCCTTAATAAACGAAGATCGTAGACGCCAATAAGTTTGATTCCTATGTTGGTCATTTTGTTTTCCGCTTCTAGGGCTCTTACGCACGTTAACGTTATATATTGGTTTTAAGCCTAACAAAATACTGAACACCTTTATTTACGTGTCCAGTCTTCTAGCTGACCCTGGAAAGGGTCTACTTATCGGGGGCACGGATTCCTCCTTGGAATTGGAGATTGGAATTTGATAAAACAAACTCGACCCACATGTGGCACCGCGTTGCGGGTATCGAACTCGGGCCACAGGTAAAATGCCACGAGCCTTTTGAGTTGAAAGGTGTTCAAAAACGAAAACCCCTTTCAGAGTTTTGGCAACGGGCCTGTATTATTATTTATGGTTCTCTCAAATATCTTTTTGCACTGTAGCTTATTAAGCTCGTTTGTATTTGACAGCACCTTCGCCAAGAGTACCACCCGGACAGGCTCCTTGGAAATTCAAGCGCTCAGAGAACTACAAAGGTAGAGTTGCGCGCGGATTTGATAATGAATCGTTAGCAACCCGATCAATATAAACGATAATAACGATCTAAAGGTCTGTAGCAGATCCAGAGGTGGTTCGATCGAACTCTCCTTTCTCTCGCTCGAATACAAAAGACGACAAAGAAATTACCAAAGGATTTTGGCGCTCGAACTCCCCTTTCTCGATTGAATCCCACTTTTCCCACCCCTCCTCCCCCTACATACCAAGAGCTAAAATCAGAGTAGGCTGTTAGCGGCTCTTATGTGTTTTTTTTTGCAATTTGTTTTCGGATTGGGCTACCTGTGGCGCGCGGTCAAAATGGGGCGAGGAGAAAAGGAAAGAAGGGGGGAGGGGAAGGAGAGTCCTTTTCTCCCCTCCTTTCCATTTCTCCTCGCCCCATTTTGACCGCGCGCCACAGGTAGCCCAATCCGAATTGTTTTTGCAAAAAACACCCATAAGAGCCGCTGGCAGGCTAAAATCAGAGCCATGACTGGTCCCTAATGGGGATTAAAACTATTGCATTTACCTTTTAAAAATAATGTATCCCTACGACCTGGCACATATGTGACAAACTAGTTAAAAAGATAATGAATTAGTTCAGTGTCGACATGTGTTGTAATTATGAATTTGTCGCGACTTTCTATTTTTTCAAATCGCGAAAAACGTGAATAATTGGTGCCACAAATGGTACATTTGCACTTGGGATAGAGAAAAACAAAAGCATTACTCAAGGGAAAAGTCACGTGGTCTGGAATGGGGCAACAAACAGGCAAGCTGAAAGAGTCTAGTTCTTGCAAAATTGCAATGCAAAATGTTTTAAACAGAAAGCTAAGTAGTGGTGGAAATTTAACATATATTGTTATCCCTCCATATACAAGCACATGTACAAACCTGGAATTCAGAACGCTGCATGTATGCCCGTTGGACGTCAAACTGAATGTGAATCTTTACAGGTGGCTGATCTAGGATTTTGTGAAAGGAGGGGTTGATCGAGTCGTACGTTTTAAAAAAAATCTAGCGACTCTGAAATGATCTCCAGGAGTCGTGGGAGAGGGGGGGGGGGGGATCCGCCCTGGTTCCACCTCTGCTTTATGAATAGTTAATTATGTGTACAATCAATCGGATCATCTCATTTTGGTCAGGTGCTTGTATGTGCATGTGTCTCGATACAGCCCCAGATTCACTCTTGTTGCGAAGTTGCAAGAGGAGAACGTAAATGCTTACCAGATAAAAGACTCAGATCTACACTAATTCTAAAAGAAATTAAACAGCTAGTTGTCCAATTTTGTAATATGTCTTGGTTTGTTTCAACCCACAGGGTGCACCAAGGAGGAGCGGATCGTTTTTAATGCTGAAGTAATCAAACTCCTCGAGAAGGAGTTGATGACATACATGAGAAGAGTGTCATCTGTAGACATCAGAGAAATCACAGGTAACTGTAATGGCTATTCACTCTTTTCACCTGGTGGCCATATTGGATTCAAAGCGAGGCAATCCTTTGTTTTTGCCAGGTTAGTCTAGTGAGGTATAGTCAAAACGAGGCTAACCTGGCAAAATCAAAGGATTGCCTCGCTTTGAATCCAAGATGGCCACCAGGTGAAAAGAGTGAATTAGCCTGATAGCGGCTCTTTTTGTGTGTTTTTTCTCATTAGTTTTCAGATTGGGTTACCTGTGGCGCGCGGTTAAAATAGGGCGAGTAGAAAAGGGAAGTAGGGGGGAGGGGAGGGGAGGGGATATCAAATGTGCATATAAGCCCAAATATTTTATTATTGATATCGATTCTACATCAACTAAATAGTTGAATTCTAAAATATTTCTTCATTTAAGTATTGTGTCTTTGAGTTATAAAGTTATGTATTTCGAATATGCTAATGACATGACATCAAACAGAGAATTTACTGTCACTTCATTCTCCTTGTGAATGAAATTTACTTCTGGTTTAGATAAAATATTTGGTAAAATCACTTATATAAGCTTCAGATATAACGTATATATTTATAAAAGCTCCTTTATCTCTACCAGCAAGGTTTTGTATAATTAATTATTCCCTGTTTGACGTCACTACATTAACATATTCCAAATATAACCTTTATAACTCAGACACCACACTCAAATGAAGAAATATTTTACCATTCAACTATTCACTTAATGTAGAATCGATTTTAATTAATGGTTCACCAACGAACAGGAGCAAAAGACAATACGGTGCGGCATTGAGCAATTCCCAATAATGATTTTGCTTGAATATGTGCTGTCTGTGATGTCCACAGTCAAAGTTATAAACTAAAGATAAAGGGAACTGTACGCTGTTGGTCATTTTTACTGTGAAAACTGAAAGAAATCACCATTCAGCCAATCGGAAAGGCGAAAGACAAAACATATTTGAATCACAAATTTGAGAACTTTCCGCAATAAGGGAAGAGGTCAAAACAATGGATTTCGAATGGGACCCAATTTTGTCAGGGGAGGTTGTGGTTGGCGGGTAATACCCCCTACCCCATTTTTGAGGGTGATTTTCTCGCGGTGTCAAATAGAGATACCTGCTTTTAATGCAGACACATGTTCTTCTCTGCCTGTAGAAACTAGAAATATAGTTACTTCTTCAAAAAGTATTTTATTCAAGAAGATATTTGTGGTCAAAAATCTAGTTTTGGGTTCCGGGTACAACCCCCATTCTATCAAAATTGGGTTCTTTTTTGTTTTCTATTGAATGTACGAGTATCAACCAATGAAATTACGAGAATGAAGAATAGAAAATTAACACCTTTACTTCCTTGCCGGAGAATTGCTTTAATGATACAAAAATTGGGCTTAATTTATAGGCACTTAAAGACAATGGACCCTTATCATAAAGGGCTTAATTTATAGACAATTTAAGACAATAGACCCTTATCATAAAGGGCTTATTAAATTTACAAGACACTTAAGACCCTTATCATAAAGATGGACCCAAACGGCATAGGTTCTGAATTATAATCTTGGGGGGAAAAGCCATTATATTTACTGTCATGTGAAAGAGGGTAAAAGTTATTCATGCATCTGTTCATATCTCATGCCGCGCGGTAAGAAGTCTGGTAGCAATGGTATCAAAGCGAGGCTGTCCAAAGAACGCAAATCCGGAGTCCAAACTGTCTCAGTTTCTGTCCTACTGTACTGTTTTTTTTTTGTCATTAGGTAAGCAACGTTATTTTCTGCCATCAATTGTAGATTTTTTCAGTCTTTCTGTGACAAGCTGGCTCAACTCAGAACAATGAAGCCTATTGGAATACTAAATTGCTGACGCTAAAATTAAAATAAGCTAAAAAAAAGGTAAAAAGCAGGAAGCTATTTGCTCAGTTATGTTTACAAACTCATTAGTGTTATTTTACACATTCAAGTGTTTGATTTGAATTTCGCGCGATAACAAAAGTCGGAGATCACTCAAGCGGATCATCACATGTTGTGAGCCTTGAATAGAGATGTTCATTTGACAAAGGCCGAGTGACAAGTGAAGGTGTGAGAGTGCCTGGCAGAGGCCTTTTATAGCGCAGACCCTTCAGTGTTTAATCTCCTCATGTATTTATATCGCCCAGGGAAAAAAGGCATGGGGAAGGACCATATTTTAATGTGGAAGTTCAATCAGTTGGATACCAATACAGACTATTTTCTCGAGTGGAGAGAGCTTCACGAGTTACTGCGCACCACGAAGAAGTCTGTACCTCCCAAGAAGTGCAGTAAAACATTTGTGGCGTACTGTGATGAGAACGAGGACGGCAGGATATCGCGTAACGAGTGGTACGCGTGCTTTGGTGTGAAAGGTAAGCAACAAAGATCTTTGAGTAACGCAAGCGCGTAATTTTGCATGGTTGAATTAAGCAAGGGCTATACATACATCCAAACCGTCGAAAGTCTGCTATTCGGCCGATTTCCGACAGTCATGGATTCCATGTGCTCGATCCAAGACGAATTAGTTACATGTGTGGCCGCTCCCGTCGGCCCAAAATGGACCCACAACTCGTCGTCGACCGCTTTTTCGCCGACCCCGACTGGTTTTGGAGTGCGATGAAAACAACTGCACGTGACAACGCCACACAGGTTTTTTCGGCGGCGGAACAGTCCAGTCGCCGACTGGTTAATTGTATGTGTAGCCGCGTCTAGCCGCTCCAGTTTGGGATCGGGAAGTCGGCGATTGCGAGTCGGTGATTAATAAGTTCTATGTGTGGCCGCACGGGTAGCCGACTCCAGACGGTTTGGATGTGTGTGTGTGTGTGTAGCCTCGGCTTTAAGCAATATAACATGCTTTCCATGTCTTTATTCTCTTTTATAAACACGCGGGATATGTTGGGAGAACAAAGAAAAACTTTAAAATCACGTAGTTCCACAGCTATTTTGACCATGTTATGACGAACATCAGCGTCAATATCAGGACATACACACAAAAACTACCTTCAATTTGTTAAATGGCAGATAATTTCTATGTCTATACAGACATGGCTTTCAGCCAATCAGCGCGCGAGTTTCCTCTGGGTTATTTTATCAATTTAAATGAACGAGTAAGAGGTCCGTCTAGGCTAATACATTTTGAGAACGGCTCGATTGATTAGCGCACAACTGAAAAAGAGCTGCAACCGTTTAGTGAAACGATGAACTATAAACTCATCCGTGTGCCAGAATGACGGTGCACAGGAAAACCGAAAAAAAACTGGTCTTTGCGGCCTTCCCCGACTGTACGATTTCTGAGATATTACACATGTGGGATAATAGGCCTGTATCCTGATCATGCGCAGTTGTACAAATCCTTTGTTTATTTGGCGCCAGTTGAAACAAAAGGCATTGCGCATGATGTAGAAAGTGGCTTACTCTGTTTCCGAGATAAAAAGAACAATTATCGCCGAAGCGAAATAAACGTCACTCCAGTCACAGCTACGCATCAATCAATCAATCACTGAACCGCATAGCCTCCACCGCAGCCATCTCTTAAGTATCGGAAAATATTGAATTGGGTTACCTGTGACCAGGGAGAGAAGAGGAGGACTGGGGAGGGGTCTCCTCTCTCGGCTCCAATCTCCCTATCTTTTCTTCACCTGCCACAGGGAGCCCATAATCTGATTTCTTCGAAAATTAGGTGCCGGAGGAGGCGAAGAATCGCAATAGCCCACTTCCGAGATATGCCTCACTTCCTACATACAAAGGAATCAATGCGAGGCTCCGTGCATAATGCTCAGTCGTTCGTAACAAGACTACAGCACTTCTGTAATTTTGTCACGAACGACTGAGCATTATGCATGGGGCCTCGCATTGATTCCTTTGTATGTAGGAAGAGGCATATCTCGGAAGTGGGTTATTGGTTTATAGATGCACAGTTGCTTCTTCCTCCAACCTCCCTGTTTATGTGAATCATACTTTCGTCTGAAAAATCTAAATGCTTCGTAAAAATAAAATGTTTTTCTTTAACAGAAATCAAGAAATGCATTGGTGAATACCTGGCAGCAGTGAAATCCAGCCAACAATTGCCTACGGGAAGACTGTACTTACCCAGGTGCCAAAGTGACGGCTCATTCGTACCGACCCAGTGCTTCGCTGGGATTGGCTACTGCTGGTGTGTGGATTCTCATAGCGGAAAACCAATCCCCGGAACTACGAAGAAAACGAATGTTCTTGACTGTAGACGATATGGTAAGTATCTGAATGGGTATGAGGGTGAAATATTTATTTAGCGCACTCTCTAGGGTGCCCAAGTGCGCTTTACAATATTCTGGTTACACAAATAAGATTTAAAAATATGATTTATATATTTAAAAGGAGAACAAGATTATAAAATATATAAATTACGCGAAAGACTAAATAACCCAATAATATAATAATAATAATTCTACTAATTAATAATAAGCTTGTTTAAAAAGTTTTCAATTTGCTTTTAAAAATATCTACACTGGCGCTACGCTTAATTTCTAGTGGTAGCACGTTCCATAGGCTCGGTGCACATAACGCCCTAGACCCGTAGGATTTAAAACGAAACTTAGGTTGCTGTAGCTTCATCATGTCTGTCGACCTAAGAGCTCGCCGCGGTACACAAGGCACCAGTGGCTCACTAACATAGCGCGGGGCCATGCCATTAACTGCCTTATAGGGCCATGCCCGTGCACGACGTACCTTTTGACCGTACCCCCGACCGTACTATTTACATCCCCCTCGACCTGTAGCCATTCCGTTACTCTGTAATTCAATTGGATGCCAGGAACAAGGAAGTAAATATGACACCAATCTTGCCACGCAATAATTTCGTATTATCAGAAGTCCATCTGGGGTATCACATGATTTTGCGATCATCCAAATTCCATTCTCTCGCATTATAAAAATATCACACAAGTGACAACACCGCAAAAGATCTAAGCATCAAGAGTATCTTAGATTCATCGCCTAGGGCATCGGTTTGGGTTTATGTCTATCAATTCCCAACAACCTATCCCCCTCCGGCTATAGAAAGTTGGGGAATTTGTCAAAAAGAGTTAAAGATAGAGAATGTTTACATTAATCTTTATTGATAGACATTATTCTAGCTATCAATTTACTCATTTTCGGATCTCTAAAATGGTCACTAGACAAATCGGTACAATTCGATGCAAGTTGAGTCCTTGTGTTCTTTCACAGGATATTTGAATTTCCCATGTCAGATTATTGTACGAATTGTTTTGTATAAACAGTGTCTATCATTTCCAAACCTGCCCCCCCTCCTACCTAGGGCATACGTGAGGCATTTAACAACTCAATCTTTCCCGGGGGTGGGGCATTTGCCAGCAAAGAAAAGTTGGGAGGTGGGGAATTGGTCAAAGAGAGTCAAAGATAGCGAAATGCTTGTACTCATTTAAAAGTCTCATGGTGCGGCATTTATTATGCCGTATATACGTATTTGCATATGCTTTGTTTACATGTATCGTACTTAATTTATGTATTTGTTTGTATTCGCTTATTAACGCGCATACACATATTATTTGTGTCTTCCTTTCGATAGTTAATATGTAGTTTAATTAGATAGCTAGACCTGTTTTAAATTATTAGTTACTAAATGAGTTTTATTATAATAACGGTTTTTAATACTACAATTATAAACCAGATCCGTTCCCCCGCTATTACTCTGACTTTCGTAAAGTTGTAAATTTTAGTTTTCTCATTTCTATATCACTCTTTGTAAACACACAGTATTTCACCTCGGTGCCATTATACGTATGGCAAATAAACCTGATTATTGTTATATTGTGCAGTTCCTTCACCAAGCGGAGTCCAAGTTGGTCGACCGAGGGGCAAAAAAGGCAAGTAAACAACCTAACACTCTACGTTTCGTTTACTGATTAAGGGATATTGGCCCGGAGCGAGGGGGTATGGGAGTTATTCACCGAGAGTTCTGCACGAGGGAGGAACCCGTGGTGAATAAATCCTATACCCGGAATGAAAGGCCGATATGCTTATTTTCACAATGGCGAGGTTTTCTCATGCTACGCAATAACAATCTCTTTTTATATAAATCATTGGATCATTGTTTGCCCAGTGTATAGTTGCATAAAATCTTCGTATTGCTCCTTTTCACGTGACGTCATCGCCGCCATCTTGGTTTACGTTAATAAAAAATTCCTCGTTCGATCAACCATGAAACTAATAGATCTCCGTTTGATTCAATCTACATGGCCGCCACGTCTTTGATATCTGAATCTCTGGGGATTGATTGCAAACCAGCTATGGTGTTTTTTGTCTCGACTCTTTCAACCAATGTAGCTTGTAATGTAGTGGATAGGTCAGAGGACTAGAAATTTTATATCATATAGTACGTATTTATTTATATAATCAGTAGCCTATTATTAAGTGTAATCAACCTGTAATTCAGTATATGTATACACTGCAAGAGGCGTGAAAAAACTAATTATTATTATTATTAAGAGAGCGAGGATTCGAGTTCGATTCCGGGTCGTGACAAATTCCGTTATTTTCTATCTTTCATGTTACTTCTCTGTAGGTAAAAAGTAAGTCAGTAGTTCTAAGTTACTAGGATCGGGGGTAGAAGCGCGGAATATTGAATATTGAATATTGAATACGGAATATTTCAATAAAGCGCATGACACTTTCAAAAATTAAAAAGAATAAGGAATTTCCAAAAAATTTTTCGTAGGGAATGGGAATATTTACCTCAGGAGAGCAGAGGAATACGGAATTTTTAGAGTGAAAATATTCCGCTTCTACCCCCGATACTAGGAAATCTGTAAGGGAATAAGTCGAGGGGAATATACCCCGAATATACATTACGGCCCGGTTCATGCGTAGTTGTTCAAGTCTTTTGTTTGACATCTACCTACCCGCCAAATGAACAAAGGATTTGCACAACTGGGTTATATGTGTTGAATGAAGCATTGATAATATGCAAGGGGAGCATATAGGGCAAAGAAAGTGACGGGATACATTGGTCTTAGTAGAACAAAGGAAACCTAGCCAAAGTAACAAGTGGCTTCATTGTCCGTGAGATATTCATGCACTAACTATTTTGATACTGTTATTCTTATGTTGCAGAATGCACAAGTGAAATATGGCCCATCTATAAACGCCAGCTGGTTAATATTTTCAGAAAGGAAGTCATAGCAACTAAAATCAAGGGTGCAACTCCTGACCAACTCGCAGGTTTGATCTTCGCTTCATATCTTTGAATCTTTACCATAGACCCATTCGAAAAATGGCGTCCAATTTAAAAAGCTATTGTCCTGGTAACGTGAACACGAGGCTAGTCAGTCCACACAAAAGCTTTTGAACGTGTAAGCGAGGCTAGTCAGTCCTAAACAATAGTTTATTAAAATTGGACGCCATTTTTCGAATGGGTCTAAGACAATTCTTTTGATATCGCGGAAAAATCGTGAATTGGGTTACCTGTAACTCCGGGAGAGAAGAGGACTGGGGAGGGCTCCAATCTCCCTCTTTCCTTTACCTGCCACAGGGAGCCCATAATCTGATTTCTTAGAAGATTAGAGATGCCTGCGGAGGAAGCTAGAGAACACCGCACGCTCTTTCTTTTCATTGCTTACTTTCGTTACTTCGGCTCGCCTTTTTCTCATCTTTCCTCGCGAGAAAACGGAGAAATATTTGTTGCGGAAACAAATTTGTTTCTCGGAAGCAAATTCCGCAACAAAATGTTTCGCGAGCCCGCAAATGAGGAAGCATTTTGAGAAACAGTGAAATTCACAAATGTCATTCTCGTACCCAGACCGCGCATGCGCAGTAAGAAACAAATGTAGGCTGGGTACGAGATTGCAACAATGTTTCCTCTTTGCGCAGGGCTTTGGGTTTAAATACACCACAGGGGGACCACAGTTTCAATAATTAAAATCTATTTTTGGAATACCGCACAATCAAGTGGGTTATCGAGTTATTAGGAAGAGGAAAGGGAGCGTACCAATATCTACCAACATGCCCAAAACTAATACGTGCGCGCATCGTCCGCTGACTATAAATCTCCATGCGCGCGCCGAAACGATGTCGACTAGATCCCAGGGCTGCGTTCCATATGTTGCGCACGCGCAAACGTGATTAAGGCGCATGCGGTAGAATTTGTTTCTCGTGTAATGTTTCTTGGTTTGCTCAGCCAGGTATAAGCCGGCCCTATATGAGAAATTTGTTATTGAACGTGCTAAATTGAAAGTTTGTAGCGGCTAAAACAGTTCTTTTTTACTTTACGTTGTATAAATACGGGACACTGATGTATTCCTGGTCCTGGTCAAGTTAACCCCAAACGTCACCATGGGTAATCAACTCTGTTTAGTATCCGGTTTCTTGCCACGTTTGATCACAATACAGTGCCCAATTTTACACAAGGCAACGACGCTCCCCCGTATCCCCACCCCCCGTAGTATGCAACAAATAATGCTGAGAACATTGATATTTTATGTCTCCACAGAATCCTTGATTAGAAGTCAGCGAAGAGCGCGCTCAGGAAACCTAGGGGCATGGGGTACATTCCTTTCGAATAACCAAATACTTACCTGGAAATTTCACCAGCTGGATACCAACAAGAATCGACTCCTTGTCTCAAGTGAGTACTTTGTGCCCTCGATAAAGAGAATTCTTGGAAGAATAAAGCGGGGACGAAAATGTAGCAGAAAGTTATTAACGAATTGTGATCTCGACAAAAACGGTGGTTTGTCACTCGCGGAATGGAGTTATTGTCTGAGCAGTCGATACCAGAGACATCTCAGTTGACGGAAATGGACGGTTAGTGATCTCAAGATCGGTTGATAGTCCTTTGAACTGGGCACAGATCGTCGCCGGGTTTGCCGATATGGAATTACCAGCAGACATAAATATAGACTAACAGACCCATTCATTTGGTAAAAGACGGAGAATTCAAATTCTCGAGACCAGGCATGTTGAGCCACTTATAAGCCAAATAAGTGCTTCTTTAGTGTAAAATTAAGGACTATAAAGAGGGCAATCGGTGGTCGAAGTGTTGATGATATATTCATTGCATTATGAAACCGTTTGAACGACGAGGAGCATCAGATGGTTGCCGTGGAAACATTTATTTACGAATAAAATATGTAAATATGTCGTTTAAAGAACTACTAAATTAACTTCACATATGAAGCTATTGCACCAACATTAAATGGGATACAGAAGACAGCAAAATCCGTATGAGGGGATTGGCTGAATGTGTGTTGCTGAAATTTCGTGAATATGCCGGAAAACGTAGAAGTTTATTCCTTCAGGCGTATCTTTTCAGTTCAGTTGGACATCAGCATAATACTGTGGATAAAACCTTTTTATTATTAAGCCTGGTTGCCACTAGCGACGCGAGCATAAGCGCAAGCGACATATGCAGACGCAGTGCCGTAGGGATGTCCTGAAAATGGGGGGAGGGGGGGAGGAAGGCAAAATGATGAATTCTGGGACATTTTCATTTTCTTCTGGCACTAGGCAGAGGGGAGGGGGGGGAGGGCAACTGCCCCCCTCCCCCTCCCTACGCCACCGCAGTGCCATAATTAATCAACACAATGGACCTTTTGCAGGAATGCAATCACGTGGTTGTAAAACGGCAAAATCATCTTAATGCATTCATTAAAGGCGCTTGTACGAGATCGGTAGTGTTACTAGCAAAACCCGTTTGTAAATGCTATTTTCCACCTCCAATCGATTGTTGAACTTTCTAATACAGCGTTTAAGATTGTTTGCTTTCCGGAAAAGCCTTTCCCATGGGATCACGAGCTCGATTCATTGGTTATTGAAGTGCTATATCAGCATATGACGGTTTCCTGCAAAGGCCTGTTACAGCATTGCGTATATGTTTCTTGCGCTTATGTTTGCGTAGTGTGAACCAGGTTTGCATTGGTCAACTTTTAGCAAAAACCTCCGCCCCTCTCCTCCGCAGAGGCTCAAGGGAGACTGGAGAGGAGACCGAAATGGGGTCAAAAGCACTGAGCAAGTGCAGGCGCCTGCGCGTGCCCAGCGGTTTGTACAATTTTAGTCTCCTTTCTAGTCCCACCAGAGCCTCTGTGGAGGAGAGAGTCCGTAAGCTTGGAAGCAAGGCGATGCTTAGGTTAAAGTTTTCACTAATGCCTAATGCTTTTTCGTGTCCATGCTTAAATTGCTGGTGAAAACAGCAGTTAATGAAAAATCCTAGGAATGTTTTGCTCACAAATGATCCATTTGAAGTCAAACAAAACTAAGTTCCATGTCGTCACGAGCGGAAACTAGGGCTTTTAAGATACGATGACTATGGTCTACGACTACGGATGCGTGCCAATAAAGGACTGGAACGAGACACTAGTGTTGGTTTCATTGCACCGAGCGAGTGCACGACGGAGAGAAGTCAGCGTGTTTTTTGTGTGGGTGTAGCCATTCGTTGCGTGCTCGGCCCAGTACTCTAGCCGATCGCTAGGCACGTCCAGTCGTAGTTCGTTGTCGCCGTATCTTGAAATTTGCTAATAACGGTGAACAAGACTGACACATACAGTGACAGACGACCGTGGCATCTTCTGAAATAATTAATGGGCTCCTGTCAAAAACTACAGCATTGCAGTCTGTGATCAAGAAAAAACTCTTGAACTAACAATTAAAAATAAGAAGGCTGTTTAGTTATGTGGAGAAATAAATCATTTCTCACACTTATCAGGGCCAGGTGTTTTGGCCCGGGGGGTACTCCCTAAAAATTAGGATGGAGATGTGCCGCTGAGCCCTTGAAACCCTTACCCTGTTCCAGGTCAAGAAATTGTATTTTTGCGACCCTGTTCCAGACATGCAAAATGGAAAAAAGGTACCCTTAGTACAGCTTCTAAGCACAAGGATCGTTCACATTTTGATAAAAGCATCAAATTTGGTACATATGTGCTATGACAGGTGCTAAATAGGATAAGAGGTGGACCCTAACGAAATTTGCATTTTAAGGGGCGTGGCACTATATTTTCAAAATGGCCGCCATGAAATTTCAAAATACACGATTTCTTTGGGCATATATCCAGTTCTAATTAACATTTTTGAGTGATTTTAATTGCTCAACTATGGTTTTTGGACATGAGGAAATGATTAAGATAACATTTGCAGCCGATATGGTTTGCTTATCACCGTCCGCCATCTTGAAATGTAATTTGATATGGCAATCCGCTGAATCGAAAGTTACGGGCTCAAGCTAGCACAACAATGCAGCACAGGAAACCCGTCAACAATTACATTTACAATCACTCAAAAATGTTAATTAAAAGTGGAGATATACCCAAAGAAATGTATTTCAAAATTTCATGGCGGCATTTTATACAATATTTTACGAGCTAAAATCCTAAATACTTTACTGTACCAGATTTCAGCCACGTTTGAAAATATGGCGCCACCCCCCCCCCCCCCCCCCTTAAAATGCAAATTTCGTTGGGGTCCACCTCTCATCTTGTTTAGCATGTGTGTATCATAGCACATGTGTACCAAATTTGATGCTTTTATCAAAATGTGAACGATCGACCTGTTTTTGGATGTTTAGAAGCTGTACTACCTGTTCCAGTCGGGGTTAGAAGCGGAATATTTTCACTCTAAAAATTCCGTATTCCTCTGCTCTCCTGAAGTAAATATTCCCATTCCCTACTAATTTGTTTTTGGATATTCCTTATTCTTTTTAATTTTCATTGAAATATTCCGTATTCAGTATATTTTTCAGGCAAACATTCAATATTCCTCAGTTTTCAACCACGATATTCAATATTCAATATTCCGCTTCTACCCCCGATTCCAGGCTAGTAAAAAGATATGCTGTTACGTTTCAGACCAGGGTAGCATCTGATATGATACGCGCGAGACGTTGCGCTCCACTCGAATCATAAACAGATAAACGGAGTCTGCGTTTGCAGCGGCAAGGGACCGTGAATAACTCAAACCATCCGGAGGCCCTTCCAAAAAATTACGACCCTGTTTCAAAGGCTAAGAATTGTCAAAAACCATACCCTGTCGAGCGGCACGTACCCGTATAGCCTATATATGGGTGTACCCCCCTGGAGGTTTTGGGTATATTAGTATCCAAGGGTTTTCTAATTTGAGTATACCGTATTTTACATTAAAATATCAGTGGTATATTTACAATTTGAGATATTCTCCTATAAAACATACGGCAAGATTTTGACTTGTGATTTGTCGCAGTCTTCTCAGAACTCTTCATTTGGGTATTTTGGGTAATTTTAAAAATGTATTTGGGTATATCACAACCCCCTCTCCTCCTGGTCGAAGTTGAGTTACCGAGTAATGTTGCTACTTCATTGTACAGTAGTCGTTTTTTATTTGGCCTTTACATCCTTAAAAAACATTGCTGGAACTTTGAACCTTATATCAACAACAACAAAAACAGCCCGAAACGAATTGAGAGATAAATCACGACGGAAAAATAGTAACAAGTAAACTAAGATAAGACAAATTTGAGGTCTGAAAGCAATTATAAACTTAGTACCGCTGCTTCTCTTCACTGTGAAGTGATTTCTGGGTGTAATAAATTACCATTCGTAAATGTTACATAATTTAAGATGTTGATATATTTTGTGATAAAAATGTTACTATTTAGTACTGAGTACAGCAAATATATTGATTGTATAAACGGGTCTCTGGTGCATTTGTTCTGGCTCTATAGTTTGTGACGTTTGGAAAACGCTCGATCGCACTGACACAATTAATAGGGCGCGTTCCATTGACCGTATTCCAGAATAAGAATAGATGGAATAGTCTCTGGAAATCACTGGTTCAGGCACATTTTGCACTGTAAGCTACTAACGTTTGCTGAAATATGATATTCAGGATACATTTTGTATTCCATGGACTAAAAATTTCCGAAATAAGCGATTTGTAGTTATCATTCTGTGTATTCTTATTCCGGAATACGGTCAATCGAACGCACCCTAAGTAATGATTCGGCTTAGAACTGCAGCAAAAGACAATAGGCTGCGGCAATGGAATATGCCTGAATTAAGTGCTCATGAGATGTCTACAATCCAAACTACACCCAGAAAATAAAGTATTTGTTATGCTATAGATGGGTTTCACTCAATCCCCAGAGATTCAAACGACAAAGGGCATGGCGGCCATGTTGGTGTACCTCACTAAAGAAGCTAACAAAGAATCTATTGTTAAAGGTACACCAACATGGCCGCCGTGACGTCATGTGCAACCATCTATGGGTTCTTTTTACTGTGAAAACTCAAAGCCACCAACCAGAAAGGGAGAAAACAAAAGATCTTCGAAATAGTTTCATCAAAAATAAATTCCAACTTATCAACCAATGAAATTACGAGAAAGAATAGAAAATTAGCACCTTTTACATTCCTTTGCCGTTCATCGTTCTTAGCCGGAGTATTAAATACTCGGGAGTAACTATTAACCATCTGACCATGTTGGGCCTACGAAAGTGCATTTGACATCTACTCCAACATGCTCGTCAATTACAATTTGACCCGCAGCCCGAATGGACTACGAGCCAATGATCGTAGCCCACGAGGGCGAGAGGTCTAATTGTTTTACTAAGGGTGCGTTCGATTGACCGTATTCCGGAATAGGAATAGATGGAATAGTCTCTGGAAATCACTGGTTCGGGCATATTTTTCACTGTAAGCTACAAACGCTTGCTGATATATAATATTCACGATGCATTTATCATTACAGTGGCTAAAAAATCCCAGTAAACGTGATTTGTAGTGATCATTCTAGGTATTCTTATTCCGGAATACGGTCAATCGAACGCACCCTAAGTATAAACTAACTAGTCGGACAGTAGAAAATAATAGAAATAAACAAATTGAAGTTGATTTTTTTTTATTATTTCGTGAAAAAGCGTGCGGTTTTTCTCTACCATGGTCTATCACAAATAGACCTATAGTAGGGTAGCCAATCCGAATGCAGGATTTGTAATAGTCCACTAGTTGGTTTATACAAACACTATACAATGCATTTGTTCTGCCAATCTTAGATTATGTTGACATCGCATGGGGTGATAAAGATAACATCATACTTATGAACTCACTACAAATAATGGGGCGGCCTTCACCTCCTCGGAACCTGGAATAGTATTGGCTATTCAAACAATAGCCTACCCTGAAACAATACAAACCCTAACCCTAAAACAATGGCATTCTTTGTCAGTGCAGTCCAAATGGGGTCCAATAAAATGCAAGGTTTTGAGAGGTGAAGGCCTCATGGAAATAATCCAAAACAAAGCTGCAAAGGTAATACTAGATGTTCCCATTTTCTCCTCTGCAACAGAAGCCCTCGCGAAGCTTGACTGGCCGAACATTGGAACAAAGGAGAAAATTACACCGATGCACTACAGTGTATAAACTATCAAATGGACTCATCGACTTTGATTGCAATTTAATCCTAAATAAAGAAATCCATATAGATATAATACCAGGCTAATCAGACAATTTCACTAGTTTCGCTACTGGTAAGCAGTACCGCATCAAGCACACCTTTCTTGCGCTTCGAAGAATATTGTGTATTTAGCCTCTTGTAACAAGTGTAAGCTACAGTATGTAGGCTCTTCTTCTAATGAGTTCAAGGTTAGATTTCGCCACTCATTACAATAAGGCGCCACACTCGCTTAATGATTTTTCCTTTATTTGTATAGAGGCACTAGTTTGCACAGACCGTAGCAAGACCAATGATATTTTGATCAATAGGGAGGCATATTGGATTGCACACCTATTTACATATCAGCCCCATGGTCTTAACAAAAGGCAGGAGTTTTAAAAATCTAAAAACCGCATCTACTATAATAGCAAAATTTAGCAGACCGTCAGTATACCGCACCCCAGTTCGTGCGTTTTCCGGTTTACAATTCATTTACCTTGTAATTATAATATAGGCATTGTCCTTATAATTAGTACCACTGTGTCACCGCTGTATTCTTAACTAATTTTAGTGACGTTTCCTATACTTAGAAACGTAAACTTAGCTACTTTCTACCAATTCTAGACTCGGACCCACTCACGCAGTCCAAGTAAAACTATGAAGAATTCCGGGTTGTAGACGACACGGCTAATAAATCAGGGTAATTGATGAAAGATCATCTTATTCTGGGCAGAAAAAAATCACAATAACTAGGAAATCCTGGTTTTTGGAACTAAATTTTCTCGTAAAATCGGGTCTGGTTCTGGACTCTATTGTCGCACATACCTATCCATTAATCATATAAATGCCCCCGACCCGACCCCACCCCCTGTAATCAAGGTTCATACTATCCTCCCTTATCTTTGCCACCTACATCGAGACTGTCCAAGTTTTTTGAGTGTGTTTTTGTTGCCTGGGCATGGAACGCATGGTGAGCCGTCAATAATTCAAGCTGCTTTTGAAGTCCATTTGTCCTACAAAAAAAAACTTATATTAGATACAGGTTAGCATCTCGGTTAAACTTTCTCAAAGACCTTCTTAGCCCCCTGCACGAAGGACTTTTCCCACTTGCAGCGCGCCAAATTTACCGGTTGATTTTTCAACCGGAGGCGTGGCTAATGACGTACTAAGATTTGCCCAATCACAAAGCGTCAATTCTTCAGGCATTTATGTTGACGTGTCAAGTCAGTCGACCGTGGATGTGGTATTTACAATTTGATTGTACTCAGAAAGAGTTTGTCAAAGGCGCGAAATGTAAGCTCCGCCCCTGAAACGTGTTTTCGCGCCAAAACATAATCCCCCGATTCAATTTCCTGCAAGTGAAACAAGTCGAACTCGCCTCTCGCTTCGATTCTCGCGCTCGATTTTTGACTCAGTAATCGCTTTCCCAGTGACTCAGCGAGTTCGACTTGGAGCAAGTCTACATCTCGGTAAGCAAGACAAGAACTAGTGACACAGCTGATTTATCAATCGCGTCGCGCGAAAAGCGCTTGAACGACATAACATGTAAATATCTTTTGAAATTGTTCTCTGTTTTGTATACCTGTGGCACTATTAGAACACCATGCACATTAGGGCCGTTTCTACGCTCAACATTAGGCTACAGTGTGATCTGACAGTACGACAACAACAACAACAACTTTATTTACCCTATTACTTACATATAGTATTTACAGAGAAAAAAGAAATTGGAATATTTAAAGGATACTGGCACCCTGAAATAACTAGAAAGCTAAAAATGCCAGGGAGCCAGTTTACATGGCTGAATTAAATTACTAGGTAATTACTAGGTAATTTAATACGATGTTGTCAGTATGCTATTAAAGCACCCGGCCTCCCCCCGGTTTATAAGGGTCTAACAGATTACTATTTAGTGTCTAATGCACCATTCGGCAACATTGCTTAACTTACTTGGCTCTTTCCTTAGCTTCTGTGTATGCTTGATTTGCTTTTCTTGTACTCTCTTCTACACGGGCCTGATATTTTTGATGTCTAAATCTGAGGGTCAAAATGTTCACCTTGTCATACATGCATTAGGCTAGCTAGAATGTCAAAATTAATATTGCTACCCTCGGTAAATAAATTGCATTATTTACTTCATTGATATGATATGAGGACAATTCAATTGACACTGTACTTAACAGGCTGGTTCATTTGATCCAAATTGGGTTAACTTGTCCAGCATTTTTATTGCAGCGGTTTTCGATCGAGTGTCGCACAACACACAGCGGTCAAACGTCTGCGCATGCGTCAAAAGTCGCAACAACAACATATTCCAAAACAAATTCAAAGCGAGTCGGCGGCCGCGGCCGTCACTGTTCACACACCCGTTTTCAAACCTTGAGATGGTAAATTACGAAAACATTTGGTAAACTCACAGGTTGAAGTTTGTTCAATTTCCCGTCGACTGTGAAAATAAAAAGCTTAACTTTCACGTATTTTTCTTAACTTTTGGGGATAGAAGTTCACTGTAATATGTTTTAAGGTAAATTTTGCGCGGGAAATTCGCGCGGCCGCCCACCAGACTGACCGTAATACGCACGCGCAGACGTTTGACCGCTGTGTGGTCGCACAACCAAACCAAAGGAATTACATAGCCAATCATAAGGATAACTAACCGTAACAATGTTTGGTTTTAAAGGAGCTGTGTTACGGGACACGCCTTTATGTTCCGGGCCGGAACAACATTATTTTCAGTAGTTTTCATATAAACTGACTATCCTAGCACACGTGGGATGGATGAAATCAAAGTATATGTGCAAACATGATTAACAAACTGTGCGTAGATCTAGTCTTCAAGGAAAATATTGCATATCCTTTGAATCAAGCATAAGGGAGAAGCCAAATAACAGCTACCAATCGAACATTGATTCCAGACATGCGCAAAACCATGAGACAGCGCCTTTACAGCACGTTCATACCAGAAGTGAATTATACTCAATGCAAGTACAATTTAAGTTATCATAATTCATTCAATTTGGATTGATTATGTTTCTGTTCACACTTGCTAACACTTGCGATTATAATTGGGCTCAGTAACAAGGGGTTCTGAAAATGGTTTACATCCAAGCACAAATGGATCATGTGTACTGTTTGCAATGTTGGCCGACATACAAAATGTATCGCCTGACCCTCGGAACGACATGTTGGTCGAGGGTTGGTCGACTGTCGGCCATTAGGTGGCCGATAGTCGACCGAATGTTGACCGCTACTCGAAACTGGACTATTATAATTGTAATATCACGGTTCCCTCGGTTTTCATTGTTCCGAGGGATGCCCTCATCACTGCTATTTATCGAACTTCATGCATAAACATTAGGTACGATTAGTAACTAATCATACCTAATGTTTATGCAAAAGTTCTCTTATTAGAAGAGAATGCAGGCTGGACATGAGGGTCAAAAGCATCAACTCTTGCTCCCCTCTGGCACGACTAGCCCTGCGCTCCCGGGTAAAAAAATTGAATCCACACTGACCCGTCTTTATCATAACCTTTAATGTAATCTATGAAGGATATTCTCTTCATTTCTCAAGCCCGATGTGGGATACTTAAAACCATAAACACGACGTAATTAAAATCCAGGTATGTTTCAAGCTTGTTTTGATTCTAAAACGTTTTCAGGTGAGTCTGGGTTGTCCTTTGTATTGGCTTTAGACTTTGGTGTGTTTTGCCTGGTGACTGCACAGGCACAGGCAGCCCACTCGCGCGTGGGCTTCCTGTGGCAGTGGGAATCATGTGACGTCATCGTATGTTTCATCGGTTTTCTGTAAAATTACCGAAGCAGTTCGCTAAATGGCTCCAAAATCCTCATATTTGGTCGAATGATCCATAAATACCCTTAAACTCGTAGTGAAATAAACTATTTACACTTTGATGTGGTCTAATATGCTTTTCTGGGCGATATGAGGGAGTTTCAGGTGTTTGTTTCTCGATGTTTTGCTGCGCTTGCTTCAGGTACTGATTATTTAGTATCACACGATTCCCACTGCCACAGGGAGTTATTTGATTTCTGGATATATTACTTTTGTATCATAAATGTATAACTGAGCTATTAATGTGTATAGCAGCCATTGTAACTGACTCCCAGTAATAAGGGTGGTTTACTACGTACATGTAGTCTAATCAACAAGATACCCTCTTCCTGATAACATTGTAATGTTATTGATAGAATGGTTAGTTAGAAATTATTTTGTTGTCGTTTCACTGCAGAGTGATTAGACTACAAAGGAATTTTCCTACTTAAACTGAATTATATTCAATTATATTCAATACAGTAAACGTTCCAGATTTTAGTGAAAACAGTATGCAGAATAGTTCAATGTCACAACTTAACATCTAGCCGATACCCCACCAACATATGGCTGACACCTTACCGATATACCACCTACCCACTATCTGCCGACAGATAAAAAAGTGGGAAAAAATGGCCGACATGTCGGCCGGCAGTCAACCGACACATAGCCAACTGTCGACCGACATGTTGCCGACCTGCTCCAAACAGTCGGTAGACATTGCGTACAGTACACATGATCTGCATATAACCTCGAAATATGCCGCCTACTAATGTCTGTCTTTCCAAGTTCAAATCATGAACTTTCAAATCATGAATTTTCAGGTACCGGTACTTTTCCTTCTGAGTTGTTATTATCTGGAGTTGCAAGTCATTTTTGCACTAATTTGTTGCGTCCTAATTTGCTTTTTTGTTGTGCATCGTGTTTAGTTGTTGAACTGCTAAAAATGAGAAGTTCAGATTTGTTTGGCTTTGTTGGACCACCAGTTGTCCGCCATCTTGGTTGAATTGCGCTGCGTAATCGTTTCAAACAACCCTCTGGAGGTTGTTTAAATCATACTCTATTAACTATGTTTAAATGAATTACAATTTGTACAATCGGATCATAATCATTGACTATTATTAGGAGGCGCAAGTGAACGCATTCAAAATTACAATTCAATGATAATCCAATTAATATAGACCCTTTCAGCTTGCCTGTGTGTTGCCCCATTTCAGACCACATGACTTTTCCCTTGAGTATTGTTGTTTTGTCTTTCTGTATCCCAAGAGGAAATGTACCAATTTCTATAATTGGAAAACAAAGCACTGAATCCTCTGGAGAACTGTCACGTGGTCTTAAATGGGGCAACAAACAGGCAAGCTCAAAGGGTCTACTGGGGTCTAATGTGAACACGCTTTTAGTTTAGAACTTGATTGGCTGAAATAATAGGACTTTGATTGCCTCTGATTGGTAGAATAATTACTAAACATTTTCACAGCCAATAGAAAAGCTATATACAAATGCAAAGCCAAAGCAATCACCGAGTTACTTTGGGTGGCCCTAAATCCTGGGCAGTCTGAGGGCAAGCATGTAAAATTAATCATAACACAAACAGCTAACCCAATTTAAAAAAACCTAACCACCAGTGAACATAAGCTCACAGGTAAACAACGAGTGCTCACTAATTTTGTCCTAGAGTTCACAGGTAAACAATTTGCTCAGACATATTAAAAGCCTCAGACTTCCTGGGATGTAGTGTAGTACAATAATTCCTTAGATCCTTAGATATGTATACTCCCTGAAATAGTTTTTACTAATACTGGGAATTTGAATAAATAAACAGAAAAAGAGAATATAAAATAATCATATCTAGTTGAATACGTAATAGAGTACTTCTGCTCATCCCGTGAAACGAGAAAACGATGGACAAAGAAGTCTAATAGAAACTATTAGACTAGTGTCACTTTCACGGGTAGAGAGAAATCAGTTCAAGAATAGTGGAATGGTTAGGAAATCCAGCAAACTTCAAAGGGGCTAACAAAGGCGCTGCGATTTATGTTGGAAGGGGGTAAGACAAAAGATTGTGCACGGTCAAAGTTCATTAGCGTCCCCTGAACGACTGAACCCACACGTTTCTATTGGCTGATTGATGAACATAATGGAATTTCTATTGTGGTTTGTGCACGGTAATGGTTAAAAAAAGCGAACAAGGACATATAACAAAGAAGGTCACTGGGTTTCATAACCATTCCACTCTATTACCTATGGTCCAAGTAAATATATAGATAGGTAAGTAAGTAGATAACTAATTGAATAAAATAAATAATACGTAATTGAATCATAAAATAAAAATTAAGAAAATAAATGAATAAATAAATAAATGAATAAATAAATGAATAAATAAATGAATAAATAAATGAATAAATAAATGAATAAATGAACAAATGAACAAATGAACAAATGAACAAATGAACAAATGAACAAATGAACAAATGAACAAATGAACAAATGAACAAATGAACAAATGAACAAATGAACAAATGAACAAATGAACAAATGAACAAATGAACAAATGAATAAATGAATAAATGAATAAATGAATAAATGAATAAATGAATAAATGAATAAATGAATAAATGAATAAATGAATAAATAAATGAATAAACAAGCAATAAACTTGTCCAGGATAAAGACGAAGAGAAGAGAAAGAGGAAATGCAGACACTCAATGGAAAACTGCTCATACAGTTAGTTTACTTTGACTTACTTGAGAAGTACAGAGTGCACAGCAGCTCCTGTCAGCATAAACAATAATGTTCCAATAATAACAAACTTGTTATAAGGATTCTTGACTTGCTGTGGTCGCATGGTATGTTGGCTGAACTCACTGGTCCTCCGGCGACTAATAAGAAAACAAGAGGCTGTATAGACCCTATGCATAAGTCCTGGTGACTAGCATGTCAACGAGGCTGGTAGCTCCTCTGGAATGTTGAAATTGAAGCGCCCAGGGAGATGTGTGAAATGCACTGAATGAATGTTCAGTGAAACTATGCATAGCAAATTAACGGCAAAAGTGTTTCTGAGTTTTCCCGTTTATGGTGCTCGCACTGGTTTTAAATTCAATGGCGGTACAAATCTTCGCTCAATCGTCGGTGCATATCGCATGCATTGAAACTGCCCTCACAAGTTTACGGGTATTATAATCACTTGGTGTCAGAGATCTTAACTGGAATGAAGGGCCCAGAATGAAGATTGACGATTTGTCCGGCAACAGCAACTCTAATACTCAATCATTTATATCGTTTCTCGTGTGGCTCGCAGAAAATCGCATTTGGCTAAAAATATCCTGCTTAAAAAGATGACCCGCGAGTTGTCTCCAGCGGTGTTGATCTGCTAGGTAGTAATGTTCATGATGGGTTATTTACCTATAGTATGAATTCCTGTGGTACTGGAAGTTGTCATCTCTGAAAGAGATAATAAAATCTTATTAAGTAATGGTTCGCGTAAGAACAGGAGCACTCAACGGCCAGGAATGCACAAAGGTGTTAATTTTTCTATTCTTGAAACTTGATATCTCATTGGTTAAACAGAAATAAACCTCCTAAAAATAGGAAAGAACTCTGATTTCCCAATATTTTTTTAAAGAAAATGATTGAAGCGGACAATACATGTATGTAACTATGTAAAAAGAGAGAAAGAAATCCTATGTGGGGAACATTGAAATATTTTATAGTATCTCCGCTTTTGTTTTAGTGTCTTTCTATTGGCTGAATTTGTTTTGGAATCAAAAACAGTCATATACACAATGAGCGATTTCATGTATTTTAATTTGAGAACATTAATACCACTTGTCAAGAAATATCTTTAGAAAAAATCGAACCATTTTCTATGTGGGATTAGTGAAAACAGTCATTCATTGCCGCGGAATAATAGATCTTGCTCCAGTTCTTATACGAACCATTACTTAATTATAAATCTGTTCCTCTTCCTTCAAATACTATTTACGTAATACTTGTAACAACCATTTTTCTTTATATTTATACAGCTAATAATATGTATTTTTCTTCTGTATTATTCATAAACATAACAGGCAGTGATTAACTCGAAAGTTTCTTGCTACTTAAAAGGGAAACTGAACCCTAAAATCAACCTGACAACTATACAAAGATGTATTCGAAAGAAGTAAGTTCTGATATTTTATTTCTCTGTGTTGCGCGTCTAAGAGAAAATCTGAAAACCTTCCTCACAACCTCGGCTATGTGCAGATAGCTCAAGTATTGTAATTTGTGATGTCAGGTACGGGGAATAAATTAGTTTTGCCATGCTGTCCTCAACATTGAAAAGCTGGACTAACGGCTCCTAATTGCGAACCATTTTGTTTTCTTTGTGCTGGAGGTGTGACTGTTTTTCGTTGGTATGTGTGACGTACGATATGGGGAAATTTGCACTGAATTGAGCCACCACACAATCAGCAGAGAACCAGTTATTTTTCGAACTTGAAAACTAATTTTCTCTTCATAGACGCAACACAGATAAACAATATCACAGAACTTATTTCTTTCGAATACATCTTTTTATTGTAGTCGGGTGATATTTCACCTCACCCAAAGGGAAATTTCACTTCACGTGAAGACAGTGATACATGAAGAACTTTGAAAATGACTATTTTGTTAAAGCGGAGAATTAGCAGTGAATCTAAAGCAGCTTGCGTTCGCGATAATTTAACTTCTAGCACATCAGAAACCTCGCAAAACAGATAATTTTAAAGCTCGAGATGCATGGATTTTATTTCTAAAGTCGGCTTTTATCATCACACAATTATTCATCCTGAAAGTGTTGTCATATACGGGTACATTGAAACACTTATAATGACAAATCCCTTTCTATTCAAATTGTGACGTTTGTTGCAGGATTGATGCATGTTTGATTCTACATGTACAAAATGTAGTCACACCATGTGCTATTAATCAGTGACAGGGTTATGGAGAGATGAGCAAGAGCATGTCAAGTTCTCTCGTTGAACTCCGTGACTTTTTTTCTAACTAATAAAATAATGTCATCATCAAACATTGTCTTATGTGACAATGTACAAGGCTTAACACATTCTTTAGTATAAAATACGAGCAGAAAAATATTCTTAATTAACATTACTGTCTTCTTTCTTACAGGGGGAAATTAACCAAGTCCAACTTTTCTCTCCTCTCCTGCCATTTAAAATGCATTTTACCAGTGTGGCCAGACTAGGTTCAGTCTACATGCTCACATACATGTAGCTTATTAATAAGATAGGTATTAACTGGATAGCACTGTTTAGTTAAGTTTTGGTACATACATGTACAATGTAGGATGGATGGATCATGTAAAGAATAGGGGTATTGGTCGATATGTTGACTGGGTATCAACCCAGTCGACTATAGATGAACCATCGAACCATCAAACATACTGGTCGACATGAGTATCGGCCGAGTCATGATAAAGTCTTGACCGATAGATGTCCATCGATACTTGGCCGATACCAGAGGTATGAACTGATCGACTGACGTCACTGACAGAGTGTTCATCAATACATACTCGGCTGATACCAGACTGACTATCAGTGAGGTACATGTGTATAATATCAGTTGATGTATTGATGGACACTTGGTCGATATGTCGACCAACAGGTCGACATGTCAACCGACATACATGTATCAGTTGATATATATGTCACCGACATATCGTCCGATATATACATTGTACCCACCTGCAGCCCCTATTCTTTACATGATCCAGATGGATTTCCTACAAGAGGCACATACCATGTAGTAGTTTACTAACTAAAGGAATATAATTATTATGTAAATTAGTGCAAGTTGACAGACTGATTACCAACTCTGTTTAATTATTTACAGTTAATGCTAGATCAGACAAGTTGGCAAAAAGTAATTAGTGTGCGAAACAGTTTACATTTTTGTTTCAATGTATGTAATACATGTACATATAATATAAATAATGTGTTAGATTAATACCTGCTTCCAAAAGGGTTTCCGGGAGAAAAGGAACTTGGTGCTGTATAGGACGAATTGCGTTTTGCATCATAACCTTGTCTGCTGGTTGAGTTGCTCAGGGTGTTGTATGCCTCTGTTACCTTTAACAAAATTACGTATTAATTTTATGACCAGACTCTCTATATAATTATATGGACCTTAATTGCAGGATATGAGCAAATGTTTGCATATGCACTGGGGGGCAAAAACTAACCCCTTTTGCGATTTTTATACATAATTTATGAATGTTTGAAAGTTTTGAGTACTTCTGCTAAAAAAATTTTTGGCTTACAAAGAATACTTTATGTTCTAGGCTTGTTTGAAATGGTGAACATTTTGACCTTTCCTGACCCATGACTGCGTAAGAAAAAGCCTGGGTCGATTCTGGATCTTATGTCATCTAATTCATTCGACTTTGCAATAAGTTGAATAAATGTTTAGCATTTTGTCTAAAATAACTGTTTTCTTTACTAACAACTCACAGACCGTATAAATTCTCTATATATCGATGTTGTTGTGATAGAAAGGCGCCATGGAGAATAATGCATTAATGAGGTGACGTAAGATCCAGAATCGACCCAGGCTTTTTGTTACGCGGTCATGGGTCAGGAAAGGTCAAATTTGACACAATTTCAAACAAGCGTAGAACATAGACTATTCTATGTAAGCCAAAAATTTATTCGCAGAAGTACTCAAAACCTTTCAAAGATTCATATGTATAAAAATTGCACTTTAACTATTTAAAGGCACTTGTAAGAGATCGGTGGTGTTACAATGTATTAATTAGCAAAACCTGTTTGTAAATGCTATTTTCCACCTCTAATCGATTCTATCTATCTAAAACTGCAATTTTGAAGATTGTTTGCCGACTCCACAATATCAATTTTACAACTTGTACACTTTACCTTGATAAATACTTTGTGTAACTCTGGATCACGTGGATTCACATCGGGATGAAGCTACAAAAATTGAGAAATTTTATGCTCAATCAAATGATTGGTCCCCTCGGCAGAATAAATTTCATGGTACAATATTATTTAATACTTGAATGACTTGTGCAACAAGGTGGTTTCCTGTGTTTAACAAATGAATTTAGTTACAATAAAATGCAATAAAGCTGAGAAATAAGCAAAATTCTAGTGCCTACATTGTTACTTTTATAGTTAATAAGGTAATTACATGTAAGTCAACCTATTATTGGCCAGTTTACTTTGATCGCTTCCAGTCGTGTAACGAAAAGGGCTACATGTACATGAAGGTGCCTTGGAAAATGAGGATCAGATATGATTGATTTGGACCATGGATTGATCGGATCACATATTTTTGAGTGTATAGGGTACTGTATATATACAATGGCTGCCTATGTATGCAATTGCAGACCTATATTTTTAAAGATACATGTAGTAAGCACTTACGTTCACTGATGATTAGTGTGTTTTTAATTGTTGGGTTAGGATTTTATGAAGTGGTCAATTGGCATGCAGGTGTCTACTATGGAATATACCTCTTTGGACTTCTTAATGAATGCATCCTTGATTTCACTGTGGGTCGCTGTCTCTGATACACCCAAAACATCATAGAAGCTTAAGGTCTTAGACTTTTGAGATCTATTAAAAAAATATTTTGGCAAAATTAATAGACACGTACATTCATGAACAATAATAAATTTATTGTCACAAGATTATCAGTACATGTGTACGTGTTTTAATTAGGTAGTGTTTATTACATACAGGAGTGGCCATGTTAATTGTCTCATGTACAAACCACAAGTGAGGATTTGTATAGATCCGATACTACACAGCCACAAATTGTATGAATTATTACTTCTAAATTCTTACATGTACATGTACTGTCAGTTCTAAAACTATCTAAAATTTCACCAAAAAAAAATCTGAAATGTTGATGAAAAGCATAAAACTTGGGGTTCTGTGCTATACATGTAAATTATATATAGTGTCATGTACAATCACAGACATGCATAAATTATGTGCAGTGTGCAAACAAAAGAGGTCCCAATTAATTGTGAAATGGTCTTCAGTTGATGTCATTTCATCCAAGGGTATATATAGGGAAGAAAAATGAGACCTCCCTGATATTTGGTTGTGCGTAGTCACCACTCAGATGGTGTGGTGGTATCTGAAGGGTGAGCGAGGGTTCTTGACTGGGGTGGGTGTTAATTCGTTACATGTACATTGTATAATTATATACAGACACTGGCTGGCATAGTGTTCGTTGGATACATAGATTGTATGAACTGATTATTAAAACTTGAATTTATGAAAATTTACTCTCAATTCAGTGATATGGGTGTTAGGAGCATTGTATATCAGTGATTAAATGTATGTACAGTAATTATACAGACATTGACATTTTATTAATCAGTGTCTGTATCATTGATAACTAGTACATGTATATGTCAGACGTAATGTTTCTGACATTTATCAGGTTTATTCATCATCAGTTCTGTTCTAAATATGGACTGAATACCTAGTAATTAGTTCTGTACTGGAGTATATGAAGGCCATCACGTGGTATGATGGTTGGCTGCTCAATTGACTATTAATGAGGTTTAGAAATATATTTACATTTAATATATAGCTGCATGGTCTTGATCTGCAGAGTGAATTTAATCCACAGATTCACCTTTATACTGTCTTGTATTAATTAATAATGTATATGGTGTGGTTTACATTTATAAACAACATATAATACTGTTTTATCAATGGAATTTAAAACTTTTTGTACATGTAACTGCATGCTGATATACACAATAATTTTGAAAGCAGCTTTCGTCTTTAAGTACCCATCAGGGATTGAGCCAGAAATTGAGACAGAAGGGACAATTTGGCTCTTTTGCAAGTGATCTAGCTGGCATTTTATTTCCTTTGGATGCGAACAAAGCTGGTCAATTTGACCATTATTGTATTTTTTTCAAGGCACAAGTGTTTTTTTAAAGCGGGAATGGTGCAGCCTGGCTCATTCCCTGACCCATGCAAATTAGACTTCGCCGGCAGTAATTCTACCATTATATATAGTCACGTGCTGGGTGCCAGAGGTTCTACTTCCCTCTCTAAGCCAAAGTTTAGATCGACGAGAAGGGTGGGAGAACCTCTGGGCACACAAAGTATGAATCTCACTAATCCCTTTTGATTGACAACTGAGAAACCTTTTTCTAGCAAATTGATTAAACCAGTTTTGTCCAGTAGCTTAATTCCCAATGGTTTATGAAAAGCCAGCACTTTTGGACAGCTGAAATAAATTACACTTTCCTCTCCCAAGGGCCGAAGCACTACACAAAACAGGTCAGCTCAGTGGTTTAAATGGCCTTTAATTTGGCCATTTTCTGGAGACTGTGTTATAGAGCTTGAGGGAACTCGTGCGAACTCCAGCGACGCGACAGGTTCAACAACACAGAACGGATAAACAATGGCACCCTTGGAAACTGCTATGGTGTGGTCCAATCGCAGCAATCGTCGCAAATAAATTTGCTCTCGGCCAATCAGAGTGCCAGGGTCAAATTCTGACTCAGACAGAGTCTGCAGACATACTTCGCACGCCCAGAGGTTCTCCCAGCCTACTCGTAGATCTAAACTTTGGCTTAGAGAGGGCAGCAGAACCTCTGGCACCCAGGATAGTGCTGAAGGTACATGTGATCTGAGTGAGAAGTATACACGTGACCTGAGATTGATAAACAATGTATTACAATTGTACCTGTTTGTTTGAGATACAAATTGTACTGTCTTGTCTCTCTTCATGATCAACACAGGAAATTCTGGATGTAAGTTTCTAGATCTACATGCATACTGTCAGTACAACTGTCAGAACAGGAAGAGCTACATTGTAATTATAATTACCGGCAAGCAGAGGTTGCTAGAGGACATCTCTGACATACACTGAACGGTTGGAGGGTCGCAGATACCAGCAGCTGGGATGAATAACCAAACATCATGAATGCAATGATGTGCAGGATGGTACGTACAACCTCAAGAGCACAAAAAAATGCATTCAAATAAACATATGTAACAAATTTATCCATGCAGATAGATTAGATAGATAGACTGGTTTATTTGAGTCACTTCGGAGTAAGAAACCTGAATTGCGTAACTATTACAAATTGTGTATAACTCTAAATATTAAATGTTTTAGAGAACTGTTTGGTTTTGTGCATGGGACCGAAAAAAGCCTTTGTTTCCTGAGGTTACATGTACAATGTATATACCTAGTATTGGAGTTGGCTTTGGGTAGATGTTTCAACTTACTCTCAGGATTCTTGCTTATACATGTAGCTCGTTACTATTTCCTACAATGTAGTTAACATTTTGTGATGGTCATGCATGGATAGAACTAATTCCTGCCTGAGCTACATGTAGTGCGTCGGTATAGCAAACCCCCGGAAGCCAATGCTCTCTTTAAGCAGGGCTTTCAAAATTATCTGGAGTAAATTAAGACTAGCAACATGATTGTATTAATAGCCATGAGTGAAAAGCAGGTCTGCATTTGTGTGATTTCAATAAATTAATAGCCTAATCTGCAGTCAAACCTAACAATGAATCGAAGGTAAGGTGAAGTGTTTAAATTATTGGCAACATAATTATGTTGGTGAAGTGATGGCTAACGCACAGTAATAATGTGTCTGTTGGAACATTAAGTATATATATAATATACTTTTACCCACAGCCCTGACAGACAGAGTATAGTGTAGAGAACTTTATATATTAGTATGAGGATCAGTAAAATGAAGCTGAAATCCATCCAATTATTGGCTCTACTACTTACAAATGTACAAACACTGCATCATGTTTATTATAGTCTATTATACATGTAAGTACATGTAGCTGTTATGTTGGTACTGGTTTCAGGAATAAACTGTTCAAACAATTCTTAGCTAATGGACCCTTTGCACGTGATGTCACAGCCGCCATGTTGGTGTACAGTTAACAATAGATTCTTTGTTAGCTTCTTTTGTTCTGTACACCAACATGGCCACCATGCCCTTTGTCATTTGAATCTCTGGGGATATTGCATGAGTCCAAAACAACTACATGTATATCAAAATAAGGGATTGATTTCCGTGGTCCTATAATAATATTGTTGGTAACACCACACTAACATGACAGAACATGCAATCAAATTGGATTTTGGAAAAATATGTTGGTTTTTCCTAGAATAAGGGTTCAGCTGGCTAAAATGCACAATACAGTGTAGGTGTATGGGCAAGCTACATGTATTTACAAAATTTGAAGCTTGAAACTTGACTACGCAATGTACATGTACATCAAGCATGGTTCAATGATTCTGACTCGGAATATGTAAATGATGTTGCATCTGGTCATTAACCCTTTGAGCCCCGTGGGCTTTTAACTGATTTTTGGCTCATTCTAGACTGCAACAAACCCTCCCCCCCCTAAGAAAGCTGTAGTCACTGTTACCATGGAATTTTCATCTGACCAACGATACTGGGGGCTCAAAGTTTTTTGTCGGCCATTTTGGATACGTTGACATCGCATTGCTATGGAGCTGGAGGGAAGTTTGTTTGGGGGAAAACAGAATTTAAGGCTTTTTAAAGCCTTTTTCACCATTTATAGAGTGCTGGAGGACATCATTAAGTCTGATGAGAGCTTCAATCAGCACTTTCTCAAAGAACCGAGTTTGTGCCAGTTTATTGTGACAGAGAAAGAGCCTTATTTCCCACTCGTGAATGGGCCAGGACGTCTTCCGTCACTTTAGCGTGGGCTTTATAAATGGGAGTCTGGAGCCACCTATCATAGCTTTTTTGGAATATTGGACAATATTTACTTGCCATTGATTCCAATATGAAGGTATTAGGTCGAAATGGCTTTAGACTTAGTATATATTTTGAAGAATGAAGATGGGGGAAGGGCCATGCCGCTGTTTGGTAGGATTTCCCGGCATGCTTTGCGGTCATTATGGATGGATTTAGCTTGTTGTGAAGTGCTTGTGGACAGAATGGCTTGGTGCTGGGCAAGTTTAGGTGTTGGGAGACAGAAAGTGAGGTTAGTGCAAACATGAAACTCTAAATTTTATGTAAAATATGTATTTTTGTGAGAAAATTTAGAATCTGAGGAGAAATATTTTTTTCTGTAACTGTCATTTTAGTCCCTTTTTCTGAAGTGAAATAATGTCAACTATAGTTAACTTATGCAAAGAAAGGGGGATTTAGATGAAATTATTCATTTTTAATATGCCTAATGCAGTTCAATAGGATCATTGGGCTATACATTAAGGTGTGTGGGAATCTCAAGGCATTGCTCTTTGAACTTAGTCAGATTTATACCCTCAAAGCAAGTAACCAGTAATAGTGCCATATGGCACTCTTGGGGCTTAAAGGGTTAACTAGAGGGAGAGGAGAGGGGGGGGGGGGGGGGGGGGGGAGGAGGGGCAGTACATTTAGCACTGTGTTTGCCATGTGCATCAGCTCCCTCTAATTAATGACCAGTCCAGGCTTACATCGATCAAACCATCTGATGCAATTGGAAATTTAAAAATATAATTAAATTGGAAAAAAATTTTTTATGCCACACGTCCACCGGAAAGAGCGGGAAAAGTGGATTACCCCAACCGGTTTCTAAAACTTCCCAAATGTATTGGGCTATTGCACCCCCATGCTGAGGACCTCGCAATTCTTCAGCGGTTAGTATGAAAAAATGGAAAAATGGAACTAATTATTTGGGGGTGGTAATGAATTTTTGAAAAATTCTCTTTGGGTAGTGCAAATGTTTAAGGAATTCTTCAGAGGTCATCCTGTAATTTAGTGAAAATTGCACCAAATTCGTGTAATTCTTTGGGGGAACTACAATCAAGCGGAATTCTTCTGGGGGTTCTCAACATGGTCAGGCATGGCGGTAACTCGATACTCACACGCACTTGATTTATGACTATTATCTCTTACCTCGGAGTGCCAAGGGGAAAAATCCTTGCTAACCTAACAGTAGATGTTTCTATTAGTATCCACCACTTGCTAAAGATGTTTCAAAACCGGGAGGTTTGTTTAACCTGGCCATTTTTTGGCCAACGTTACCAAAACACACGCCGGCCATTTTGACTCTGGTAAGAGGGGATCTGGGCCGAATGGCCTTTGGAAGGTCGGAAAATTATTGGGGACGGGAGGGATAGGAAAATCCAACATGAAAAAGAATGGAAAAAGAAGGGTGTGGACAATATAGAAGTTTGACAAGCATACACTTTAAGATTATGATCTCTTTCTTAGCTGAATCGATTTTTGAAAGTGAAACGCGAAAGAGAATACAAATTATTTATTTTACCAACCCGCCCTTAAAATTTACTGTACCAACGATGACGTCATTACTTCCACGTCGTCTGCGCGCGCAGCCAGCCGAACGCAGCAATCCAAGATGGCGGCTTTCAGGTTATGTGTGGTGTTTTGCGTTCTTGTTCTTCTTCCTCTTTGTACAATCTGCCTGCCAGAACCGGGGAAAGTGTTGATGAAATTCGACAAGGTAAAGGTCTTTTCTCATCCTGTCTATCCCAACTCGATTTTGTGCCTTTTTAACGTGTTGTCTGTTTGTTTGGAGCTTTAATTGTCGGGTTAAAATTAAGTTGTGGATAGGTCTTCACGAATTTGTCCTGTATTTATTTTCGCCACACAGAAGACAATGTTTCATGGATTCCCAAAGTCTTTATACAAAGGGGCTATCGTGTCTGTTAAAGGTTTGTAGATTCCTCTGTATAATATTCCTAATGATAAAATTATAAGTTAGATAAATTTGTAATGTATTGTATTGAAGCTTAGCTTATTATTAAAGTTATGGGTTACAAAAAGTTAAACCCTGACTCATCATTTAAGCCTGGTTTCCACTTGCGACGGAAGCAGAAACGGAAGTACAAGCATACATGTAAGCAAAAGGAACTTAAATGTATGTTCTAGTGAAAATCATGACAGAAGCATAATATAAAGCCTCATTCAGAAGCCCGGAGTATCCAATCGATAAAATCGATAACCAATACCAATCGATGAAAATCGATATCAATCGATATCAATTTATCGATTGATATTGGAAATCAATGAAAATCGATAAGAAGGGTTTGTGTGACTATCGATTTTATCGATTTCCAATATCAATCGATAATTTAACTTCATCGATTTTATCGATTTCCGATTTCTGCATTGGAGGTGACCAAGCTGCCCACGATCGTTGGTTACTTTCAATGAATTACCACGCTCCCCCCCTTTTCTTTGTAGCTGTAAAGCGCTCCCCTATGGCCACTTCAAATGTGCACTCTTGGTAGCCTTTAACCGTACAATTTATAGATACTTCTGATAGTTTTGCTTGTGTAGCCATGACTTGACGAGTAACGTCCGTTCACTGCTCACTTTCGTCTCGTGGGAAAACAAAGCCGTCTAAATGGCTTGTCACGCATCAGGATATCGACAGATTATAATTAAAAACGAAACTTGATTCTTATCAAACAGAATGAAAACAATCGATACTAATCGATTAATCGATTTTTATCGATTGGCACCTTTTTTGTGTGACTATCGATTTTCATCGATTGACCGATATCAATCGATATCAATTAGTTAATTATATCGATTGATATCGATTTATCGATTGGCTTTCCGATGATCCATTTTCATCGATTGGGTACTCCGGGTCAGAAGTGAAAACCTAACTTGCATGCTTATTTACATTGCTAAGTGTCTGAGAATGAGCATTCTGATTGGCTAAATTGTTCTGCTTCCACTTCTGGTTACGTTTGAATAGTCTTCACTGTAACGGAAGCGACAGAAGCAGAAGCGAAAACATAAGAAGGAAACCTTCCATTCCTTCTGCTTATACATGTACAGTATAATTATGCTTTCGTTGAGCTTATACACTTTCACTTACATTTACATCTGTGTTTCTTGATTTTCCATAGAACATAAGGCTCCTCATGCTTCCACTTCTGCTTCCACTGCTAGTGAAATCCAGCCTTTAGAATTTAATCTTTGTTGTTTGATTGTCTATTTCCTAAGAACTACATTTTGAATTTTATGGCTTTTGTATGACACTCTATGCAGCTAATAGCTTTAGTGAATTGCAATAACTTACATGTACATATACCGGTATATAATTTATTGCATGGCAAAATACTGTCTGAGTGTGTAATTACTTGAATAGAAATATGAGTGAACTGTACGCATAATACATGATTATTTCCCTGCACAAGACAAGCACTGTATATTCTTAATTATAGATAAAACACCCTAACCGGCTGCAATGGGTGCTCACTAATTTAGGGTGTTTAGAGCTACATGTACATGTAGTCACTGACACACACTATAATCCTCCTTCAATAATCATGTGAACTAATCTAAACCCTACTCCTACATTTAAACACACCCAAACCATCCACAACGGGTGCACACTAATTTAGGGTGTTTAGAGCTAGTCACTAAAAATAAGTAATTATTTAGGGTGAACTCACTATTTACACAGACTATAATCCTTCAATAATCTTGTGAACTAATCTAAACCCTACCCGGGCCTACATTTAAAAACACCCTAACCACATCCACAACTGGTGCTCACTAATTTGGGGTGTTTAGAGTTACCGGTAGTCGCTAATTTAGAGTATTTACTCACTGAACTAGTGACACAGCATTTCCTTTTCCTGGACAACACAAAATACAAAAAAACTCATACATACATGTAGTTAGTAGAACAACTAGTTTGAAAAAAAAACATATGGTACATGTAGGTTAAAATAATTCAACCTAGTTTAAAATTTATAACCTACAGTATCGCCGGGAATTATAGGGACATCCGACCGCGGAAAAACCTCGTGCACCAGACGCGGAGCCGCAGTATGGCGCCGCGGTCACCGCACAAATGACCGCGGTCACCGCACAAATGACCGCGGTCACCGCACAAATGACCGCGATAGTTTTTGAGGACGGCGCGGTTGCAAACTGAGGTGATAAACCGAGGTGCTTGCCGCGGTGCCGCAATGGACATACATGTACGTTGTTAGCAGTCTTCGTACTTGAAAGCTTTGAATGTGATGGATGACAAACAGCTTATGCATTGAGCCTAATCACCCAAAGAACGATCACCGGCATTAAACTTCTCGTAAACAATCTTCTGTTAACTTTCGTAAGTTAACTTTCGTAAGTTGTCTTTCTTACTTGAGACCCGGGCGGCCATTCGCGTTCTTATTAACTAACGAAACCAACTGCTTCAAAATAAGCATTTCTTGAGAGACGACCCGCTAACAATCTTCTGTTAACTTTCGTAAGTTGTTTTTCTTACTCGAGACCCCGTTCGCGTTCTTATTAACTAACGCTTCAAAATAAGCATTTCTTGAGAGACCGGGCCCGCTAACAATCTTCTGTTAACTTTCGTAAGTTGTCTTTCTTACTCGAGACCGCCGTTGGCATTCTTATTAACTAACGAAGCATAACACCAAATAAACTTTTGCTTCAGTGTAGTTTCACATTTACGGCAGATCCTTGTCTTGTTACTAGTATCAAAAGGTTTCGGCAGAAATAATTGTAAATGTTTGCGTATTAAATTCTCAACTCTTCTTGGAGTCTGAATTTCCACGTGCAATCAGTCAGGCGTGAACGTGTCAGTCTGATGTTTTTACAGAACATCGACAGAGTTTTGAAGCAACGTTTGTCATATTGAAAGACGTGCAAAAACTTCTATACTCTTACCAGAAAACTTCTACTGGGAAAGTGCAATTCCTTTTGAATTAAGAGCTTTAATGCATCGAATCAGATCAGTCAATTCGCGTAAATGGAAATTACTTTCCCCGCGGTATTTGTGTCAGAAATGAGACATGCGTCTGGCTGACAGTTCACGATTGACAGGAACTTTTATTATACTGCGCAGTAAGAATCTTGACTTTTTGACGCCTCTGGCACGCAGGGTATTTACCAAAACCATCTTACCGTACGTTTGTAAAACTGTTCGTTATGAATTCGAATTTGTCACGCGTTAATCCTAGTGAAAGAAAGGTTAAAATACGTAATTGTGCAATCAACAGACACGTTTCGGATCACGATACTTCGATAACTCGGTCCGAATTTTCGTTTGACAAATCGTCGAAATGTCGCTGAACAAAGAGCGAAATTCGTCGGAATATGTTTGCATGACTTTTGCACAATACTGTAACGAAGCCGACCGCTTCTTTTTAAGCATTTCTTAAGCCACGGCACGCTAACAATCTTCTGTTAATTTTCGTAAGTTGTCTTTCTTAATCGAGACCGCCGTTCGCGTTCTGATTAACTAACGAAGCCAACTGCTTCAAAATAAGCATTTTTTAACACACGGCTCGTTCATAATAATCTTCTGTTAATTTTCGTAAGTTGTTTTTCTTACTCGAGACCGCCGTTCGCGTTCTTATTAACTAACGAAGCCAACTGCTTCAAAATAAGCATTTCGTAAGACACGGCGCGCTAACAATCTTTCGTTAACTTTTGTAAGTTGTCTTTCTTACTCGTGACCGCCGTTCACGCTCACGCTCTAACGAAGCCAATTGCTTCAAAGTAAAATGTATGAGATGTACATGTAGATGTTACATGCGGTCGCGGTTAGCGCCGCGGCATGACTACCGCGGCACGATTACTGCGGCGACCTCAAAAGTGACCGCGGCGATCTCAAAAGTGACCGCGGCGATCTCAAAAGTGACTGCGGCGATCTCAAAAGTGACCGCGGCGACCTCAGGAGTGACCGCGGTCACCGCAAAAATGACCGCGGTTTTTCGCGGTAAAACCGCGGGCATTGCATGCGGCACAGCCGCGGTAAATGTCCCTATAATTCCCGGCGGTACTGTAGGTTAAATAATTTCAACCTAGTTTGATTTAAAATTAACCTGAAATGAAAATTAACCTGTAACATACATGTATGTACATACACTTGCTGATGTACATCTTCATATTACCTTTAGCCTTCGGCCCCATGCAGTATTCATTATTTATTATTCATCATACTGTCTGCTTGTGCTTGTCAATAAAAAATAATCATGAATGTCAGTCTCTAATCCTTAAATCAGGGGTTTCAATAGAAGCTGCAGCTATACCACTGCCAGAGCTCTGCATCTACATGTACTTGACCTTGTACTGCCAGCTACTTCTTTTGCGAGTTACCTACTTCATTTTGCTAACTTTTAATAAACATACATCGACTTTTAATTTGTCTGACACCTACTTTCAAAATTAATGAAACCCCTGTTAAATACATGTAAATGTAAAACTATCACAACACATGTATGTACATTTTTAGTGTATAGTGTTCACGGAGAGCAAGATGGTAAATCTCTAGAGAAACACATTTAGATTTTGGTTGGGTCAATTGAATGCTATTGTTTTCACCAAGGATTTCTGATGATGTAAATTGATAACATCAACATTCCATGTACATGACATTATCCTGTGAGCAGAGGTTTCTCATCTTTTTGTGACAGGAAAGGCAAAGAGATGAGTATGTTTCATGTATTTAACCTAAATGTACATGTACTGTACACTGTTATTTTGGTATAAATTTCCATTAATTAGTTTGTTTGTTTAAACTGTTGCCCTGTAGGTAGATGTACTTATCGTGGCGAGAAAATGCCTGTGATCCATATTGAGTGGAGGCTGAAGTATTCCCAGTGTGCTGAAATATTTATTGGCCTCAAGGTATTTTACATTAATTCATTGTATTCACTTTTATCATGTCTGCATCGATCAAGCAAGATGGTGGGTTTTTGCTACAGTCATGTACATTGTAGCTAATTGATTTTCTGTTAGTTTTTCTACAATGTACATGTAACTAAACTTGTTCTGCTTGTTTCCTGCTTCATTTTAAAGTGCTGCAAACTCCATTGTTTTATTTCTTTATATAAATTCTCATAATATTTACATGTAGAGTAATAATTCTCCTTGAGGGTCTTAGTGCAAGATCAGGAAACAAGTGCTAGTGACCAATGGCTTTTGCTTAATTGATCTTAAAGTCGGTACATCACTCGACCAATTAAGACCCCAAACTGTGTGGTTGTGAAACAGAATGTGCAGGAATTTAACCATGATCAGGGATTACATGTACTGTACATCGATTTGACTATAGATTTTATTTATTTTCATTCATCCCCAATTTTCATCTAAATCTTGAAAATAAATAAAACTAAAATGGGGTTAGGGCACTTTATATTCTGATGTCATTATTTCTTGATTTTCTTTTCTATAATATTATTATTACTCATTATTATTTATTGTTGTAACCACGAGGGATTTCATGTTACCAGACTGATGGCTTATACACTGTAACTGGAATGGCTTAATTATATATTATAAATTTAAGTAGGATTTTATGGTATAAGCTTAAATTCTACATGTAATTACCAGGGCTGTTCTTTTTGGCCATCAACGTTGATGACATGTAGACAACTGTAGAAGCCCCTGTCAACATCTGTTTTCATTGATACAGGTCTACAGTACATCAAGTATTCATCTTTTCATGATCACCTTGAATCATTTCTACTCCTGTAGCAAACCATCCTACTTCAGTTCTTTTGGAAATTGAAACCCTGCTTATACTGATTGTATATTATTCTAATCTTACAGTGTGATTACTGAAACCATGGCTACTTCTAAAGACAACGAGAACTAAACACATTTATTTGCAAAACAAAAATAAAGCATTCCAAAGTATAAATCCTAGCATATCCATGCGATTTTCATCATTCGAAAAACTTTAGAACTAGTCCACCGAATTCTCATTTTACCGGATCGAAGCTTGAGCAAGTCGGAATGCTACATATGTATATTTGTCTTGTAATCGTCATTGGTTGGCTCAAATAACTGTAAGTTGGAATTCTGCAATGTGATTGGTTCTCGTTGTCTAAGTGGCCCTGGTTTCACTAGTCACACTGTAAATTCCAATGCTTATTATCATTAACATTGTACATACACTGTATATTGTACTGTCAGTATCCACAAGTACCATTCACAGAGCCCACCATTTACGTTGTATATTCTTTTGATACAGGATAGCCAGTATGCAAGTGTCTGGGGTTATCAGAGAAATCATGAATTGACTGGCAGTGAAGTTAAGGAGTGCAAGACACAATTTCTTCTCCAGGTATAGTTTACAGTAGACTCCGGCCCATTAACTCAAATACCAGCTACCTAAATGTAACTTGAACTTCTCACTAACTTGATCAACTCACTAACTTGATCAACTACTAAAGACATTTACTATGGATTTAATTGCTTCATTCTGTCATTTGTAATTACAGTAATTTATGATCAGCTAACTCAAACTCAGTTACATACATATATTCAAACTTTTTGTTACATGTACATGTACAGTACGTACCATGCAAAAAGATTTCAACGCTAATTGGCGATATATCCTGGGGATATATCCTTTAAAAGAGAGATATCCCTTTTTCGTGAAGTGAAATTTCCCTTTTCAAAAGGGATATATCCTTTTTTCGTGAAGTGAAATTTCCCTTTTGAAAAGGGATATATCCTTTTGGGGAAATTTCCCTTTTGAAAAGGGATATATCCCTTTGGGAAAATATCCTTGTCAAAGCTTCGAGAGTTTATACCAACACAGTTATTGATAAAACTTTCGAGAATTTATAAAAGCTTCAATAACATATCGTAACAGGGCCATTTATAATAAATGTGACCACACACAGGTAAACGTACATGTACCTTAACGAAAATCCGTTCAAACGGTAAAATAAACGGGCAACGAATGGCCAACAAATGCTTTAAAAAACGTTCAAACGATTTCTCAAAACGTTTTAACGGTCAGTAAAAGAAATCGAACAGGCACGCTAATTTTTTGAACGATTTCCTGCAGGCGTTTGATCTGAACTGCTTGATGTAAGCGTTCGAATGGTCCGATTTAAAACTCGAACGGATTATCCTGAATTGCCCTAAACGCTGGAACGACTTGCCCTAGACGTTCGAAAGACTAGAACAACTCAACATCACAAAGTGATGAAGTCAAAACTGCAAAAGTTCGATGTGGTTCATGCGATCTCACTCTAATTTAACAGACAACATGGCTCAAACCATTTTTCGCACCAGGTGGAAACTGTTCAGATACGTAAATGAAGTTAAAACTTTCAAAACGTTTGATTCTGTAAGCATCTCAATTTCTAAAAGAAAATTCTATCTGTACTAGAGAATATTTGGTGCGATCTCAAAGCAAAACAAACACTGTGGAGTCATTGATTATTCAAATCAGTTCGCAGAAAATGTCACACTTCTGTTTGTGGAATTCAAGACTCTGACCTCATTACCTTTAAAAACGGATCCACATTAAATAAAAATAACTCCAGAATGTTCTGTTTAGTAGATTTGCCAGCAAAGTTGAGAAGATTTGTGGTGATTTAAACTACAAAGCAATACAATCACACTTCCCGCGAAGTTTGCGGCACTCTTGTTGTGTGAAAAACCAGACAATTAGAACGTTTTTAGTCCTTTGTGAAAGCTCCAGTGGCTTCGATTGAGTGCATCGTTCAAACGGATTGCTTGCATAGATTGTTCCAGGTCCTGTTAGGAATTCAAAGTTCAAGGTTTTCTAAATGGATATTTCCCTTAGGGGACATTTCACTTCACTTCATCAAAAAGGAAATAATTTTATCTCTTTTGAAGAAATATCTCCTTCGGGAAATATCTCTTTTCAAAAGAGATATATCCTTTTTCTAAAAGGAAATATCCCTTTTGGAGAAATATCCCCTAAGGGAAATACATGTATCTCTTTTGAAGAAAGAGATATATCCCCTAAAACTTCCCCAAAAAGGGAAATATCCTTTTTCAGGGGATATATCTCTTTTTCAGGAGATATATCTCTTTTTCAGGGGATATATCACTTCCCCCGTTGAAATCTTTTTGCACGATACTGTATAAACTCAATGAAACAAGATTTTGGATCTCTTCAGGCTCATTGTCTACTGATCAGCCCCTGTTAACTTGAAACTTTGAACTTTAAAGAACAGTTACAGTATGGCAGATAACGTTTTGACCATTTTGTTATTATGAATGATTCAAGCAAAAATGCTGCATTTGCGATACAGGGTCTGTGCTGTTATGAGAAATTCTTAATCCACAGGATAATGACTGGTTGTTAATCAAACAGTGCTCTGATATACATACATGTACTGTATGAAGTTTATAAGTTCTGTAATTTGATGTGGTCCGAGTAATATATTATTGTTATGGTAGTAAATTACAGGCAACAATTTCAAAGTTGTATTTTGATAAAAAAGGCAATAATATCTTACAGATCTCAGTTAATTTCTCAAACCGATAAACAGAATTATACCAATTGTTGAAAAAGTGCCAAAACTGACGGCCACAGGCAGCTCGAGCTAGTCCTGAATTGGTGGGATGAAAACAAATATGGTCTCCGAAAGAGCATTGATCGAAGCAGGAAAATGGAATAAAAACAATAATCAAAAGCCAAGTTATTTGAATGTCTGGTTGTAGTGAGTTGGGCAAGGAAACAGTTGTTTTTTTATATTTAAGAGTGAGAACGCAGGAAACTACAGAAAACAGACAGGAACGAAATATATTGCTCTTAGAGTTAGACACACCATAGAGTTGTAAGATAAAAAATGAACAGCCTTTTTCCCGGACAAAATTTCTAAATGTGTTTGAATACCTCAGGTCTTACCTCGTTTGGTCATTTGACTTTGGCCACTTCGCCTGGCGATAGGTTTTCCTTAAAACATTCCCGTAAACTCGATGGCTTGCTCGCCTAGGTTTTCCCTAAAACAGATTCCTGTATTAAAGCTTGATGGCTTGCTCGCACAACTAAGTGTAGAACCTGAGAAAACTCATTTCTTTTTAACATTATTTCCTCAAATGCAACCAAGACCAAGCGAGAGAGCAACTTTTCACATGATTCGTAGTCTTCGTTGGGATACCTGTGGCCATCACTTTTTGGCACCATTTTTGGACGTGCATGCTCATCCTCCATATTAGGATATCGATCGAGGGAGCCTGGGAAAGAGCATTACACACATGCACACACACTTAGCGTATTATTATATAAGATTATAGGCCACACCCCATTGAGTTTGGAATTACTATGGTCTATCCTCTCATTTTTACGGAGGGAGGAAAACCGGAGAACTCAGAGAAAAACTCTCGAATGCAGATAAGGAATCAACAACAAACCTAACTCACATATGGTGCCCGAGCTGGGAATCGAATCCGGGACTGCAGTGGTGAGAGGCAAGTGTTTTACCACTGTGCCTACCTGCACCCCCACCCTCACTACTAGTTTTTTTCTTTTGAAAACCCTGTACTACATGTACATGACGTTTGTACACAATTGAAGGGCTGTGTGCAACAAGGGACTCCTGATCACATTCTAAATAATTATTCTCCTTCAAATTATTTGTTTTCTAAGGGAGACAGCCCTCCAATTAATGTACACTAAATGTACATGACTGTATTGTATGTGTTGAGGTGGGACAGAAAAGCCACTTATATTTACATTGTAACAGTAAGGATTTGTTAGGATTTACATGTACATGTATATTAAGAATGTTTGTGGTTGCATGGCCAAGGGAACAGGGACCTAGGAGAACAGGCTGTATGTTGCACTGCCGGGTATTTATCAACTATTACATAGTTTTACATGTATGTTACTTTTAACTCCCTTGTTTTGTTCTAGGATTTTTCATCAGCTGAAGAACGCATTGAGTTGCCAAGTAATTCCACTGCACTTCCATCAACTGTTTCAAAGGAATTCAAGGTAATTACAATTATATGTATTTCTCTTGTAACAGACAATGAATGTAATGAATAATTGGTAGTGCAAAGAGTAATAAGTTTCTATATGAACGAGAGGGCCTGGAGAGCGGTTATGATAATTAGGGTTATATATAAACTGTCAAGAGACAGTCAGTTCATTGTGGTTCTGGCTCACGACTTGTACACTACGTTAATTTTTAACAGGGCAAAAATTGTTACATGAATGTTAAATAACTAAACAAGTTCAAGAAATAAGGCATATTTATTCATTTCAAGTACTGACAGTATAATCTGTATAATAATTATCATACACTAGTGATACGTTTACTTCAGTTTAGAGACATCTAGATTCTTTGTGGATATGGTCATATTACCGGTACATTATATATACAAATGTACATGTATCATATTTTATAATACCTGACATGGTAACACGTCAGTTCACTGACAGTTCACTGTATGCGACATGTACGTGTACATGTATAAGTTATATACCTGTATGTAACTAAGTGGGCCTGGACCCGTCACATTGCAGTGTTTCATCTCAAAACATTAGATCATGCTTGTAATTGAGTACACAACTGTATGCTAAGATACTGTGGGTTGCTGTGTGTTTTAGGGACAAGAGGAGATAGAGGAATTTGTATTTATCAGTTACAATGTAGAAGGATTGTGTTGCCTAGACAGTACTGTTTGCATCGTTGCCAATACAAATATGACGCAGACTGCTTAAAATTAACATTATACAAATGTAGTTCTGAAGAACTTCATGTTCTCAGTATAACACTTTTTTATTATAAATTATTGTAAAAATTCCATTCCAGAAAAGCGACGAGAATACAAGCATTGTTCCAAGTAAGGACAGCAAAAAGGACAAGCATGGAGCAATCAAACCAAAAACAGGAATAGCAACAGAGAAGGATAACAATCAAACAGAAGAAAGAAGACAAAGAAAGAGGCATGAAGGAATAGAGGTACCAGTAAATGTATACAAGTAAATTGCAAATACAGCTGTAATATACAGTACAGCCATTTAATAATCCACATGCAAGAACTTCTTTTTGCGTGCAACAGGTTCTTGCAATATGCAGCTTGCACTTGAAATTGCTGAACTAATGCAAGAACTTCAGACCCACAAGAAGTTCTTTCCGCAAGAAGTTCAACCTGCAAGAAGGTGCCCTAGGTGCCAGAGGTTCTACTGCCCTCTATAAGCCAAAGTTTAGATCGTCGATCTAAACTTTGGCTTGGAGAGAGCAGTAGAACCTCTGGCACCCAGGGTAGCAAGAAGGCCGCAAGAAGGCAAAAGAATGCACAAGAACATGCAAGACAAGGCATATGATAACATGTTTGTGTTTTATGTGAGATCGCTAATAAGAAACAGAACCTTTGAGAACCATGAACGTTTTCTTAAACTGAAGTAGAGATTTACTAGCTGGATACCTGCAGACTTGGATTCACAAAGTGATGAAGTGAAAAAGCTGAAATCAAAACTCCAGATGATTTGGTGAAATCTCACTGCATATTACATGTACATTGTACACATTAAGGTTACCGGATACCTTCAAAACGTAAAAGATGGGGACAATTTTTTTACTCACAGAAATGTAGTTTTAGTAGTACATGTAGTTTATCATGTACCAAAAACTCCATTCAAATTTTTTAGATATTGACGGAGAAATACCAAAAGGAAGTTTTAACTGGAAGTAAAATGTTCTGTTTGATTGACAGCAGATCAATAAACACATGACAAGTGCTCACTCGCCCATAACGATGGCGTGGGGAAAGCTAGCGCATATTAAATTCATGTTTACGTTTATTGAGAAAAGTTTTTCCACACACGATTCCATAATTCCATCGGTTGTTGGCCTTACATTGTACATGTATGTCTTCCAAAAAGCAAGCAGGATGCCCTAAGCTTGGAAAACAAAGAAAAAGCAAAACAAGGCCAAACAATGCATACGACTAAGAGCCAAATAGAAGTCCTTGCAAAACCCGACAAGGGTTTGTATTTTCACTTTCAGACAGCTAGAGTGCCGAGTGGTCCACATCTGAACATAATAAAAGAAGAATTGATAGAGGAATTGATTGACATAATTGATTGATTGATTGACATAATTGATTGACATAATAAAAGAAGAATTGATAGGAGCCAGCCGAGTGAATATTTGTTTCCAAGAAACCCGAGCCAAGAAAGGTTAGATGAAAACGTACATGTACATGTAGTCTGATGGTGACTCTGAATTGCTTGCCATGCTGTTTCAGATGCCTGCAAGTCGCTGTGTCCTCTACTAACTATGCTGGCATTCAAGGCATCTCTAGGTGTTCATCTTGGCTAAGTTGTCCCTCAAGGTCTTTTTGTCTTTCCCATTTTTCAAGTCACACAAGAGAACTAGAACAACCGGCTATATTAAGATTTTCTCGATGCGGTGCGAAGCTTTGATCGGAAATCAACACTGGCGGGAAATCTTGACAGATAGTTGAACTGTGATGAGAAATGATTGGCCAAGAGCTCGCTAATTGTTGGAGAGGCAGGGCTTCAGATTCATGCACGACAGACAGCTAAATTTTTTGAAGTGCTATTTTCTACGCTTTCGATTTTCAACCAAAATAGAGTTTTAAAAAAGCTCCCACTCGAGGAATTTATTCGATTTGTGTGAAATTTTCAAAAAATGTCAATTGATATCGCAGCTGTAAAAGGGTGTCGGGGGGTTCTAAAATTATAAAAAGAGAGCTCTTGCCGGCATTTCTCGCATATCTACTCGGACTATGTTTTCGCCTTTTCACGAAGAGCATGATAACTTTTGAACTAAATTGAATTTTGAAATTCCTTACACCTTTTGTAATTAATACGATTCCTCTGAAATGCGACAAAGCAAACAGATTTTAAAACTTTAAAATATTTTCGGAGTCGGAACTTCTGAGAGCCATCTCACTAGATTGGAGAAACGGGATCGCGAGATTTTCAAAGAACTCAAAACTTTTTATTTAATCTTGTAGCCAGTTTTATAAGCTTTAAAATGATACATGGATGATTTATGTACAAAGTTTGCTCAAGGCACTATATAATTTAGACTGGAAACGCACCCTGAAGGTATCCAGTAACCTTAAACAGATAACAAATTAAAATATCCAAAGCTTATTCACCAGTGTTTTGATTTGTCAAACCAGTTTGGACTCAAACCAGTTTGGACTCAAACCAGTTTTCACATCAGGTGGAAACTGTTCAGATTCATAAGGGAAATAAACTTTCAAAACATTTGATTCGGTAGGAAGAAATTTTTTGGTGTGATCTAAAAGCAAAACAAACACTGCGGAGCTCATTGATTGTTCAAATCATTTTGCAGAAATTGTCACACTTCTGTGTTGCGGAATTCGAAACTTGGACTTCCTCACCTTTCAAAATGGATCCACATTAACTAAAAAGAACTCCAGAATATCTATTTGGTAGAATTTATCATTTTCCAGTAAAGTTGAGAAGCTTTGTGGTGCATTATATTACAATGCAATAAAATCACACTTCCCGCAAAGTTTGCAGCACTCGAAAACCAGACAATCAGTCTCCACAGCTGAAAGCACACAATCATGAGCTCATGGGTGTCTAGATAACGAAGACCTAGAAAACGAAGATCAAAGAACGAAGACCCTAGATAATGAAGACCCAAAAACGAAGACCCTAGATAACGAAGACTGGAAAATGAAGACCCCCCTAGAAAACGAAGACCCCCTAAAAACGAAGATCTAAAAATGAAGACCCTAGAAAACGAAGACCTAAGAAAATGAAGACCCAAAAAATGAAGACCCTAGATAATGAGACCCCAAAAACGAGGACCCTAGATAAAGAAGACTGGAGAATGAAGACCCAAACAAACTAGTACCGAATTTTAGCAGTCCAATCCACCTGTGTGAATGAGTTTCAAATGCGTAAAGCTAGAGCTTTAATAACGACCTGGGAAATACATGTACATGTATTATCCAACTCTAGAAAAAAAGGACTGATTTTTGGGGCTATTATTCAATAATCACGATACAAAACCTGGTTACTTGACACGCCAAGTGATTTGTCAACACATCTCAAGGGTTGAGGGTAACATACATGTACATGAAGAGTGAGGAAAGCATGACAATGTCAATTGTTGAATTCATGCCTGTAAAGGAGGTTAGAGGGGATTGAATTAATGAACCCCCTGGAACTGTCAAATTCATGTGTTTCAGAACTGAAACAGTGTGAACACTGCAAACAAGTTTCCCAACACAAAGTTCTTTTCAATTAACACAAAGTTCTGGTATAAAAAGGGAGCTCGGGTTGTTACTTTCAGTTGCCAATCAGCCTAATATCAACTATTAGTATTAATACCACACCAGCTGCACCATTATCACTTTTCACACGCTCTGATTGGCTACTCAAACAGTGAATATGATTTCATATTCACCTCCGAGCAAAGCAGCGATCATCTTATGCGAGGTTTTGTCCATTTGACAATACCGCGGTTTGACCTCAGAATGACCGCAGTATTACCGCGGTAATACCTCGGTAAAACCGCGGTCAACTGCGGTAATTAGGCCGCTGAGATTTGTATCACGCCGAAATCATTGACTTTAGTGTGAAGATGTAGCGATGACTCAGCGTTCTTCAACACCGCTGTTAACTTTAGAATCTTTTATTTTCGTTTCATTCAGAACTCAAACGGTGGGTAAAGAAGCACTCATCGGTGAAACTAAGACTTTAGATTTAGAATCTTTTATTTTCGCTTCATTCAGAACTCAAACGGTGGGTAAAGAAGTACTATTCGGATTATTCGCTTCATTCAGAACTCAAACGGCGGGTAAAGAAGTACTATTCGGTGAAACTAAGACTTTAGAATCTTTTATTTTCGCTTCATTCAGAACTCAAACGGCGGGTAGAGAAGCACTCATCGGTGAAACTAATACTTTAGAATCTTTTATTTTCGCTTCATTCAGAACTCAAACGGCGGGTAAAGAAGCACTCATCGGTGAAACTAATTAAGACTTTAGAATCTTTAAGATTCTAACCCGCCGTTAGAGTTCTGAATGAACGGCGAAAATAAAAGATTCTAAAAGATTCTCCGCTGAGCGCAAAACATAACACCAAATAAACTTTTGCTTCAGTGTAGTTTCACATTTACGGCAGATCCTTGTCTTGTTACTAGTATTAAAAGGTTTCGGCAGAAATCATTGTAAATGTTTGTGTATTAAAATCTCAACTCTTCTGAATTTCCACGTGCAATCAGTCAGGCGTGAACGTGTCAGTCTGAAATTTTACAGAACATCAACAGAGTTTTGAACCAACGTTTGTCATATTGAAAGACGTGCAAAAACTTCTATACTCTTACCAGAAAACTTCTACTGGGAAAGTGCAATTCCTTTTGAATTAAAAGAGCTTTAATGCATCGGATCAGATCAGTCAGATCGCGTAAATGGAAATTAATTACGCCCCCGCGGTATTTGTGTCAGAAATGAGACACGCGTCTGGCTGACATTTCACGATTGACGGGGACTTTTATAAGAATCTTGACTTTTTGACGCCTCTGGCACGCAGGTTATTTACCAAAACCATCTTACTGTACGTTTGTAAAACTGTTTGTCATGAATTCGAATTTGTCACGCGTTAATCCTAGTGAAAGAAAGGTTAAAATACAAAACTGGGCAATGAACACGTACGCAAAATTTCGTATCACGATATTTCGATAACCTGGTCCAAATTTTCGTTTGACAATCTGAACGAAATATCGTCGAAATGTCCTCGCAGGTTGGCGATATTTCGCCTTGGCATTCGAATTTTCGCGTATCTGATCAATTCTAAGTCGAAATTTCGAACGAAACGTTGCCCGTCGAAATTTTGCCGACATTCGTAGGAACAAAGAGCGAAATTCGTCGAAATACGTTTGCATGATTTTTGCACAATACTACAGTATTATATTGTGTCATGACCGCGGATTTTGACTGCGGCTTTCATTGCGGTGAATAATTTGACCGCGGTAAAACCTCATCCATGGTGTGGTAATACCGCGTCCAATGACCGCGGTATTACCGCGGTTTGACCGCGACCCGATGCTTCAATAATTCCAGGCGGTACTGTACATGTACATGTTGCAGTTGAAATTGACCATTCAGTTCAATTTGACCATGAGTCAAAACAAACTAGTTCAATTTGACCATTGGTCATATTCAACTAAGTTCAATTTGACCCGGTCAAACCAACCTAGGTCAAATTCACCCAGGTCAATTCAACCTAGGTCAAATTCACCCAGGTTTCGCTGTCAATGATTCTAAAAAAAATTCACCATCCCCTCCCTTCCTTCCATCCCTTCCCTCCTGATCTCTCTCTCCTCTCTCTCCCCTCCCATATACTTACACTTACCTTTCATTCAGATGTAATACCATGTACTGAACTCAGAGGGATTTGAACTCAGCAGCTCTGCCTTGACACACCCAGTTTTCCACTGACTTGACACACTGCGCCACACAAGCGCTTGTTGATTTGGAAGCAACATTTATTACATAAGTAACTTAAACCAGAACCCAGATCCTCTCGGGTCAACAAGTCAACACTTATATGAAGTAGTAATCCACATGGAATCAGTGTCACGAAACTCCAAATTTTTGTTTTGCTTTAGTTTGCTTCAAACAATCAATAATCATGTGAACTAATCCAAATCCTACCCCTACATTTAAAATAACCCTAACCATCAACAATGTGTGCTCACTAATTTGTTTGAGTCAAATTAAACTAGTTTGTTTTGACCAGGTCAAATTGACCTAGTTTGAATTGACTGGATCAAATTGAACTACCGGTAGTTTGTTTTGACCCATGGTCAAATTGAACTGAATGGTCAATTTCAACTACAACATACACATACATGTACATGTACATACACACTAATATTGAAATAAGTGGACTAGGAACTAAAGGAATTAAAGCATGCAGTCTGAATAATATATGATTGAACAGCTTAAAAAAAACGAACATTAGACTGAAAATCAGTTGTTGGAACCACTGAATCTTTTGTGAATTAGATGAATTGACCCAAATAGTTCCAAACTCCTGTGTAGCGACAGAGTGCAGAATGTTTCTCAGAGCAGCATATTGGGGACATTTATGCAGAAAAAAATGAACTGTAGTTTCGTTTGAAAACCTACAAGCACAATAAGATAAAGGAATACAATTTATTGCAAATAAATGCAAATTAAGAGAACTATTTTGTAATTGTAACTTTGTATGTAGAATTGCTGGATAGTGATCACCGAGATAAAATAAAGGATTGTGATGCGAGCTGGAATGTTCTTTATTTAACTTACTTTTAAAACTAGTCACAGATAAAGAGGAACAAAATTTATTTGAAAAATTGTTCCATTGCTGTATCGAGAAATAAATAAATGACCTCTTGAATCTTTCGGTTTGAACTTCGGGCAGACTAAGGTTGTTACAAGTGCGAAGAGAGTACGCTGTTCTTTGTGGAGTGAACATCTCCGTGATGCTCCGCTTGAGTGCTCTCTACTGATTTCTTGCCATGCAAAATTTAATACAAAGAAAGAAAGAAATAAGGGCTACTTTGTTATTAAACAGTCACAAAGTACCATTGGCATTGATGAACAACTATCTTTCCTCTGGTCATTTTTGTATGCCTATCCCTTTTATTATTAAATAATACCACCAGAACTTTGTGTTTAAGTTAGATTGCTATCAAGGAACATTCATTATGGATTTGAAGAATGATAGCTTCAAAAGCTTAGTTTAATACCACCGTTTTCATTGCTACATGTACACGATGGCGTGAGACACACACTCACGCCGGGCCAGATTTTCGCCACCCGTGATTTGCAGACTAGAATGATTATTTTCTTACTACATGTATCTCGAACTAATGCCTGTTTCCCCTGCATTGGATTTAGGATTGTGGATTTACACTCATTCACTATTAACGCCTCTAACTCGCAATATCTTGAACAATTTTTCACTTCCCTTGAGTGTCCGAGATAGCGGGTTCAATTCTACTGTGTTTGCTAAAACAGCTGAGTGCTTGGGTTTTGTATGCATATGTTCGTTTTTTTTATTATCTTACTCTAGAAAAGCTAGTGATCAAAGAGGAAAAGGTTCACTAAAGTTAAATTTGAAGTTGGAATGTGAATTTCTAAACATAAATCTTAGCCTGCGAAAACAGAAGCGTCCTTCTCAAGCTCAAAGAAGCAACCTTAGTTCTTGCATTAGGACTAGTTCAACTTCTTGCGTTTTCAACTTCTTGCGGATAAGCTCAAAAAATATTTAGTTCTTACGCTTCAGACTGAACTTCTTGCCATTCAGTAGTTCTTGCATCTAAAGTGCAAAAAAGTTGATTTATGCCTTCTTGTGGCAGCTTGCATGTTCTTGTGCCGTAAGAAGTTACTTGTGCCGCTTCTTGTGCATGCATTATTAAATGGCTGTACTGTATGTATAGAGGGTATTATTTGGCTGAGCATTTAATACGGTTGCATATTTCTACAAGTCATGTGCCATAATGGCATCATAATTTCCTCTTATCACCAATCCAATAGTATTGTTGGAAAGAACAACCAAAGTAGTTTAAAAATATCATCATAATATTTATTATAACGCAGTTTGAAATAACAAGCTGAAACATGACAATGGTCTAGTCCCTCTTTAAAACCTGTAAATTAAAGTACATTTATTTATTATATTGAAGTATAGTTTTGTAGGTTTTAAAGGGGGAGACTGTTGTCATTCGTAGGATACTTAAATATACATGTACATGCACGTACATACTGAGTATAGTTTAAGACTGCTGCAGTAGTCTATTACAAAATATTGCATAATTATTGTATTCATTCTAATAATTTACAGGCAAAGGAAAAGATACTAAAGCATGTTAAGAGAAGTGTGGAACCCGATGAGCCTGATGATACCGTTGGCAGCAACAAACCTCTTTTGAATACAAATTCCAAGAATCCATCTGGTTCCCGATTTGATGTTGAAAGCAGTATACCAAATGTAAGGCTCATTTTGCACTAATCACTTATTATAAATATATTACAGGGTTTGCACTACTCCTAGAAAACTCCTGGAATTTTAACATTTTCTTCCAGGGCCCTGTAAATTAAAACTCTTGGAAAACTTTTTTTCTCTATTTACATGTACTCCTGGTAAATCCTGGAATTTGATAGGTTTTACTTGGAACAGGTGGCAGGAAAGCATAAAGTAAAGTAAATGCACTCTCTATATATACTGTTTGGTCAAATATCTTTTCTTATTTTACGAATTAATGTTTACGTTAGTAGAATGTAACCCGGACGGAACTACATTTATCATGCCGAATTTCATCTATGAAGCAACAATTTAACGCTATATTTGAATCTGTTTTACGGAAAATTGAAGAAATTAAAATAGCTTAAAGGTTTACACAATTTCATATTAAATTTATTGACAACAAATTCATAAATCATTTAATTATTTTGATTAAGAAACGGTAGAAATCAACGTACCCCTTATCATTGCAATATTTTATGGTACTAAGGGCCTTGTTACATGGAGAAAGTTGTCCCGGGTAGAAGGGATAACCCTTCTAGCCGAGTTACCCGGGGAGCGACAACTTTCCATACATTTCTCTGTAAACCACAATCAACTGTTTACATTGTGAATAAACTCGTCCCGTGTAGAAGGGTTGTCCCTGGCCCAGGGATATCTCGTCTCGGCGAGAAGGGTGTCCCTTCTTCCCGGGACAACTTTCCGACATCAATACGCCATATAAACACTTTGTCCCTTCTAACCAGGACAACTCGGGGCAAATCGGTCACACAGAGCACGCGCACTGTGATGCGATTCTTGGAATCAAAAATGTGTCGGCGAGGTTAGCTTTCCATATAAACGCTCGGTAGAGTTGTCCCTGCTAAAGGGGTAACCCTTCTACCCGGGATCGTGTAACAAGGCCCTAAACGATTCTAAAAAAATTCTAATAAACTCTTAGTTATTCCTATTGAAATTCTCTTATCCATTTTATTCAAGGTTCGGCGGGATCCTGTTTTTATGGTATTATTTTTTAGTGAATGTTTTTATGAAATTGTTGAATTCACACTGCTGAATGTTCTTATTATTGTTGCACAGTTTACATTTCTTTCATTCTTAAAATTTATTTTCTATGTAGAATGTCAAAGTTTCAAACGAATTGATATTGGCCCTAAACCCACAGATCAGGTGTAATCATATCTCCTCTGCATGGGTTATCTCGATATTTTAGGTCATCAAAAGATCTTCTAACAGCTTCAAAAATAACTCTAAATTCACGCTTCGAACCTGAAATTTTGGCATGATCATTTGCCATTCTCTTCCTGCCAACCAGGGATATGTTCCGTTCTGCAAATATTCGACCTAACTCTATATGAGTACATTTAAATAGTCAGGTTACTTCAAGCTTTCCTGGGTCATCCCTTCATTTAGGATGACACGAATTGCTACCAAATTGTATTCTATTGTATTGTATTGTATTGTGTTGCGTTTTATTGTTGTATTGAATTGTATTGTGTTGTATTCTATTGTATTTTTGGTAAAAAAATGTGTTGTCCTACATAAAGGGATTGCCCTTTCCTGCCTGTTCTGAGTAAAAGTGTTGTACGTATTCTAGATAAATTCTTGAACTATAAATCAACTACACAAGTCTTTGCTATGATGATTTGCAAATGCGCACAGATATCGGCTGTAGTTGCATTTTAATGAACTTACTCCTACCCATAACCTGATACTGATACTTGAACTCGGGGCTTCGAACTGGAAAGCAAGAGCGTTAACCATGACTCTGTTGTTCTTTGTTACCAAATACAAAGGGTGCGTTCACAGCTGATTATCGTTCTTTATGTAAAAGGTGCGAACTGAACAAAGGCTATAAATATAATCTATATGTGCATACATGTATGTCTAGGACAACGTTAATGGCAACGGCTGTGTATATATATATATATATATATATATATATATATATATATAATGTTACAATGTAGGTGACCGTATTTGACACACAACAGCCTGGGTTGTTACTTTTTTGTGAAATCTCAGAGTTCAGGGTCCTGAGAATTTTCTTTTTGTACCCTGGAAAACTCCTGGAGTTCCATCACCTCAATGCAGTATGAACCATGGCAATTATACAATAATGTACAGGTACAAACTACAGCTAGAATGTATATAAAAGTTTTTATGTTTTTGCTCTGAGATGATAATAGAACACTTATGGTGTACCGTACTCTACAGCTGTACATGATCACTATGATTATTGTTGTAGGAGCAGTTACAAGGCAATGCAAACAGACCAGCTGAAACGCTAGAAGAAAGTAAGTCATCATTATGAGATTAATTTAAACTTTTATTACATAAATCAGGCATGGCAGAAGCAATGAGCATTGGGGCCTGAGTTTGTAGGGGGGCAGTGGGCCCCAATTTTTTTTTGAGATTTGACTCTAAAACATATTTCCTATGTTCTTGAGACTGAAAGTTGGCTTGATTCTTAAAACTTTAATCTAATTCCACATTATTACATGTTCATGTCACAGGTTAAAGTGTATACAATTTTTATCATTAATATTGATTCTACATCAAGTGAAAAGTTGAATAGTAGAAAAAATATTGATTTGAGTGTTTCATCTATGAGCTATAGAGTTTCTATATTTCCATTATGCTGACATAAATTCTGAATGTACTTTAATTTTTTCCTGTGAATGAAATTATTTTCTGATTTGTTTACCAAAGGTCATTTATCTCTACCAGTATGTTTTGGTATAATAAATGAAGACCAGTTTTATGTCACCGGCTTGAATATATTATAAGTATAAATATAAATATTTGTAACTCATGGATGCAACACTCAAATAGAGAAATATTGTACTATTCAACTATTCACTTGACGTAGAATCAAGCATCACGAAAGATAAAACTTGTGCTGAGAAGCTCCCTCATGCAGAAACAAACATAGCTAACAAAGAATCACACATGCATACTTAATTTAGGTAAAATATAAAATGTTTGAACTGATATACTTGACAGTACACTTCAATATCAATATTATTTGGGGGGGGGGGGGGGGGGGAGCTAAAGCCCCCCGGTTCTGCCATGCCTGTAAATCTTGAAAGCACACCCACAATATGCACAAGAATGCAAGATATAACTAATGATACCATCATTTTGGGGTTATAGTAAAAATATAATGGCTTCCCAGTTACATGTATTGCTATTAAATTCAAAAATGCCCAGAACAGAATTTGAGATGTGCAGTTTTCCAAGTGTTTTGCATTATTATACCAATATTGTGCATGTTTGTTGGTTAGTGTAATCAGTTTCTATTCAATGTTATAGTGGCCGGTAATAATCCAGATCAAGAAGACAGTATCTCTAGAAAGTCCAAAAGTGGTAATGCTGTGGTATCGAAAAAGGTCCAAACAAAGCTGAAGAAATTAGGACCACCAAAAACCAAGCCACGGCAAGTTAAACCTTCAAAGGTACAAAAGTGATGTACACTTAGTGTCCTCATTGATCACAAGGTTGTACATAGTTCCTGTAAAAGGTAGTGGAGGTCTGCATTGGAAAGGAAGATAACACTGGTAATCATTACTCAGACCATGTGATCGTGTCCAAGTCTTAAATTCGGCTCTGTACAGTATTTTTTTCACCATTGCAAGTGGGAAATTGCATAGTAGGTCCATGAACATGCATTATTGATGTGGGCCGGTTGAATGAGTTTCTCAGATTACACAGCTTCATGTATAGCACCGAGATGTGAGACTTCAGTACTCTATTTGCCTTTTCATTTCTTCCCAGTCATATTATTATTATATAAGTAATAGGACTTTTAATTTATTGACCCCAAAATACAGGAATCTTTTCAGAAATCGCTGTAATTCTCATTTTGTAAAGAGCACACCTTTACATTCCAACAGTACTAGCTAATGATGATGGCAACTAATTACCTTAAGTTACCTGGCACTGCAAACTGAAACACAATACAATGTACATTATTTGAAATCTATATAATATCTGAAAACTTAGACAAAACACATTATTGGATTAACATGGGGTCAGATGTTTTTGAGATGATAAGAAATATTTAATTTATAGAAGCTGTAAACAATATTATTGCAGCTTTCAGATGTCTTTAGGATATGGCATTTGTTTTTACCTATAAAGAAATGTATTTATTGCGGCATATGATGCCTGGTATAGGACAGCGTTTGCATTAATTTTCGCTTAGTCACTCGTACTAGCATACTAAGGCCTCCTCTTTAATTAACCACTCTGATACACAAGAACTGTTTTAATCTTATTGCCCCTAGTACCAATACCTACATGTACATACTGTAGTACATACAACTGAAGCATACATGTATATAACTACTAATTTAGTCACTCATTACTAGCGACTCTTACTAGGCAGCATACTTAGGCCTCCTCTCTTTAATTAACCACTCTGCTACACAAGAACTGTGTTTTGATCTTCTTGCTCCTAGTAACTGACGAGATACAGGGTGACTAGCGTACTAAGGTACTAAGAGTCTATCACACAAGAACTCAGGAGATACGGGGTGACTTAAGAATACTAAGAATCTATCACACAAGAACTGACGAGATACACAGTGACTGTGTCACCCTGTATCTCGTCAGTTCTCAGTTGTGTTATAGACTCTTAGTGCCTTAGTACGGTAGTCACCCTGTATCCCGTCGACTCTTAGTACCTAAGTATGCAGTCACCGTGTATCTCGTCAGTTCTTGTGTGATAGACTCTTAGTACCTTAGTATGCTAGTCACCCTGTATCTTGTGAACCTCGGACCGGTGTAAACCTGGTTCAAGTTAAAGCTGTGTGCAGATTCTTGTTGAACATAGTTGCACTGGTCTTCTACTGTCCTTCTCAAACTCATTAATAATTCATGAGATAGTCTTCCAACGGAGGAACTGTATTTGGTCAAATGCATGGGTCTTGATACCGGATGAAACTCTTGTTCAAAGCTTCGTCAGGTGGATGCATCTTGACATCCAATGAAACACCAGTTCCAAACGCACTATAGTGTTTGATCATATTTCCAACCCTAGAGATCAATATTTCTTAATCATCATATTCATGAACCACTAACTAATTACATACTGATAAACTACAAGTAAGGAGCAAAGAAGTAAAGAAATAAAGAATGACATAGAAAGAGAAAGTCTGCATCCACTGGAGTTTGAACCATGACCCTTCCGACTGCTTGTACTAACTCTTGTCCGCTACACTACTAGTACACTTGTCTAGTTGAAATCACTGCCATCAAAAAAAGAATAATAAGCCATCTATTGAAAAATTAGATACAACAGTCAAACGGTAAACAATACTTGCTAATGAAGTTTGAAAAGAAACGTGTGTAAATTGTTGGTTTTGCATTCACATGAGAAGACATATCGAACACTCCTTGTTCGTCTTTCATCAGGGGATTCCAAATATTTCGAAAACAATAAAACCCTCGAGGCTACGCCTCTCGGGTTTCATTTGTTTTCTCAATATTTGGAACCCCTGATGAAAGACTCCAATTCGTGTTTGACATAGTTCTTGAAATGATGCCAGCTACATGTAGGTCCTTGAAAAGTCCTTGCATCTTGACAGGTTTTCTTCTTGAAAAGATTGAATTTTTACCCAAACTCCTTGAATAATGTTGAAGCCTCCTTGGGTGTTTAAGAAGACAGTAAAACGGCCTCAATTTTGCCTCCAAACGATTGTTAGAGCTGCATTGTGCAAACAAGTCAAAGAAAGAGGCTAATATTGGGTCTAATTTGCGTGGAATGTTGAGGTCATTAATGTGTTATCCTGTGAAAAATAAGTACTTGAAAAGTGTAGTTTGTCCTTAAAAAGTCCTTGAAGAAAAAGGTCTGAAATATGCATGGACCATGCAATGAACTAAAAGTTGATAAAGGTAATTGCTAACGGCAGTCAGTGGGAAACAAGTAGCAACTGATGTTTTGAGCAATACTAAGTGCCCCTTGGTCACAGCAAAAGATGAATTGCTAAAGCTTGAAATGTCACCTGCTACATGCTTCTTACAGCAGTGACCTTTAGTTGATTATACCAATATTTGACTTGTGCTCAGCTTTCCATAATCCTGAAGTGAGATTACTTATGATTATTTAATTTAGTACATTATATTCGTATGAAATCCAATTAAAATAAATTAAATATATTATTACAGATAGTTTAACAAATTTAAGAATACGCGGTTAAGCTGTATTGTAGTTATTCTTTGTGCATCAAGTCTGAGCTATGAGTTGTCATACTTGAGAGTTTGATTGATTGCCTTTAATGTTTTGGTACAAATTTAGCAGATAATTTTATACGATTCCTTGCAGTGATTGAAATTACTTGAATCATGTTTATTCTTCTTATTACCTCACCAAAGAAAAAAACTGGACTTGGTAAGGGAAACGTGACAGACAAGAAAGAGGATGAAAAAAGTTTGACAAAAGGAAAAGGGAAAGGAAAAGCTAAGCAAACTACAGATAAACAAACTACAGACAAACAAACCAAGAAAAACCCAATGGCGAAGGGAAAGGTACTTTATGAAAGAAAAATCAACAATACACTTATAATATTGTACTTATTGACTGAGCGAGTGGGCTCATGGATGGGAAACTATTTGACTCAAGGTCATGACAATTTTACGGGCCATTAGTGCAGCAATGTACATGCAAATTGACAGAGAGCCAAATAGTTTCCTGTTTGGCCTGCACTAACTCAGTCAATGAGGTTTAACTTGTGGTCCAAGTGTAGAACTATGAGGTACTCCACAAGTTATTGGTATGGGGGAAGTTGTCACTTGCTCACTCACAAACTAACAAATCAATATTATCGATTTTCTCATCTGATGACTCAATATTCAATCGATATTTCCCAAGTTCTTGGATACCACTTCTACTACATGTAGTTACTGTAGGAATATATTGGTCACTTGCACATCTGTTTAACACATGTGGGAGATGCATCATTGGGTTGTTTGGGAGAGTTTTCATCACTAACTTCGACACACCCTTTATCCTAAGCTACAATCCCAAATAAAGTGTGAAACCATAATCGGTAGATTTGTTTATTATAATTGTCAAATGGATCTATTTTATTATTATTTTCGAGATATTATGTTTGCGTGCTATCATAATGCCAGAGCCTTTGTTAATCTATTTACCTCTTGTCCTCTTCCATCCCGAATTATCATACAATGTAATGGTGGAAGGAATTATGTCTTGTGCTCTGAGTAGGCAAAACACATCATCCTGATGATAAACAGTGAGGATAAACAAGCAAACTTGTGTGGGCCGGGGGATAAATATTATGTTTGTGCAACATTTTGATTGAAATGTTCCTGCATATGTATGAGGTTTGTAGGAGGATATTTGGATGTAGATTTTTTATAAAAAAGATACTGCAATAAAATTATTGAAACTTAATATATTGTATCTTAATCTTTTCTAGTTTTTCTAGTTTGTTTTTCTCGTTTTTTTCTAATAATATTCTAAAGATTTTTGGCTGCCTTTCACACTAATTTCCCTTAAATCTGCCCTCTGCTCTCTTAACATCTGACTGATCTGCATGATTCATCTTTAAGTAATTTATTTTCCTTGTGATTGGTTCAAGTAAAACCAATCATGAATTATGTACTCAGTTCGTGATAGGCTTATTGTGTTTTTACTTGCTCCCGTGATTGGTTCTGCGATTACTTTAATTGGTTTTGGTTTTACGACACTCAATCGAAAACTGCTCAATGCTGATTTGCTACGTTTTCATTTACATTTCAGAATGACAACCGTGTGGTCACTGCACGGCGTGATGGCATCTACCTTCTTATTGTCAAGGCTGAGTCTGTTGATGATGATGTTGATTTTCATCTTGAATGTTAGTAAATGTACACAATGTTTTTGTTTGTGTTTATGTTAGTTTCATAGACTACCGGTAAACATAAGTCAAACTTTCTTTCACAAGATTACTGGTCGTATAATTATATGTTATTTACCTAATAGTAATATTATTGTAACTAATCATAATTTCTTCACCATGGAAACGTTTGGGTAACAACATATTTATTTTTCAAATCATGTTTCTAATCATGATGAATGTACATTGTATGTGTGAGTTGGTCCAATGATGGCAATCATAAGTTTGCAACATGATGTTTTTGGTGGAATTTCACTGCAATGCATTTTTTCAAAACTGCAAAAAAGTTATGATGTATTCAAGTGTCATAATTATGCATTGTAGGAACTTACAGTACATTGTAGGTTGACTTCCTGTATTCAGTATTATTTGCATCATATCTTATTTCAGTGGAAGTCTCCATGGAAAGCAAGACTGGTTTCTTATCAGCAGCAGACTGGGCTCTGCTCCCTGTGAGTTAACATTTATATCAAGATGTTACTGTTGCACAGTATTAGCACCATTTATGTAATTTATAACTTGCATATAAATACATGTACATGTACTGATGCATTCGAGGTAATTAACTCAGCCACGTCTCACATCTCATAAACTGCCTCCCGATTAGCTCAGTGGTTAAGCTCAGTGGTTAAGCTCTCTTCTGTCGTGTGGGAGGTCAAGGGTTTAAACCGTGGCCAGACCAACACTCAGGCTCTGGAGTAGAAAGTGATGCCTTTGTCAAACAATTTCGTTCTTGAACTGTAAATGGTTAGACCTTCAGGCCCTTGGAGACCTCCATAGCAGGGCCTTAAAGTGCCTATAACCCCTTTTCACCTTATTTTTTTCTGAAGGTATTTGCCTCATTGAACATTATTTTGCCAAAAACGTCTAATCTTTGAATTGGATTTTTTTTACAGCTAGTTAGTGAAAATCATCATTTTGGCTCCCTGTGGGATAATTTCACAATAATAAAAAGGTCTTGGGACGAGTCGGCTGATGACGTAGCATAAGGAATATAGTTCAATTCTGAATCTGAGTCAGACTACTACCTGAATTGCAGTCTGACATTATTATTTAGTTATTACCTCTGAAAACAGCCCTAAACTTTCTTGGAATTGTTGAAGATAACAAGAGTGGTCCCTTAAGCTATGTCACAGAACAGCTCGGCCCAGGTTCCTCGGGTGCTCACATTTTTAGGGCCGAGGTACCATTTTGAATGCCAATAAAATCATGATGGAAAAACAGAATCAGATTTCTTCTTTTGAAGAAAATAATTTGAACCTTCCTACATTGTAGTTTACGAAAAAATGATAGCTGGCTAAGGGTTATAGGTACTTTAAGCCTGTTGAGGTTCTTCGTCCACCTTCGAGTGATATTAAAAACAGAAGAAACAAACCAGTGCTAACATATACATGTATCTGTACATTTCCCTTTTGTAGTTCTATGGAGTGATGTCTCTTGTGTACCTATTTTATGGTGTTATTTGGCTCATTGTGTCAGCATGCCAGTGGAGGGATCTCCTTAGAATACAGGTACAATGTACTACAGTGGATTGCTGTAGCTTTACCGTAAATGTATTATAACTTTATACTGTACTGTGACTCTAATATGATTGGATGAGAAAGACAAAAATAACAGGGAAACCATTTCAACGTCACTGCATGCTGTACAGTACCAACCATGCCATAATCATTACGTAACTTGACCACTCATACGAAAACTGCTCTATTGGTGCAATATGATTATTATTAAAGGAGGGCCATAAAGGGTTCTCCACATCTCACACACCAGTTTTCTACAAAGTCAGGAATCATTTTAATATGAAAAGAAAAACCTATCTGTGCCATCGAAATATGCCCTGATATTTCGTCCATGGATATTATCTGTTCCGAGAAGAGAACAGTTGCCAATAGCAAAGCTCGAGGGAAACTGTGAACTTTAAGGATCAGATAATGCCGAAGAACACACATCAGGGCAATGTAGGTTATTGTTGTTATCATCCTTCAAATATTTTCTTTGACACACACTTATATGCTCACAGAGGGTGTATTCGCTAATATTTCCCACTTGTGGAGAGAAAATATTGGGTCATGTGATACATTCAACCAATCATGTGCAAGAGAAAGTATTTGATGGGTTATAAGATATGTTGTTATTTGTCCATTTGTACTGTGCAGATTTGTATACACCTGTCTGTACCAGGGGTGCTAGAGAGACTCAGTTGAGGCTGTTGTACTGACTAGTGATCATCTTTTATTCAAGCAAAGTACATGACTGTAGAAGATCTTTAACGTATATTATTGTTTTCCATTTTCCGTTAGTTCTGGATTGGTGGTGTTATTGCTCTTGGTAAGTAGAATTCCTGGCCTTCGCTTGGTCAAAAACATTACACAAAAATAAATGTGAACCATGACTAAGAAAAATCTATAAATTTAGTTTTGCTTGCTATAAGGTCTTCTTTATATTGTTTTGTTTGTCTTCAGGTATGCTAGAGAAGGCAGTGTTTTATTCAGAGTACAATAACATCAATCACACAGGAGAACCAAGTAAGTTTTTCAAGTTCAAGTTTATTGGTAGCACTACTTAAAGTACAAGCATACTTACATGTACATGTATCTACTAAGAGAAAATTACAACTATAAAATTTACAGAAAAATGAAAACTTAAAGTTATTCAATTGTATTTCATTTTGATGTAGTAAGGCAATATAATACAGTGGCGTATTATAGGGAAAATGTCCCCTGGAAAATGAAGAAGATGGCATATCCAAGGCCCTAGATTTCAAAATTTCTCGAGCCGCTTGCTGAGATCTCTCCTTGTTTGTACACTGCAAAAAAATGCACGCTTTGCCCCTGGACCAGGCCTACAAATTTGAAAATCCTGGGTACACCCCTGATATATAGAATGTAAAAGGAAAATAAGGATCAAAATTTCATGAACTGAGAGAGGTCCATTGATGAATAGTCATATGACATGATAACAGAATGATATTAATATAATGCTTAGGAAAAGAATCAAGAGAGGTAAATTACTGGCTCCCAGGTTATTTCTATGCCACACCATTTAAATAATTATTATACTCTATCAACACAGTGTTCAAGACAAATAAACTTTGTTTCCATTTCTCTCATCCATTGGACATGTGCCACTTAAAATTTGGTCATCTGAATGTGAAATTCACTTGTCCAAAAAAAGCAATACATGTACAACTAATCAGGGGCGTAGGGAGGCCCTGATTTTTTTTTTTCGGGGGGGGGGGGGGGACAAAATGATGACTTCTGGGACGTTTTCATTCTAGGTGGGCAAAATGATTAATTCTGGGGCGTTTTCATTCTAGGCAGGCAAAAAGATGAATCCTGGGACATTTTCATTGATGACTTCTGTTAATCTCTCTTCTAGGACTGGGGGGGGGGGGGGGGGGGGGGGCAACTGCCCTCACCCCCTCCTTATGCCACTGCAACTAAGAATGTACCAGCTCTGAAGCAGGTTCAGTTAGTCCCACCTTTTTTATTCCATTATTGCATGATTGGATACAATGTTGCCTGCTGAAAAAAGCTGGAAAAAAATTACACAACCACCATCCCATGTACCAAGCATTACAATCACTTCTTTAAACAATAAATTTCGCTTTACCTTGGACATGTATAGCATCACCATCAGCTCTGGTTTACATTTTAAACACCATCTTATTTACTGTCCTGTTTCACTTGGCTATTTATTAATACAGGACTACAATCTTGTAATTATTGTAACCTACTACTGTACATGGGCCTGATTATACATGACGTTTGGTCAAATTCTGTATGAAACTGACTGGACGATCAGCTTAATATACGTTTTTCTGAAAGTCACGTATGTGTCCTAACAAAAGCACCTGCTACATGTAATAAGCACCTGATATGAAGCAAATACCGTTAAAGTTAAATTGGTTATTTCTTCGCATTTACAACACTGGCGCAACTTTATTGAATGGTTCATGAAATGAAATGGTTCATGAAATAGTTCATGAACAGTTCATGAATTAGTATGAACGTTAAATGGCCGCCTGAACATTCATGACCATTTCATGAATCAAGTATCACAACTTTTGATGACTTTGGTTCATGAACTGTTCATGAACAGTGCATGAACAGGGAAACTTCTAATCCGGACAGGATCATGAATTGTTCATGGACCTGGCATGAAGTTCATGAACAATTCATGAACATATTTGTATTTATCAGTGATTATCAAATATTCATGAACAGTGCAATGAACATTTATGAATTTTAGTTCATGAACTGAGAAAATTGCCATTCAAGAACATATCAAGAACTGTTCATGAACTTTTATGAACAATGCTGGTTCATGAAATCATGAACGTATTTTCGCCGGAGAAAGTCCACTATTGATCAAGAGATCCTTACAAAGCTCAAAGAATATGTAGACTGTTATTGTATATGGTATATTTTACTCGTCCAGTCGGACAAGTGCTTTAGGAAATCTAGTCATCCAAGGTAAGAATTTCTCGTCTCTGACGAGCAGTTGAGTGAAAATTTGTTCTAGTGTTCATTCCAGGCCATATGTCTTTGATGCAAAATGTTTATTGAACTGGGACACAATGCACTGAGAAAAACATGTACAATTAAAACTTTCTAGAAACGACTTCTGTATGCAGGGGTGTATTACCTTTATCATGTTAGATACATACTTCCAGTGCTAACAATGAGTGAATTATTAGGATCCATGTACACTAAAAGCTTTGCTATTGGCTTTTCTCAGAATTTTTCCAAATGTTCCACTAAAGTTGATTTCTAGAAGAACATTGAAGCTTCCCAAATACCTTATTTCACTAAGAAGTCTGCTTTAGCCCTTTGTCCATCAGGCGAATGTTGTAATGTACAATCATGTAAAATTGGCAAAAATCTGACATTTTGATGAAAACATAAAATAAGAGTTCAACGTTAGTTTGCATCATGGACACATGCAGCATGTACAAAAACAGGTCCCACATTAGAGAGATGGTCTGTATGCATCAAAACAGGAATTATATCTTGTCATTTTACCCGAACTGGGATAGGGGAGGTCAGCGATGGGTTGTGAGACCTCGCCCATACTAACGCTAACATACAATGTAGTTAGAATCCTGTGTTAAATGATTCAGCATACTAGTTACACAGCTTAGTTAGTATTAAAATCTGTATCATTTGATACAGAATACTTAAAGAGAGCTTATTAGTATTCTCTGTCATTTGATACAGAATACTAATAGAGCTAACTGCAATTTTGCATTGGGTTTACAGGGGTATCCATGTGACTTGAATGCTGCGATTACATGTAGATTGGTTAGCACACTTCTGAATTATTAATGATATTATAAGTACATGTACGTTGTATACTTACATACCATCAGTGACTTAAAAATTCTCATTTTCTGCAGGCTCCAGCCTTGTTATCTTTGCTGAACTAGTGTCAGTTCTGAAGAGAACTTTGGCTAGAATGCTGGTAATCATCGTCAGTATGGGATTTGGCATTGTCAAGTGAGTGAACCCAGCCTGGAGTTTTGGTCACTAAAACCAGTGTTACCATTACAGTGTACATGTAAATTTAGGGTGCATTCGAATATTGACCATAATCCGGAATAAGAATAGATGGAATAGTCTCTGGAAATCACTGGTTCAGGCACATCTTTCACTGTAGCTACAAACACTTTCTGACATGATATCCAGGATACATTTAGGCTAAAAAATCTTGATACAAGCGATTTGTTGTGATCATTGAGTGTATTCTTATTCTGGAATACACCCTTAGTTGTATAATAAATGCACTTCTTGCATCTAGTTGTGACCTACATATACATTGTATTTGTTTGGTTCTCCAAGTTCAGTTTCAGTTTTTCCCAGCCAGGGTCAGCCACAATTTGGGTAAAGTAATGATTCACATAACATAGCAAAAGTCACAACAGGCTGCGGCAATGAGCATATCCCCTCATACGATTTTGCTTGAACATGCCTGAAATGCAGTATGTCAGATGTCATAGTCAATGGCTTGTTATGGAAAGTGGTGGTGGCCATTTTTAATGTGAAAACGTAAAGAAAACACCACTCAGCCAAAAGGGAAGGGGAAAGAAAACATAGGGCCCTTAAGGGCAACTCGTGGATGGTCAGAGCTATTTTTGGGCTGTAGTGCTAATTGCATAAGGGTAATTTAAGTGAAAGCTCCTCTTTTGTATGCATGTTGTGTTATTATGGAGGTTGTTGGCAGAGCCTGTATTTGTTTAGTGTGTTACAAGATTAGTTTCGCTGAATGTCTGTGTAGCAGTTCAAGGTAACAGAGAGAGTGCAAAGAAAAAACAAGTGATCTATGACATCATCATTATGACATCTCCACTATGTGACCCAATACCATGTCTGTCAAAGTTTGAGCCACCTGACATTAGAAATGAGGGAGATATGCACTCCCCCTGCTAATTTGTGACCAGTCCCTTAATGCAAGTTATTTGGAATGCATGCATTGGAACCAATGACATTGCACAAGAAGAATATATTATGAAAGTAAAGTTTGTATGGGATCATTCTTCTAGTTCTTACTGATACAATAATACGTGTATTTTATCTTTCCTAGGCCTCGCCTTGGCAGTTCTCTGCATCGTGTTCTTGGTGTTGGCGGCCTGTACTTTATTCTTGGAAGTATTGAAGGGTGCTTCAGATCACTTAGTGTATGTATTCTTATACATGTTCATTACTTTTTTAGGACACAATCACGTGGTTGTACTGAATGGGCAAACATATCTGACGTCATTTATTTACATGCCTTGTACGAGATCGGTGGTGTTATTAGCAAAACCTGTTTGTAAATGCTATTTTCCACCTCCAATTGATTGTCGATCTTTCTAAAATTGTATTTTTGAAGATTGTTTGCCTTCCAGTAAAGCCTTTCCCATGGGATCACAAGCTCATTTCATTGGTTATCAGGGCTAAAAATAATGGCTGGTCAGTTGCCGGTCAAGATCTGTATTTGGTTGAAACTGTAGTAACAGTGACCGGTCAACAGACTGGCAAGACAAAGGTTTGGCCGGACAAGTTCCCATTCTGGCCAGACATTGTCCGATGACCGGCTGTTATTTTTAGCCCTGGTTATTGAAGCAATATATCAGCACGTGACTGTTTCCAGTAAAGCCTTTCCCATGGGATCACAAGCTCATTTCATTGGTTATTGAAGCAATATATCAGCACGTGACTGTTTCTTGCAAAAGGCCTATTGAATTGACCCTTTAAAGTAAAAACGAATTTAAAATTAAGTTAATCCCATTTAAAAACCCTTTCAAAATGAAGGAGGCTGGTGTTTTCCGTTTGTCAATATCTCATCTTGTCATAGAGATATTCAGGTTTTCACAATATGAAAATTAGCTGATCTACATGTACATGACTGTATTAACCTCAGGCTGGAGACAAATCACAAGATTGGCAGGGTTCGCACGGGCCTCGAAAAGTCCTTGAAATAATGGCAGCCAGCTCCTTGAAAAGTTCTTGATTATGACAGTTTAGGCCGGATTTCTCCTTGAAAAGACCTTGATTTCTTACCAAAACTCCTTGAATGTTGTTGAAAGGATGTTTGAGAAGACAGGAAAACAGACTCATTTTTGCCTTCAAAAGATCGTTAGAGCAGCACTGCAAACAAGTCAAAGAAAGGGTCTAATATCGGGCCTAATATGCGTAGAATTTTGAAGTCATTAATGTGTGATTCTGTGGAAAATAAGTACTTGAAAAGTGTTCTGATTGTCTTATTGCCATTGGAAATATAATAGGAGGACATACCAGGGATTGCGTCATTGCTCACCCCACGGATTACGTGATAGCGCGTGCTAGAATCGCTTTTTTCTCACAAATTTCATCGTTCTCAAAGCTCTTCTACTTGACTATTTCTCGTTTGTTGGTGCGAAAAACTAATTTACGATACAATGTAGTTTACCGTGGTATGTCCTCTTATTTACCACGTTTTACGTCATCGCATGGTCAACATTGTTGTGAACTAACATGGAGGGTGTTTTTTGGGGGCATATTCCTGATATTCTGAAAAAGAATACACTAGAAAACCAATGTTGGCTAGCCAAGCTTAAAGCCTATGGTATCTCCAACAGCAGCTGTTCACTTATAGAAAATTATTTCACTGATCGACTTCAAAGAGTTAGATTAGGAGATTGTTTCTCAGATTGGCATCCACTTACCAGAGGAATACCTCAAGGATCAGTATTGGGCCCGCTTCTCTTTAATATTTTTCTTAACGACCTCCTATTTACTCAGCTTGAGTCTAAAGTCAGCACTTACGCCGACGATACTCAGATATTTTCTATTGGCAATGATCCTTCTCTGATCCATCAGAACATGCATGCTGATCTCCTCACTATCTGTCGGTGGTTCAGTTCCAACGGATTTGTAGTCAATTCGGATAAATGTCTTAGCATGTGGCTGGGAAACACTGCGGATAAGCCAGCCTACTGCCTTGACAGTGGTGAGATCAACATGGTTGATGGGATCAAATTGCTCGGTGTAACCTTAGATAAAGACCTTAATTTCACAAAGCATGTGGCTGATATCACGCGCAGAGTCAGTTGTCAAACACAGGTCATGCAAAGGCATAAGAGGTTAATCGATACCGACACTAAGGTTAAGTTATACAATGCCTACTTATTACCACATCTAAATTACTGCTCAATAGTATGGCACCACTGCGGGCAGCGCAACTCGAAGAAACTGGAAAAACTTAATGAACGTAGCTTGCGTTTCGTCTATAATGACCGCGACAGTACATATACGCAGTTACTTAAACGCATAGGACATCCATCCTTATATAATATGAGAATACATAATATCTTAACACTTGTATATAAGTCCTTACACAGGCTAGCTCCTGAATATATCAGTAATCTTTTTACCTATAGAACTTGTAGTATTAAGTTACGTGGAGTACACTCCCTTACTATTCCTCATGTTAATACTACTACATATGGTTTGCACTCTGTTTCTTACTATGGCAGTAAGCTATGGAACTCCCTCCCTAACACTATCAGGACACTTCCTACTGTTAGGGCTTTCAGATCTGCTATCAGCGACCTTGAATTTGATACTGACTGCTGTTCTTTCTGTAGATAGTTAATGATAGATTCATATAATTAATGGTATTTTTATTATAGCATTCGATACAAATTGTAAATTATTTTACTCTATTCTATTTTATACATATATTTATTATTGTTATTATTTTCTCTCTCGAAGATATTAGCACCCTGTGCTACCTTAAATTCGAGTCGAAATAAAGGTTATTGTATTGTATTGTATTGTATTAGCAAACGAGGGTTGTCCAATACTCTGACAAATTTATGCATATCATTGTATTGTATTATATTGACATAACAATAGTTTAACAATACAATACAATAGTAGAACGATGTAATACATAGAGATTATTACATGTTAAGAGCTTGATATCGTTTTTATTCACGAGGTTTTCGTATCATATCGCGAACGAGCGAGTCCCGAGCGAGTGAGCGATATGATACGAAAATCGAGTAAATAAAAACGATATCAGGCTCTTAACATGTTAAAATTTGTTTATTATACATTTAAAGTGAATACAATAACACAAAATAAAGCATAATAAATTTTATTTCTAAAAGCAATAGTACAGTGAAGTGATATCGTATCACTTCACTGATATGGTTTTTATTCACGGCTTTATCACACGGATATCAACCCCAAATGTGTAATAAAATAAAATACAAAACAATGCTTTACATACATTTGTCAGAGTAGCAACTACTTTTTGCATTTCAGAGGACGGATATTTGCAGGATTTTGTTGCCGGAAAAAGTCCCCCCAAAACGTGCCCAAAGTTGCTCAAAATTTCTCTCCGTCAGTAGTTTTGCTCCACTGCAAGCTTCTTTATCTTTCATCAAGTCTTAGTTCTCGCCTGTATACCCTCAAAAGATGCTCTGCTCCACTGGAAGAATCCAACCATTTACAGAGTTTGATGAACTATACATAAAGTCTGTACAACGTCTGTAAAATATGAACAGACAGTTTACAAACATTTTAAGTTAAGAGAATTTTACAAAAAGGTCTGTAAAGCATATTTTTACACAGACTGCATTTTCTGTGAAAAGAGCTATATTTAAAACTGTTTAAAGTGCCTATAAAATGAAAATTGTTTTCCCAATGTGCCAAACTATCTTCATCCAAGGTGAAAACATAGTTTCCCCCTTGTCAGAACTTAATTTTATCCCCGTTTTAGTCCGGGACGTTCTGATGAATATGGTGACATTTATGGTTCAAATTTCGCGTGGTCAAACCATGTAAATTAGGCCCATGACGTAAATACCTTTGAAATAGCTTTTATTTTCATATTTTCAAATTCTAAACAAAATTGACTGCAAAGGTATTTATGTCACAATTGAGTCACGGGCTCCATAAGATTGGCTTCCAAAATGTCTGTAAATGAACAAAAGTTTACCATTTACAGGAGTAGTGTTCATATTGTACAGACATGTTACAGACGTTTTACTTAGCTCTCCAAAGTCTGTTAATGGTTGGATTTTTTTCAGTTCTCGTCCGAGTAATTAGTTCCATCTTTGGCCATGAGAAATTCAACTTTTAAGGTTGTTGGTGCCCTTCAGTAAAACTGTTGATATTCTCCTAACAGCACAAGGCAGACCCCAGCAAGCAGCAGCTCATTGCTGGTATTCCACTTGCTGTCCTGGATGCAGCCATCTGTTGGTGGATTTTCATGTCCCTGGTACAGACCACACGCACACTCAGGATCCGCCGTAATCTGGTGAAGCTGTCACTCTACAGACACTTCACTAACACCCTCGTCTTTGCTGTGTTAGGTATGTGGGAAGAAGGTAGACTGTATAAGACAGTTCCTTTCATATCGCGAAAGCCAGTCAAGAAACGGCTACGAGGGTGGTCACAATTATGCTAACAGCGAGAGGCCTAGCCTGATTTTCAGACGGTATACAAGGTCGTCCGGGAGGAAGTGAGCGGACGACCTCGTACTGTCTGAAAATCAGGCTATGAGAGGCCACGCTGCCAGAGAGAATGCATATTGGGGAGATCATTCTTCTGACTGCGCTCTAGCCCTGTTTCTCGACTGATTTTTGCGATACGAAATATAATATTTTATAGTCTAGGAATGTAACATGAGGGAAAATATAAAAAAAATGCTAAATTTCCTTCCTGTAATTATACATAAGGGAAATTTAGTTTCTAATTTCCCTCATGCATAGAAACATGAAGGAAAATTAGAAGCATTCATCCCTAATGAGGGAATTTCGAGGTTAAACCTACCTCGGAAAACAAAGGAATCCGCGGCAATCATGGTATTATTGGTAGAAATACAAGGTATTCGATGCTAGCCAGGTACATTTACATAATTTTACATAATAATCTCGGCAAAAAAGTTGAATTTGAAATACTCGTGTTATACATTTAGCACTGGTGTTATACATTTTGGGAGCCGGGGTGGCACAGTGGTTAAGCGCTTCGCCTCTGACCTTTGTGGCGCAGGTTCGTTTCCCGGACGCAGCACCATATGTGAGTTGAGTTTGTTGGTATCTCGCCCTTGCTCTTAGGGTTTTTCTCCGTGTTCTCTGTTTTTCCTCCCTCCGCAAAAACCAACCCGCTAAATTCCAATTCAATCTGTGGATAGATGGAACAGGCTTTGATCAGCCCCCATGGTTGTTTCAGGTCTCGTTAGAAATTCAGACTCATTTAGCACTGGTGGTATGCTTGAACTGCACTGCTCTTAGCTAATCAGCATCGAGACATTTAATGAATGCAATTTCATCATGTACAAGTATATCGTATACATGTTACTGGGTACCCATTTAGTCTATAAATAAAGCAACTTTACTCTTAATTTACATTTATATTTTACAAAAGCGCTAAAGACAGACTAAAGACTGAGTTTTATGCCGAGCTAAAATCGATTTTAGCAAAGATTTTGCTTTTGAATGGTGAACGTTAAATTAAGTTAATCCAAAGCGAACATTTACAACAAAAACTTCTCTCGTCACGTCAGGGTGACCTGAATATGTAACACCAAACTTAAGGTTACCGGATACCTTCAGGGTGCGTTTCCAGTCAAAATTATGTAGCGCACGTCAGGGTGACCTGAATATGTAACACCAAACTTAAGGTTACCGGATACCTTCAGGGTGCGTTTCCAGTCAAAATTATGTAGCGCCTCGAGGAAACATCGTAGATAAATCATTCATGTATCATTTTAAAGCTTATAAAATTGGCTACAAGAATACATAAAAAGTTTTGAGTTCTTTGAAAATCTCGAATTTTCCGCCATCCCGTTTCACCGATCTAGTGAGATGGCTTTCAGAAGCTCCGACTCCGAAAATATTTTAAAGTTTAAAAATCTGTTTGCTTTGTCGTATTTCAGAGGAATCGTATTACAAAAGGGTGTCGGGGAATGTCAAAATTCGATTTAGTTCAAAAGTTATCATGCTTCCCGTTAAAAGGCGAAAAATAATCCGAGTAGATATGCGGGAAACGTCGTCAAGAGCTCTCTTTTTAGAATTTCCCAATTCGCCGACACTCTTTTGCAGCGGAGATATCAATTGACATTTTGTGAAAATTTCGCACAAATCGAATAAATTTCTCTTGAGTGGGAGCTTTTTTAAAACTCTATTTTGATTGAAAATCGAAAGCGAGAAAATAGCACTTCAAAAAATTTACCAGTCTGTCGTGCGTGAATCTGAAGCCCCGCCTCCAACAATTAGCAAGCTCTTAGCCAATCATTTCTCATCACAGTTCAACTATCTGTCAATATTTCCCGCCAATGTTGATTTCCGATCAAAGCTACACGCCGCATCGAGAAAATGTTTGTTCTCTTTTGTGTGACTTGATAGCGGTAAGTGTCGGCTGGTTTCCCAAGCTAGAAAAATGGGAAAGACAAAAAGACCTCGAGGGACGAAGCCAAGGTGAACACCTATAGAGACGCCTTCGATGCCAGCATAGTTAGTAGAGGAGACAGCGATTTGCAGGCGTCTGAAACTCCACGGCGAAATCGTGGTTCAACCGATTCAGGGTCACCGTCAGACTACGTTTCGATCTAAGCTTTCTTGGAAACAAATATTCTCTCGGCTGGCTCTTATCAATTCTTCTTTATGTTCTGATGTGGACCACTCGGCACTCTGTCTGAAAGTGAAAATACGAACGCTTGTCGGGTTTTGCGAGGACTCGTATTGTGTTTGGCCTCGTTTTGCTTTTCTTTTTTCTTTGTTTTTCAAGCTAAGGGCATCCTGCTTGCTTTTTGTAAGATATAAGGCCAACAACCGATGGAATTGTGGAATCGTGTGTGGAAAAACTTTCAATAAACGTAAACATTGGTATATGAAATGAATTTAATATGTGTCGATAGCTATTCCCCACACCGTCGTTACGGGCGAGTGAGCACTTGTCATGTGTTTATTGATCTGCTGCCAATCAAAAAGAACCTTTTACTTCCGGTTAAAAACTTCCTTTTGGTATTTCTCCGTTAATATTATTTTTTATTGAACGGAGTTTTTGGTATATGAGACACTACTACTAAAACTACATTTCTGTGCGAGAAAAATATTTTCCCATCTTTTTCGTTTTGAAGGTATCCGGTAACCTTAAGGCGGTTCAACGGCTGACTAAATTTACAAAAAAAAACAAGAAACTAACTTTGTGCTACAGAACTGTATGTCAAACAGTTCTTAGTCAAGCATTTTTATTTGTGTTTGTTTGTGACTAATTAATAAAATAATAATTAGAGAGTTAATCCAAAGTGAGAATTGGAATTCAGATTAGTCTGCAGGGCCAGTTTTTGGCGCTTTTTCAAATATTACACGACAATTAGAAAAAATTCCACTTAATTTTAATCTTTCCTTTTCTTTTTACAGCTTCTGTTGCTTATATGATTTGGTCAATCAAGACACACAAATTTGCTGATTGTATAAAGGTGTGTTTCTGTGGTCATCTCGTGATCTATATTTCCGTTTTTGTTGTTGTATAGTTTCCCATTCGGCACAGGTAGTTGAATAGTAGAATATGGTTTGATTTAGTGTTGCGTCTATGAGTTATAGAGGTTTATATTTCCAATATGTTAACGTTGTGAAATTCGGAAATTTACTTTCATTGCCTTTTTTTTGTGAATGAAACCATTTTCTGATTTATACAAAATATTTGGTAAAGTAACTGATATAAGGTTCAAATATAACATAGATGTGTACAAAAGTTCAATTAACTCTATCAGTATGACTTGTTTTCATATAATAAATGAAGACTGGTTTCACGTCTCTCACTCATAGATACAACATTCAAATCGAGAAATATTGTACTATTCAATAGGAGCCCATTTTATATGTACACTTTCTCATGCCATTTAAATTGTAAGCTCTTTTTCTCTCCACATTTTGAAATGGATGACGATTTAGATTCCGTACTCGCCACATGAACATGTTCCGGTAATCGAGCGACTACCACTTTGAAAATAAAGATTTACTTCTTTCGCTTGCTCTCATTGGTCAAATTTATTATCCAATTACAGTGGGTCTTTTATCCATGGACTACTACGTGTACGTACCTAAAGAACGTGCATCACTAGTATCAAATTTGTGTTAGAAAATATGTTTAATAACGTCACTGATTATAGTATGGTTACATTTATTGTCAAAAGCAATTTGGATGCAGCCTGGCTGTGATTTAGCATTTCTTCTAATTATTTTGCGGTCCACGAATGGACGTCTCTTCTGTTAATGCGGCTTTGTGAATTTGATTTGCGCTAATGCATTAAGAGCGCAGCCTAGAATGAACACTGGGGGAATTTTCCTCATCAAACAATAGGATTTTAATCCCAAATCAGGAGTTACCAAATCAAACTAAATCCTGGTTTGGCTTAAAGTGCATATGAGCCCTAGCCAGTTATCTTTGATATCGATTGTACATGAAGTGGATAGTCCAACGGTAGAATATTTCTTGATTTGGGTGTTACGTCTACGAGATATAAAGGTTTATATTTCCAATATGCTAATGATGTGATGGCATCACCGACACACTTATTATACAAAAGAGATTTTACAAAAAAATATCTAAATTAGAAAATAGCTTAATTCACAAGCACAAAGAAATTCAGCAAATGTCGGTGATGACATCACATCATTAGCATATTGGAAATATAAACCTTTCTATCTCATAGACGCAACACCCAAATCAAGAAATATTTTACCGTTGGACTATCCACTTCATGTACAATCGATATAGAAGATAACTGGCTAGGGCTTATATGCACTTTAATCGGGGCTTTGAGTAACTGGGTCCTGGTGGTGTTCTGTTAGTGTGCATGACTATTAAAGAGTTGTGCTGAAAATGAAAAATTGATTACTGGTGTTGTGTACATCTGTCATAGGACTGGTCTGAGTTGTGGCTCGATGACGCATTCTGGCATTTCTTGTTTTCTATCATTCTACTTGTTATCATGATCCTGTGGCGACCAACTGCCAACAACCAAAGGTATGGCATGAAAAGAACAGTCTCCAGCGCTCTTTCTCAGTGTATGTGGAAACAGCCAGTGATTCTCTCCCCCTGTTTTAACTCAGTTTTGTTTACGAAGGAAGCTCTAAACCACAAGTGCAAGTTCTCATTTTGAGCCCAGACATGCTTGAAAGAAGACATGATTGCTGGCTAGTGTTCTCTGTTGAGAACCGACAGAACCTTAGACATGGGTCGTCTGGTCCGTTGATTTTTTTGTGTGTTTACCAGATACTCACATCAAACTAATAAATATTAAATGGCAACAACCATTCATGGCGTGGTTGGGACACTGGTTGGGATGCGGCTAAAAATGTTAAAGGAATTATGTGAACCCTGTGTTACCTAATCTAGTTTGTATGTAAGTTCACTTTTTTGCGCATGGAATTCAAACTTGCAAATGCTGTGATATTGTATGAACAAGTCTTAAGGTACGAACACATGCTGCAACAAACACTGCAAGCAACATTGCCGGCAATGTTGCAGAGGTAGGATCGAGTTCTACTTCGACAACATTGCGCGAAACAAATTGCACCGCGTGAACAACAATAGCTGGCAATATTGCAACGTGTGTCCGTACCTTTAGATTTAAAAGAACAGTAGGCCTGGTTCACACTAGTGACGTAAGCATAAGCGCAAGCACCATGCGCAGACGCGGTGATGCATTGATCACTAGCGGCGCTGTACCTTATCTCATAGCTGTGAGTAGAACACGGCGCTGCGTCGGTGTGTGATGCTTTCGCTTGTGCTTACGTTGCTAGTGTGAACCAGGCCTTAAAGTGCGGACACACGCTGCAACATTGCATGCAACAAATTACACCGTGTAAACATCCCTATAACATTGCTGGCAATGGCGTGACGCTTTCAGCCAATGAAATGCCACTATGTCGCTCACCGCTGACCAAAATACTGTGACGTGTAGCCGCGCCTTCTATGTTGAACACAATGTGGCAGGAAATGTTACAGCGTGTGTCAACCCCTTCTTGAATCAATTACCGGCAATGTTGTACCTTCAGGCTTGAAAAGTTGAGTCAATCATACATTCAGTCAATCAAGTTGAGTCATACATGAACATGCATCAGCTTTGTTTACGTAAACTGCAAACCTTGAAAGTTCGTTTTACCTGATAGAGCTATATTTCTTTCCAGGTACGCTTTCACGCCTCTCGTTGACTTTGGAGACGATGAAGATGAGGACAACATGACGCTGTCTGAAGCCTTTGGTGAGTATTTCATTCGAGAATGTGTGTAGTCAAAACCAGTATGGACAATTAGTCCTGTCTTTAGGCCATGCTGGATATCCAATCGAACCCCGTTAATACTTAGGTGCACCGCAGGCACCACGATAACTAAGTGGCCGTATTTACGGGATGTCTTTTAAGCGAGTCTGTCGGGACAGAAAAATTACGTTAGTTTACTCTGTGTCGAATGACACCCACATCGACTTTTCGGTTGATGATCGTCCTCATTAAATGGCTTGTTCTGATTGTATATTTGCTATCGTAAATGCCGAGTTCCCTACGATCTTACCTTCGACTACGTATTACGTACAGTTAGCACGACCATTTATCGATTCTGGCTACTTGCGCAAGCGCAGTAGCCACAAAATAATCGAGGTGTCCGTATGTGTGAAGTGGGTGTCGTAAAGCACGATTCTAAAGTACTAGTCCCGCTATCTGTACTGGATGCGTTCACGGTCTCTTTTTAATATAGTACTGAATATCAATACCTGGGTTTGGTAATTACCATAATCTGGCAAATAGAATTTGGTTTTTGTCTGCAGCACCAAGGTGCATATAGAATTGTTACATAGCTTTACGTTTTCCTGAAACAACGCACGCTCTCATTGGCTTATCCAGGGTCACGTGGCAGTCGTCAAATCCAATCCTGCCACGTGATCACATCGTGACAGAAGATGGTGTGATGTGACGCGTGGGCCAATGTCTAGCTAAAGGCGGGAAAAGAAATATTTGTTTACCAAAACTCAGGGAAAATGACTTGTATAATTGTCGCTATATAACAAATCACTTAATGACTGGCCTCTCGCGAAGTCGAGGGGAACATAGGGGATCTCGAGGAAACAAAACTCATTGTTTCCTAAGACGTCAGTCATTAAGTGTTTAGTGTTCTCATGAACCATTCGAGATAACAGAATGACGCACTAAAAGGGCAAATCAATTATCTGTTTTTCCCGGTTCGGAATCCCAAAGTTTTTCAAAATGAAACTGTTGTTGACGAGATTCTTTATCCTAGCATTGAACAACTTGTATTGAAGGCTTGACGAAGGGTGAAAACTCAGAACATTGCCAGTGATTTGAGTGAAACAAAGATTGCATGCTCAAGACTGACAAATGCGGCTTTTGTGCTAACTTGCGACTGATGCAACGAAGCAACTAAATTAAAAGGAGATATTTTACAAAACCGCATGCTGGACGCCAAAAACTAACAGGTTTGTGCCGAGCTAAAATTGATTTTAGCAAATATTTCACAACAAAAAACTGAATTTCTAACGGGACCTGAAACAACCATAAGAGGCTGATCAAAGCCAGGAACCAGCTAATTCACAGATCGAATTGGAATATTATTTTGTGTTGCTTTTTGAATGGTGAAAGTTAAATTGGAGTGTTAATCCAAAGCGAAATTTAAAAGAAACTTCTCTCGTCAGGGCTGGTTCAATGGCTGACTAAATTTACAAAAAACAACAACAAGCAACTAATTTTGTGCCAGTCCATAATCAAGAGTTTGTTATTTGTGTTTGTTTGAGACTAATAAAATAGTAATTAGTATGTTAATCCAAATCGAGAAATGTCTGTGGGCTATTTTGTGGCGACAATTAGAAAAAATCCCCCTCTTAACATAAATTGATCATGACGGCCTCTGTTCTTGCTGGTGTACTATAAACTGTCTTGGGGACTATAGACTGGACTATAAACTGACTATAAACCTGTTTTTAGGACTATAGACTGGACTATAAACTGATTATAAACTGGTGTACTATAAACTGTCTTGGGACTATAAACTCAGTGTATACTATAAACTGTCTTGGGGACTATATAGACTGGACTATAAACTGACTATAAACTGGTGTACTATAAACTATCTTGGGGACTATGAACTGACTATAAACTGGTGTACTATAAACTATCTTGGGGACTATAAACTGACTATAAACTGGTGTACTATAAACTGGTGTACTATAAACTGGTGTACTATAAACTGGTGTACTATAAACTGGTGTACTATAAACTGGTGTACTATAAACTGGTGTACTATAAACTGGTGTACTATAAACTGGTGTACTATAAACTGGTGTACTATAAACTGGTGTACTATAAACTGGTGTACTATAAACTGGTGTACTATAAACTGGTGTACTATAAACTGGTGTACTATAAACTGGTGTACTATAAACTGGTGTACTATAAACTGGTGTACTATAAACTGGTGTACTATAAACTGGTGTACTATAAACTGGTGTACTATAAACTGGTGTACTATAAACTGGTGTACTATAAACTGGTGTACTATAAACTGGTGTACTATAAACTGGTGTACTATAAACTGGTGTACTATAAACTGGTGTACTATAAACTGGTGTACTATAAACTGGTGTACTATAAACTGGTGTACTATAAACTGGTGTACTATAAACTGGTGTACTATAAACTGGTGTACTATAAACTGGTGTACTATAAACTGGTGTACTATAAACTGGTGTACTATAAACTGGTGTACTATAAACTATCTTGAGGACTATAAACTGACTATAAACTGGTGTACTATAAACTGGTGTACTATAAACTATCTTGGGGACTATAAACTGAATATAAACTAGTGTACTATAAACTGTCTTGGGGACTATAAACTGTTGTACTATAAACTGTCTTGGGGACTATAAACTAGTGTACTATAAACTATATTGTTCTCTGCAGAGGGAATGAAGATGAGAAACAGCACGAAGGGAAACACAACAGACGTGTACATTAATGGCGAGCCAAGAAAGAAAGCGGTGAGTGAAACAGTTACTATAATCACTAGACATGTGTTCCTTTAGGAGCAGCTCCATATGGCAGAAAAAGGAGGGAGCAAAGTGTTTTCGTGAGAAAAAAACGTGACGTCATTGTACATCTGTAATAGAGTACCGAAATGATGACGTCATAAATAATACATTTTCGCTTTTAGAACATTTGACCACAGTTTCAGAAAGAACACGATAAAAGAACATAATTTTCTCTAACAAATCACTGTATTTTTGTCCTGGCTCCTAAGTTTATGAGCCAGTACAAAAATACAGTGATTCGTTAAATATAATTATAGATTCCAATGCCCGTATCTTGGCCGCTTTTCATCGTATACACCTCATTTTTGGTATGTAATGTTCTTTTATATTGCCCTTTCCGAATCGGTGGTCCGAAAATTCCACATCTAAATTTTGCAAATTTGTGACGTCACACTTCGGTACTCTATTACACATCGCTAACAACCAATCAGCGCACGTTTAGCACTAGTTGTTTAAGAAAGAGGAAAAACAGTTTGTGTTGACATAGTGTTATACAAACAGGAAAGAAGTGCGTGAACAAGAGCCTCGTGGCTTGTGTGTTGCCACAACTACTTGATTGTTTACATAACTTAATGTGAGACTGTTTGTTATTTCTTTTATGAAATAGAAATGTGAATCATGCCCGTGTTTACATAGCCTCGTGCAAACATGGGGAACAGCGAATCAGAGCGCGCGTGCTATCGAGCCTCGTACAAACACGGAGAACAGCCAATCAGAGCGCGCGTGCTATCGAGCCTCGTACAAACACGGAGAAAAGCCAATCAGAGCACGCGTACTATTGAGCCTCGTACAAACACGGGGAACAGCCAATCAGAGCACGCGTACTATTGAGCCTCGTGCAAACACCGGGAACAGCCAATCGGAGTACACGTACTATTGAGCCTCGTGCAAACACGGGGAACAGCCAATCAGACCGCGCGTACTATTGAATCTAATTTATACTGTATTATAATTACGTGATAAGGATGCGTACGTCTGTATACGTACTATTTACAAAACAGGCGAGCCATCGTATATCCGATGTAATTCGGACGCGAATATTGTAACGTACTTATGAAATGAACTATATAAAATTGATGCAATTTTGATGAAAAGCGTAAAATAAGTGTTCAGCGCTATAAAGTTGCGTCACGGACATGCGCAGCGTGCACAAAACCAGGTCCCACATGGGAGAGACGGTCTGTGTGCTTTACCTTGTCACCCCGGGATAGGTGAGGTCAGTGATCGGTTGTGAGACCTCCCTCATACTAACGCTAGCGTAGTTAGAGCCAAGTTCAAATTTGTATGGGGTTTACAGGAGTGTCCATGTGACTTGAATGCAGCGTTTAGATAAAGTGAGTCTCTTTATTTAACGTCGGTGACCCCTTCAGTCTAGTAGACTTGTTATCATTGCACTCAACTTGACCCTCTTCCATGTCAGCTCCCGATTAAGGGAATTCAAAGCTATACAAACTTCTCGGTTAGCACCCTTATGAATTAGCAATGAATTTTAAGTAGCCTACTGTTGTATCTGTTTCAGGACGACGATCTAAAGTGGGTGGAGGAGAACATACCAACATCGGCAGCAGACACGTAAGGGTTGATTTAACACCAGGAGAACTTTAGATCAATTAGTTTGAATATTCCTGGACCACCAGCTGAACGAAGATCTGGGCGAGTAAAGCTCGAATGGATAAAATGACCGATCCATCGCATGGCTATTAAAGTACCCTACGATCAAATTTTGACATATCAATGTTTTTGCATATTCATAAAGTAGAGTTGATATATTATTACAAGTTCAAATTGTTTTTCGATACAACGACAGGAAGTCTTATTTTTTGAGCTCCGAATATTGAATCTAAGCGTCCGCCATTACTAGAGGCCGTTCCCTTTGTTCAGCTTTAAACAAAGGTTTATTCAGCGGAAGTGATGTCATACACTTAACACTCGCCTACAGAACACAACGCCTGGAGGCATATTTCTACTAAAAATGTCTTCACGTACATAAGAAGAAAGTTATATTTATCTTTGCTACTTTTTTATGCACGTTATTTCGCGCGACGAGGTTGTCGTTTTAAGTGTATGACATCACTTCCGCTGAATGCTGAGAACGGCTTCGAGTAATGGCGGACAGGATTTTACCTGTAAACTCTCCTAAAATTTTGTGGTTTAACATGCCCATTTGGGAATATTTTTTTACTATTTCGGATATTTCTAATACTGATTGACCTATTGACACTGAAAAAGTGGCAAATCGAAATGGTAAATTTTCGTCGTAGTGGCACTTTAAGTTGGCAAACTAGTGGTTTAACTAATATTTCGACATTCTACTCGATCTAATAACAATAGCGGTGAAATAACCGTGCAGATATGACCACAAAGAGACCAGCGCGAGGGCCGGCCACTGAAAAGCTGTATGCTCTCTAATTGGTCATGAAAAGATTCTCCATTCAGCTGGCACCAGCTGAGTCCATGCCGAAGCACGCAAAGGATTATCTGCCAAAGCCAACAGTTCCAATTGAAGACGTTAGTCGGCCGGAGTTCTAGTTCGTTAGATCACTCAGTGACTTTTTCATTCAGAAAAGAAAATACAAACAATGTCCAGTTTTTTCGACGATATTCTCTGAGTATGCTTCTCCGCCGGTTTGAAATTGGTGGAGAATCAAACTGATAAATGGAACTGCTGGCAATGCGACAGAAACGGCGCTGATTGGCTAATTCAGACCGGAAACGCAGGGCCAGAATCAGCTGGATAGTGTTCGATCAGACCAAGACAGAGTTCCAGAAATAATGAGTCACTGAAGAAGAATCACATCAAGGTTTATCAGAATCTTAGTACTAAATTATAGTTGGTGTCTGTAATAGCGACATCAGCTACACAGTCACTGAGTTTGGCAGGACTTACTATCGCTTTGCCATCGATCGCCTTCGGTCGCGCGACGGTATGATGTAACAATCTTTATCTGGCCAAGCAAGCAGCAATAAATTTGGCTGTCATGTTTCCTTGGTAACGCATGCCGAAAATAACAGAACACAGAGGTAACATTTTGGATCAATCACGGTTTCTGGGCAATCGCCCGATCCCACCGGTTAGCTCAATGGTTTACCGCCTCCCGGTTAGCTCAATGGTCTACCGCCTCCCGGTTAACTCAGTGGTTTACCGCCTCCCGGTTAACTCAGTGGCTAAGCTCCGGTCTGTTGAGCGGGAGGTTGCGGGTTCAAACCCCAGCCGGACCAACACTCGGGGTCTTAAAATAACTGAGGAGAAGGTGCTGCCTTTGTGAAACAACTGCAAATGGTTAGACCTTCACGTGTTCTCGGATAAGGACGTAAAATCGTACGTCTCCCGTCGGCCTCAGGTTTATCAGTCTCACCAGACTGTCACGAGTTACCGACGTAAAATAAAAATAAAGTTGCTCTAATCTACTCATTTACAGCAGTTTTCGTATGAGTGGGACAAACTACAGTGCGGTTACTGTACGGCATGTCGTGACTTTGAAATGGTTTCCCTATGGTTTTTGTCCTTCTGATCCAATCAAATTACAGAGATACGGTACAGTACGGCTACGTTAAGGCTACGGGCATTCCGTAGTTTGTTCCACTCATTCGAAATCTGCTCTATGTGTTAAGTAGAACATCATGGTTCGACCTCTAGAAATGTCCTTCAATCCAAAAATGGAGAGAAGTCTTGAAAACTCCTAATTTCTTTGTAACAAAACATATCAGAAATAGTATAAATATAGATTTCATTTACCCCGAAGCCTCCTATTGAAACCTTTGTGCGCGATAAGTGAAGCTCATATTTTAAGTGGGCTATTCAGTTTGATGCTTGAACGTTAGCAGCTTCATCGCGCACTTAGTATTAGTACTTGTAAAATATAAACATTGTCATTGAAAAGTCCTTGAATTTAGGTTGGCTGAAGCTGAACGTGCGTACCTATTTATAGAACCAACAATTGTCGTGGTTCACTTGTAGTCATTGAACTCGTTCTGATCTTGCAGGGTCTTACCGAGTGTTCTGGATTCAGATGAGGTGAGCGCAAGGATGAGTGTACATCTATACTGTTACGATATCATTGTTTTAAAACAGTTTTTAAACGGGCTGTGTCATGGTGTTTTTGCATGTATGGAGTCTGTCTGGGTGGTATGGGTGGTGTAGTGTGTTAGCGCTCGCCTCTCACCGCTGCGGCCCGAGTTCGAGTCAGACTTGGTGCCATATGTGGGTTGAGTTTGTTTGTTGTGTTGTTCTCTCCCTTGCCACGAGGGTTCTCTCCGGTTTCCTCCCACCGTAAAAATCAACATGTGAGTTTGAGAGTAGTATGTATAAAAATATATGAATGTAGGAGTGTGTGTGGAGTTGAAAGCAGGCCCCCTCCAGCTAACATAGCCTGCTATAACAAAAATAATATTTATTTATATACAAACAGTTAGTCTCCTCCCTCAATCCAAATAGACTGCGAGTATTCCAATATTCAGTTTTATAATATAGATACGATAGTACGCGCGCTCTGATTGGCTAAGAAGCCATGTTTTATCAGAGTATATAACATGGTTAGCCGTGTTATATAGTTTTCAACTGGCGGTTTCCTTTCATCGCGCGCGTAAATCTATATTATAAAACAGATAAAGAAGCCTTAAATCCATGTTTTATACTATCATTAAACACTCTGGTCATTTGAGAACACTCTAGAAATGTTGAAAGCACGCGCCTTCGGCTTGTGCTTTAACATTCCTCTCATGTTCTCAAATGCCCATCGTGTTTTATGATAGTATAAAACATGGCTAAGGCTTCTTTATTTGTTAAATATTACACTGATGAAGAAGATTTTACTGAATGCTAAAAATAAAGGAGTCAACACATTCTGGTGGTTTATTAATCAGTAAAGATTGATGCCTTCGATGTCAACTCTAGATATTAAAGAGGCTGTGTCGTGGTATTGTGCACATCTGGGGTCATTGTTTGAGTCGGTGGCTGTTAATTGTCTTCAAACAGTTGTAGTCCCCTTCCTCAATACTTGATTGAAATAATTCGCAATATATTTCTTGAAGACTAGTCTATACACAGTTTGTTAGTCCGGACAGCCTATAAGCCCAAATTCGTTATAATTAACATCGATTCTACATCAGGTAATTAGGTGAATAGTAAATTGTACATGAAGTGAATAGTCCAACGGTAGAATATTTCTTGATTTGAGTGTTGCATCTATGAGTTATAAATGTTTCTTTCTCCAATATTCGGATTATGTGCAGATGTCACAGGAGGCCTCATTTATTATACAGAAACGTGCTGGCAGAGATAGATAACTTTTTCTGCACATCATGTTATATTTGGGGCTTACATCAGTGATGTTACCAAATATTTCGTATAAATCATAATATCATTGACAAGGAGAATGAAATGACAAAGTCCCTGGTTGACATCATATAATTACCATATTCGAAATAGAAACCTTCATAACTCGTATACAAAATACTTAATAAATCAAGAAATATTTTACTATTTGCCTATCACTTGATATAGGAACGTAGGAACTACAATCTTATAGCGAGCATAAAAAGTTAGGAAGCTTGACAACATTGCGACGTGAGAAAAAACACCTTTTCTTTGTTTGTTTTTTCTCCACAGGAACTGATGACAACAAAATTCGAAATGTCAAAAATGGAGTAGTTTCTTAAAAAAACGTACGGCCCATAATGACAAGGTGCGTAAACTATCTTTAGTCTAAGTTGTGGATTTTTAAATTGACATCACCTTTATGTCTGCAAAAAACTGATTTATAATTAATAATGCTACACTTTTTGCAGCCAAGTTCCAGTCTCCTCTCTGAGCGCAAAGCGCGAGAACTTAGGCGGGCGAGTCGCTTATGCGAGGGAGAACGCGTAGCGAATGATGGCAAAAACAATCCTGATTTGGCCAAAAAATACCCTGATTTTAAATCGTTATTACTGGCTAACGGAACCAAATTCCTTGAAATTTAACAAAACAGGGCGAAGAGCACTGACCTTATCCTATCTATACCTAATGAAAAAGAATAAAAAATATTTTTATTTTTCGGCAAATGGAAATAATTTAAACCATCAGTGTTTTGCCATCTTGGATTGCCGTTATTCACTAGACGTTCGCGGTACGAGGGGGTTCGCTCTGTTGGAAGGAACAGCTGGGACAAGGCTGCACTATTTCGTTTTCTTTAACTGTATCAATGAAAGGAGTTTAAACAGGAAGTTCTGTTATCACTTGTCTTTGAGTACTTTTTCTTTCTCAAAATTATTTGTTGGATATCCAATTTCAGATTAATTAATATTCTATTTTTAAATAATTAATTTCTTTTTTCTTATTAATATAATTATTTTTATAATATAATATAAGTTAGAAAACTGAACTTATTAACTCAAATACATAATATTAACCTAGGGACTAACCCTAGGATGCACACATTTCTTGCATATTGAAAATGTAATTGATAATGTAAGTTTGTTTAGATTGTTTGTATTATTGTAGAATTAAGTATGTATAATGTGTGTGAATAAAGATGATGATGAACATCTGTGATGCTGCGTTTGAAGTTGCTGTTCCCTGGTTCACACTGGCGACACAAGCGCAAGCAACATACGCAGTGCCGTAACTGATATAAAAACAAGCTGGGCTAAGTAATAGATACAGTGGTCGTGTCTTATCGGATTTACAAACTCGAGCCGGAGACGACTAGATGTCTAGAGTAATGTTCTCAGTTATGTTGGTGATACGACCTATTTCGGCGGAGAAAATCGAAGCAAAGGTTTCAGTAAATCAGGACGAATCTGTCTCAGATCTGTATAGATCACATGTAACCCAGTTTCAATATCATGCACAGTTGTGCAAATCATTTGTTTATCGGTGGGCTGGTAAACGTTAAACAATAGGTGGCCCGCCAGTTAAACCAAAAGACATGAGCATTGCGCATGATCTTGACACTGGGTTATTATCATTACATAATAAAGTTGTTACCAGACACTGAGGTCATGTTACCACAGGCTTACCAATATATTTTGTATTTATTTATTTGCAGAGAATGCCAAGCGTATGTCAGTTGTCTCCAGTCTGTTGAAGGCTGGAAAGTAAAATAAATTACGCACATGAAAGAAACTAAATTGGAACCAACGGCCAAGGTTACGATAACTAGCTGCCTTCAGCTGTTAGTATTATTTTACATTTTATGAAGAAAAAAACATAATTTAACGATTATTATCTAACTTTAGGGGGAGTGGGAGTCACACCGCGGTAAAACGTCACGCGCATGCGCTTGTGATAGCCCAGAGCGCGCGCGCGTGTCCCGTCAGTTTCCCGCCGAAACTGAAAGAAAACAAAGGTAATCCCCCCTATTTCTAATTTTAGGTACGTCTGTGAACTCTTTCGCCAAAAGCAAGAAAACTACTTGTAATCCACTGTTTGTTTACTAAGTTTTTTTTTTTTTACTAAAAGCGTTTAAAGTGCCTTTAACCCTTCTTTGACATTTTCTATTTATGAACCTGTGAAAGGTTTTGAGTACTTCTGCGAAGAAAGTTTTGGTTTACAGATAATACTTTTTATCATTCAAATTATTTTTTTCCGTCGTTTTGATTAGCCGAGAGAACTGCAAATAACTACCAACAAATAATGGTCTGCTCCTGCGCATTACGGTGCAAAGCCGTTTCGCTGCAAATAATGGTCTGCTCGTGCGCAGTAACATTGCAATTGTCAAGAATGGCTCGCTTTTAATTTATTCATTTGTGTTTTGAGCTCTGAAATGTAAATAAAACAGTGAACTGGCTTCTTTGTTATTGTTTGACGCGTGCGTCCTGCACCATCAGAGATTGCAAAACATGATTCCAGTGGCCGTGAGTGATAAAACAATTATTGGACTCGCTTATCGCAAAATATCATGATTTGTTAGTGTCTGCCTTCGGCATCGGCAAATAATTGATTGCTCGCAACTAACAAATGACGATATTTTGCGATAACTGAGTCCAATAATTGCTCAATGTTCTACGCTTGTTTGAAATGGTTAAAAACTGACCTTTCCTGACCACGTTAGAAAAAGCCTGGGTCGATTCCCGGGGCGACGTCCTCTAATTAATTCGACTTTGCAATAATTTGAATAAATACTTAGTATTTTGTTTAAAATGACTTTTTTTCTTTACTAACAACTCGCAAACTGTATATATTTTTATTAATCGATGTTGTGATAGAAAGGCGCCATGGAGATTAATGCATTAATGAGATGACGTCAGCCTGGGAATCGATCCAGGCTTTTACTTACGCGGTCATGGGTCAGGAAAGGTCAGTATTTCACCATTTCAAACAAGCGTAGAACATTGAGTATTATCTGTAAACCAAATTGTTTTTCGCAGAAGTACTCAAAACCTTTAAAAGGTTCATAGGTAGAAAAATTTCAAGAATGGTTAGAGGCACTTTAAGTCCTCGGAAACTTGTATTTGAAACGAGTCCTTCTTTCTTTCGGTCAGCGGAGCAGAACGTTTTACCGCGTTGGCGAGGGGGGGGGGGGGGGGGGGGGGGTGCATGGGGAGAAGGAAGAGAGGGACTGGTGAAGAGAGATCCAGGCCCCCTCTTCTTTTATTTCGCCCTTTTTCTTTTTATACCCTCTCCGCCCATACTCTGACAAATTTATGCATAGCGTTATTTTGTATTTTATTGTATTGCACCATTCTACTATTGTATTGCATTGTTAAACTATTGTTATGTCTATATAATACAATACAATACTATGCATAGAATTGGACAACCATCTCTCCGCCGCCTGAAAGCCTAGGGATTAGAGTCCCTGAATTCACTCTGCTCTTCCTGTCACTGTCGTATAAGTTTAGAATGACTGCCTTAACTAAATGGGGAAACTATTGTTAATAGTACAGAACTTTGCCGTCACATGATCAGTGTTTTTTGTAATACTGTGCCACATATGCAAACTGTGTGACGTCACTTCCGGTAATTTGGCTGCATGAGAAATTGTGCCATTTTGAAAGCAAAATGGCCAAAGTTTATCCAACGAGAAATGGCAAATAATAAGTAGTGAGGTAAAAACAAACAACTGAATCCAATTTCTTAATGATTCAACTAGCTTATAACGCAAATTTGTTTTGACCATATGCACTTTAAGCAGTTCATCATTGAGGTGATATAATATCCAAAATCCTACAACAATTTCAAAAGATAGAAAAGCCTTTAGTTCTGTAAATGTCAGTTAAAGATAAAAGTAAAATATTCACAAAACAAAAGAAACAACGCATGTCCCTGTTTAGAATCAACATCACGCCCAACACGCGTCGTTATTCATTTTTATTCATTGCGGTAAAGTTGTGTGGAGAGTATTTAAATAATATGGTAGATTTATGGTGGTCAAACATATGCCAGTATTATAGTGCGACTACCGAAACCACGGCCACGTAGCCAACGAGAACTAAACACATTGCAAAACGAAAATATAGCATCCCAAAGTATGAATCCTAACTTATCCATGCGATTGTTTCATTCGAAAGACTTGGACTTCAGAACTAGTCGACCAATTTCTCCTTTTACCAGAACGAAGCACGTTGATTGGCTCAAATAACCTTAAGTAGGAATGCTTTGTTTACATTCAGCAATATGATTGGTTGTTGTTGTCTAAGTGGTTTCAGTAGTCACACTGTAAACCTTAAATCTTTAGTCCGTGTTTCATTTACTTGTAAGAGAGATCGAGCTCGTTTGTGAATCCGCCTCCCAACAGTGAATCCCCCATTCCCTGGGGGACAGGGCTCGCTTGATCAAAGCAAGGATAAGAGCTACCCCGGGGTTATGTCGCTAATCCGAGGTTAAACCGTACAGATTACAATAGCCCACTTCTGCAATGTGCCTCACTTCCTTCGTACAAAGGAATCAATACGAGGCTCCGTGCATAATGCTCAGTCGTTCGTTACAAACCACAGATGTGCTGTACTCTTGTCACGAACGACTGAGCATTATGCACGGAGTCTCCTATTGATTCCTTTTTATGTAGGAAGTGAGGCACATTTCGGAAGTGGGCTATTACTGATTTAGCGATTCCTAGGGAGAAAGTTACCCTTGCTTCGAACAACTGGGCACAGTCCCGGGGGGGAGGGGGGATGAAGGATGGCAAAGAATCGAGCGGATGAACAAATATTTTCTTCGAGAAAGACTTAGAGCAACCTGTCACTAAATATATAGGCCATTGTATAATCCACTGTAATATTTGCCATCCATCCTTTATCAACAAGAAGGCTATTTTTGTGAGAAATCTGATCTTTGCAGTATATCGACATGACATGCTCACGTTTCAAACAGAGACCCGGGCGCGTAAAACATGACCGGCCCATTGTGTGGCTGATATCGGAAAACTGGTGGTAAATATGAGCGTTTTATCACGATATCTCGGCCGTATTACAGGCCTCTTGCAGGAAGCCGGCAGTCGCGTGTTGATATATCACTTCAATAACCAATGAATTGCACTCGCGTGCTTTACTGGATGGCAAACAAACTTTAAAACGCTGTTTTAGAAAGTTCGACAATCTATTTGAGGTGGTAAACAGCATTTACGAACTAATTTTAAATAAACGTGTTACCTCGTTGCCTTGACGTTGTGAGCTACGAGTAATCCATATTGTAAAATAAAGGTTGGGAAGTTACTAGTTCAGTTATTATTTCTTACTGTAACGACACCCGATTTTTTATGCCCATTTCAATGGACGTCAATTACAAGTTTGGATTATGGGCTTCATCCAATCATTGGCTACTATTATTCAGTTCCTAAGTATCCCGAAGTTTGATTGGCTGATTTGCCTACTGATAATTGCGCGCAAATAAGCGTTTTCTGCTGATATTGTTGTGAGCATGCGCAGTGCTGTTCAACAACAAATCCAACATGGCTGCTCGTTTACAGAGCGTTCAGAGGAGGAAATTGTGAGAATTTTGGATGCACAATTTCTGAATAAAACTATTATTGGAACTGCGGCTATCGCAAAATATGATGAATTGTCTGTCTCTTAGCTCGGTACAGACAATAGTCCAGTTTTGTGCTGAATGCAATGACTACAGACGCATGTACGCAGGGTTAGCCTCATTCTGAAGTTAAACATTCATTAATACCAGCGAGAAGGTGGGCTATTCACAACACTATTGTTGTAGTTTCGCGTTTTGCACCTCTGGTATTTAAGAAGTGAGGCTAAGCCTGCGTCATGCGTCTGTAGTCATTGCATTCAGCGGTAATTTTCGAAGAAACTAGACTATTCATCATATTTTGCTTAACCTCCTCCAATAATTGCATATTAGCATTTTCACCGCACTTTGTTTCCCGCCTTTTGCAAAATGCCAAGCGCGCGCCAGAGTTCTTGGACTCTTCCGCCAATCAGAAACGAGATTGTGATTTGAATGTATAATAATTTGTGAAATTTTCCTCAACCAACAACTTATTATTGACCGAGAGCGAGGTCTTTACGGGAAAATATCAAACCGAGGCCAAGCGGGGTCCGTACATAAAAGGCCGCTCGGTCTTTACGGCAAAATATCAGACCTCGGACGAGGTTAATAAGTAGTTTATTATATGGCACTGTTATAAACAAAGAACGAGAACATAAGTGACTCACAACGCTGATGTAAAATTCACTATTTTGACTGACCAATTCCCCACCCCAGTGCTTTGCTGACAAATGTCCCACCCTCAGGACAGAAACGTATGCCCGGGGGTAGACGGGTTTGAAATTGGTAGAGACAGCCCCGGGCATTTGATTGGCCGTTGTCTGGTTGACTTTGAGTACATCTGACACTTCTTGACAACAAATGGTGAAGTTCGTTTTGGAGGTAAGCAATATAATTAATATATTTACATGTCACATTTTTGATGTACTATCCTGATTTTCAGACGGTACGAGGTCCTAGGCTATTGATTTACCGGCTTTCTCTCTCTTAGAAACTTTATAGGCCATCCCAATAAGATGTTCCTTTAACATTGTCGGTTCATGAAGGGGGTCTGGAACCAAGTAATGCCTTGTTACTAAGTCGGCTTGACTCACGTAAATCTTGTTTCATGTATTCCTCGACTATATTTTCCTGTACAAGTTGTGGATTGACAATTCGTATAAGAAAAGGTAGAAACTAAAACGTAGAGAGCTCGGAAAAGAGGCGTAGTTATGAAATTATTCTTCAATCTTTTTTTAACTTTTCCAAAAAGTTGAGTCGGGCGATGGTAAACGAAACTTTTTATTGGGATGGCCTCATTACGATGTTTCTGCTCTTAAACAGCATTACTAAGTGCACTAGGTATCTCTAGATTTTAGTTTTTATTTACTGGGCTTAATAAGACCAAATATGGTATGGCAAAATCCCGACCGATCGGAACACTCGATTTGACATCGAGAAAGGCTTGCCATTTAATAATTGCTTAATAGTAGGAACGGGACGAAGTAAAATAGCGGACTCATTCGCCAATTGTCTGTTTTGGGCCATCTGCATGCACAAATACTATCTCGTGGTTGTACTAGATGGGAAAAAAATATAGCACTTGTACGAAATTGGTAGTGTTATTAGCAAAACCTGTGTTCACTCCGTCCTATCAGACAGTAAGTCCAGCTTGGCTACCTTGATAGCCATGTCATAATGCAAACCTGGGTAGACAAATTCTAATTGCACGTTTCTGGACAGTCTCAATGCTGTCACATAACGGTAAGCACTAAGGTATATGAGCCCAGACTGGGACGGCATATTCAAGAACAGGACGTGCTAAACTACAGCCTTTGTGGATACAAGCTCAGTGGAATGGTAGCCTACCCTCCGTAACTGACGCAGTATGTAAAGTCGTTTAGTAGCTTTCTTGACTGCGCCGTCGCAACGGGTGGACCAGGTTAGATCACTACTGAAGTAGACACCAAGGAGTTTAAAGGTTGCAAGAGGGTCTGAATGGGGGGGTCTACATGTCAGTTGTCAGTTAAATTTTTGGCCATTTGTCAGTTGTCAGTTAGCCCTAGTTAATCATTGCTAGAGAAAATTTACAATGTTTGACCCACAAACACCAAATTTGTCAGTTGTCAGTTATTTTTCGGTTGTCAGTTGTCAGTAAAAAAATCGTCATTTGTCAGTTGTCAGTTATTTTTAAGGCCGTTTGTCAGTAGTCAGTTAACCCCATTCAGACCCTCTTGCAACAGACTCAATAGCGTAATTGCCAATAAACAAAGGGGACTGGATCGGAAGGCGATACTGTCAATTACATCTCTTTACAGTTCCTAGGGTCTAATCGCATGCCCCGTGTGCACCGCGAAAACCGGTGAATACCATTCACTAGACAAATCATCGACATACTTAATTTGACTAAAATTGCAAAGAGGACAGGACGTAATTTAGTTCCTGTGGGATTCCCCCATTTACTGTTTTAAATTCTGAAGATGAGCCGCTGATCCTAACTACTGACATTGAGAACGGTTTGTCAGCCGAATGATCTTATCCATCTAACAAATACAGGATATACACTGATCCAGCTTATTCAATTTCGCTAAGAGGACATTATGGTCCACCGGATCAAATCCTTTACTACAATCGGCAAAGAGGGGTCTCACAGATGACAGTTTCCTCTTTCGAGTGCTTCGAGAATGTTGTGAAGAAAATATACAAGGGCCTGCGTAGTAGAACGTCCTTTTCTACCAAACTGAAATGGTCAAGTTTATGCATTATCTGTCGAAGTAGTGGTTTTAAAGTGAATCCTTCCATTATTTTAGAGACTTCGGCCATCTTGGATAAACCAATGGTTTTGGCTCCGGTAGCCTCGCACTGGTGGGTTTCAGAACGAGTTTACCGGACGCAAAACAGGTTTTTATTCTCCTGGGACTCGCCGGCCGCCGCGTGATAACAGCCCATAGTGTCGCTATCAAGAATTACCGCTGGATGCGATGACTACAGACGCATACACTCAATGTTAGTCTCACTCTGATGTTAAATAATATTCATAAGATGGGTTATTCACTACTCTATGTATTGTCGTAGTTTGAACTTCTCGCTGGTATTTGTGAATATTTAACATCAGAATGAGACTGACGTTGAGTACATGCGTCTGTAGTCATCGCATCCAGCGGTAATTCTTGAATGCGAAACTGGAATATTGTTTGTATCTGTTTTTCTTACTGTGTTAAGAAAGTATCTCTTAAAATTTGTTTTCGAATGTTTCGCTGTTTTTTATTCGTCATTTATTTCAGTATTGTTCTTTATCACTGCGCTGTCTTGTCGTTGTCCAATTCAGTCTGCCTCAAACCGTTACCTGATAAACTCAGACAAAAGATCACTTAAAAGCCATGCACACAAAGCCGAATAAATCTGTCCCAAATGTACACACCTTCACACCATAGACCCATTCGAAAAATGGCGTCCAATTTAAAAAGCTATTGTCATGGTAACGTGAACACGAGGCTAGTCAGTCCACACAAAAACTTTTGAACGTGTAAGCGAGGCTAGTCGGTCCTAAACAATAGTTAGTTAAATTGGACGCCATTTTTCGAATGGGTCTATAGAAAGTCATAAAGGAGTACAGACTTTATGAATAAAAATCCCTTTTAATCGTCTAGATCTATAGAGCGCCGGTCAGTTGTGGATTGAGTGTTGAAAAAGAATTACTATAGGTGATTGCTGTCGAGTTGATTGGTTAGTTATCACGACTGCGTTTACTTTTCCTTATGATTGGTTGTATTAATTGTAGTAAAACCAATCGTGAATTATTTCAGTTCATGATTGGCTCATTACGCTAAGTTTTATTCTTGCCTCTGATTTTCAGTTTTACGATACTCAATCGAAAACCGCTCAAATGTGAAAGACTCGCTAAGTACAACATTTATAACTGGTCGATGAGATTGCGATGATCTTTGACAAGCTAAGCTCATGATAAGTCTACTGAACTCTTGCTTCCGTCTCAAAACAAACACAGATTCAAGACTTTTCAAACGTGATTGAATGTTATTAAAATATTCAGCATATTTTGAAATAAATAATTGACGCCACAACGTGGACCAGTGAATGACAAGTGTACACACGGCTTTGGTATGGTGATGCATTTGCAATGCTAATTATTTAAGACTACCTTTTCAATCTAAATTCTGTCCCATAACTAAACAGTCAAGAAGTTTATACTTCGCAAACTATCCTATAGCATCACTTCTAGCCCGAATTCTATGTTTAAGTCGATACAAACTGGTGCAACTTTTGGATTTGATACATCCGATATACACTATAATAATAATCTATCTAAATGGAGAAGCGTTAAAGATGTTAAGCAAAATCTCGTTACGATAATGTAAGGACTTATTAGTACTTAGATAATCGTTTACTCTAAACGAGTATGCAACAATTTCATAAGCTTCAATAGCTTTAAACTGAAAGCAATATATTATGATAACTATATTCATATATACGATTATAGTTAATAAGGTATTTGATCCTATTCTCGGGCCGTAAAACGAAGCCAAATGTTCGAAGTTGTTTTGGGACGAAGTGCGCATGCAGTTTTTGTCCGAGTTAAATCAATTTTTCGATCGGGAAACTCGTCTTCATTGTGAGGAAAACTTTATGATACAAGAAAGCATTTATTCCGGCTCTTTAGCGTAAATTATGTAAAGGTACGAAATACACAGTCTTCGAGTGGTTAAGAATATCGTTTGTTTTATTTCGCTAAGGAAATGTTTTTTTCGAGTGCCTGTTAGAATAGGTTCAAATACCTTTAAGTAATCTACTTTGTTGCTACACGTTTTAGACAAAGGCTGTATGGACTAGTTCTTAGCTCATTTTGGAAGTTACTGCTTCAGCCAAGCTTTTATGACTTTTAAGAACTTCATATCCTGTTGCCAAAGTCCAGGTTCTCCTTAAGCGAATCCGGAACGAAAGTTTCCTTTGTTCAGTTTATGAGCTACGCATGCATGCACACAAAAGCAATTTAAGGATTTTGGATTGAAAATAAATTCACTTTCTCCCTGTTCTTTGCATATTTTGACAGAAATGATTTAACTTACATTAACTCTGAACGTCCACCGCCTAGAATTTTTAGTTTAGCTAAGACAGACGCTACAACCAATTCTTGGTGTTCAGTCTTTTGTTGCTCAATATACATTCTTGTGTAAACAGTTCGTGTTTTTTCTTGTCGAGTGTTTTCGCTTACTTTCTTACTTTCTTCAACTAAATGTTCACTCTATTTACATGTTAAAGCAATACTAGAATATTATATATCAGAAGAATTGGTTTGAAAATATTTGCGGCGATGTTTCCAGGGCGTTATTTCCAGACCAAAGCGCGCCAAATTATTCACACTTGTCGACGTATTGGTACTGTTTTGAAAAAAAAGCTCTTCATTTGGACATACTTTTCCTTCGCTCCTCCGGCGAGTACATCATTAATAATTCTATCAAGTCAAAGTCCTCTGTAAAATCAACTGGTGTTCTTCCATTGCAGTCGGTAATGTCAGGGTTTGCTCCTTTTTTGACAAAAAACTTTGCCATGTCGAAGTTCCCGCTCTGAGCGCAGTAATGAAGCGGCGACAACCCTCGCTCGTCTTGCATGTTAACATCTGCTCCAAGATTTACCAGAATTCTGACACACTTCAAGTTTCCTTCTAGAACAAGCTGATGCAAGGCGGGACCTTGGTTCCCTTGAGTGTTTATGATGGACTGCGGATCGACACTTGGCCGCTTCAAGAACGAAGTCATCTCCGCTGAGTCGCCATCTTTGACCATGTCTTGAAAAACGAGTTCGTGTGGGAATTTCACCCTCCGATCCATAGCTCTCGCTGTATTCGGTCCTGTATCTTACCTCGAATGGGCAAACGTCGCTAACCGGCTCTATATAATCTCTTTAGAGTTGATGATCAAGTTTGTGAAAGTTTACCTTCTGTAAAGCCGCGAAGTAACCAAACTTAAACGGGCTGGTATCAACTCTAAATCGTGAGGTGTTAATGCATTGTTCATCGTCGCCTTACGTTTGCTTGCAAGCGGGATACCGGCCACGGCTTAATTATATTTCTGTAAACAAGAGTTTAGTTCAGTCTAAAGTTATTGGTTGTTGGGGAAATTTATTTATTTAAGGATTTGTGGACGTGAGTGACAAACTCTGCTACTTACGTTGGTTAGGAATCTGTCAAGAAACGCTAACAGCCGAATTCTGACGTAAAGATATATTGAACGTCACAACATTACGATACTTAGCAGTCTTAGGGATCTGATCACGTTGATGCATAATTCGAAGTGCTTTTCTGTTTACCGAATTTCCATGTTTTATGTACACTTGATGATCGACAGTGCGAGGTACTTCTCTCTTCTTGTTTTAAGTGCTAAGGTTAATATGCAGCCTCGCGTCGAATAGTTTACGGTACATCAATCGCGGTCACAGCACAGCATGTAATTGTGTTTCGTTTGGTCCCCACCACAGGTAGCCCAAGCTTACGATCTGTGAGGTAAGACTTCGCTGAAATTCGCTAAAAATTGGCACAGACATAGCTAAGGACACAAGAAGACACCATGTTAGTTTTGTTAATTTATATTCAAGAGTTACGTTGTAAATGGAAGACTAAATCCGATACAAATGCTATGAAATATTATATAGATCGTAAGCTTGGGCTACCTGTGTCCCCACGAGCGTGGATCGGCATGAACTCTTCATCTTACGCCGCGTTCACACTAGGTGCCCTGGCACTGTGTCTGGGCACGGCGCTTGACAGCTATCAGTGTAAACACGGCTTTTTGTCAGGGTACATGGTCCCGACCTAGTACCAGGCCCCGGATCAGGCACGGGGAACCAGTCTGCACACAATGTTAGCGAGTGGCCAGGCATTTTACCCACAAACCCCTGCTCTAATTTAAAAATGGCGGAAGGCTTGATACGGTCGAGGGAGGAAGTAAACGCGCGCGTTACCAGTAGTCTGAACGATCCGCAGTATCGTGCCGGGGCAAGGGTACTGGTAGTAACGGTACGATTATAATTACAGGTCATGATTTTAGTTTTCTCATTGTTTTAGTCCCTCGGCTAATAAAAATAAAAATAATAATAATTCCTAACGATAATCATAGAAATAATACAATCATTAAATAATTAATTAATTAATGTTTGATATCTAGCGCATAGTCAAAGGAATAAAAACCAGCCTATCTGATGTGTTTTTGCCTAACTAGATGAAATATTTGCATAAATACTCGCGCAAATGAAGTTCAGGGGGGTTAAGCCGGTTTTTCTCGCTTTTTGCTTGTCCGAGCGGGGCCTGGGCAACTGGTTAACGTTAATTCTGTGTTTCGGTGTTGAACTTGAAAACTTAGAAACCATTCAGTTTTGTCATGAATAGCATTCCCAACACATTTTGCAAACACAAATGGGTATACTATTTCCAGGGGGGGTGGGGTAGGGAATAATTGTAATTGATAGCTTATGTTTCATATGTAGCTAATAGTTAAAGGATTCAAAACTAGCCTATTATATGTAATATCGACCACCCAGCTGAAATCTTTGCGTTATTACTCCCGCAAATGAAGTTCAGGGGGGGTTAAGGCGTTTTGAATTTTTGTTTTGGCTAGCATATTCCCCCCTGGAATTTAATGTCAACCACATAACGAGGAACCCCTGCAGTTTTCTATGGGTAACATTTTGGTGAAAACCCCATGTCTCTACGACGTTGCTTTCTGTCCGTAAAAATCCATCGCCCTTTTCGTTTTGCCCGCAAAGCATGTTGGGACGGTTTCATTTTCTTTTTCGCAGTCTACGACTGGAATGAACGAAGTTTCAGCGTTAAAATCTTAGTTTTGGTACTAAACAAGACAAACACAACTTACTGGTTCCAAGTTTAGGGTAAGATTATCGATCCTTGCCAAACTGAGGGGGGAGGGGTGGAAAATCATATTGCATTTCCCATTAAAAAGGTACCCTCCCCCTTACAAATGGTTTGAATGAGGTTGCAGCGTTAAAATCATAGTTTTGGTGCTAAACACGATGAATACAATATTTTGTTTCCAAATTTCGGGTAAGAAATGCGAACCTTGCAAAACTGAGGGGGGAGGGGTAGAAAATCCTATGCATTTCCTATTAATAATGGTACCCTCCCCATTTAAAAGTGGGTTGAATGAAGTTGCAGCTTATAAACCATAGTTTTGGTAGTAAACACGACGAATACAACAAATTTTGTTAATTTTGTGGAAGATCTGCGAAGCTTCCAAAAATGGGGGGTGAAAACCATTGTATGATTATCGTTCAGTACAATCATTAAATAATTCATTAATTAATGTTTGGTATCTAGCGCATAGTCAAAGGAATAAAAACCAGCCTATCTGATGTGTTTTTGCCTAACTAGATGAATTATTTGCATAAATACTCGCACAAATTAAGTTCAGGGGGGGTTAAGGCGGTTTTTCTAGCTGTTTGCTTGACCGAGCGGGGCCTGGGCAAGTGGTTAACGTTAATTCTGTGCTTCGGTGTTGAACTTGAAAACTTAGAAACCACTCAGTTTTGTCATGAATAACATTCCCAACACATTTTGCTAACACAAATTGGTATACCATTTCCAGGGGGGGTGGGGTAGGGAATAATTGTAATTTATAGGGTTTGTTTCGTATGTTGCAAATAGTTACAACATTCAAAACTAGTCTATCGTATGTAATGTCGACCACGTAGTTGAAATCTTCGCGTTATTACTCGAGGAAATGAAGTTCAGGGGGGGTTAAGCCGTTTTGAATTTTTGTTTTGGCTAGCATTCCCCCCCCCCTGAAATTTAATGTCAACCACATTACGAGGAACCCCTGCAGTTTCTATGGGTAACATTTTGGTGAAAACCCCATGCCTCTACGACGTTTTCTGTCCGTAAAAATCCATCGCCCTTTTCGTTTTGCCCGCTAAGCATGTTGGGACGGTTTCATTTACTTTTTCGTAGTCTACGACTGGAATGAATGAAGTTTCAGCGTTAAAATCTTAGTTTTGGACTAAATACGACAAACACAACTTATTGGTTCCAAATTTAGGGTAAGATTATCGATCCTTGCCAAACTGAGGGGGGAGGGGTGGAAAATCATATTGCATTTACCATTAAAAAGGTACCCTCCCCCTTACAAATGGTTTGAATGAGGTTACAGCGTTAACATCATAGTTTTGGTGCTAAACACGATGAATACAATATTTTGTTTCCAAATTTGGGGTAAGAAATGCGAACCTTGCAAAACTGACGGGGGAGGGGTAGAAAATCCTATCAGCATTTACAATTAATAACGGTACCCTCCCCATTTAAAAGTGGGTTGAATGAAGTTGCAGCTTTAAAATCATAGTTTTGCAACTAAACACGACGAATACAACATATTTTCGTTAATTTTCTGCAAGATCTGCGAAGCTTCCAAAAATTGGGGGTCAAAACCATTGTATGATTATCGTTAGCGGTATCCACTTGTTCCTAACGATAATCATAGAAATAATACAATCATTAATTAATTAATTAATGTTTGGTATATAGCGAATAGCTGAAGGAATAAAAACCAGCCTATCTGATGTAATTTCGCCCAACTAGATGAATTTTTTGCGTAATTACTCGCGCAAATGAAGTTCAGGGGGGGTTAAGCCGTTTTGAAATTTTGTTTTGGCTATCATTTCCCCCCCTGAACTTTAATCTCAGCCAAATTAAGAGGAACCCCTGCAGTTTCCTATGGGTAACATTTTGGTGAAAACCCCATGTCTCTGCGATGTTGCTTTCTACCCGTAAAAATCCATCGCCCTTTCCGTTTTGGCCGCAAAGCATGCTGGGGCAGTTTCATTTGCTATTTCCGAGTCCAGATCTGGATTAAATAAAGTTGCAGCTTTAAAATCTTAGTTTGGGTAGTAAACACGACGAACCTAACATAGTGGTTTCAAATTTGGGGTAAGAAATGCGAACCTTGCAAAACTGAGGGGGGAGGGGTGGCAAATCCTATGCATTTCCCGTTAATAACGGAACCCTCCCTCATTAGAAGTGGGTTGAATGAAGTTGCAGCATAAAATCATAGTTTTGGTACCAAACACCATGAACACAACATATTGCTTGCAAATTTTGGGTAAGATATGCGAACCTTGCAAAACTGAGGGGGGAGGGGTGGAAAAGCGTATGCATTTCCCGTTAATAACGGTACCCTCCCTCATTAGAAGTGGGTTGAATGAAGTTGCAGCATAAAATCATAGTTTTGGTACCAAACACCATGAACACAACATATTGGTTGTAAATTTGGGGTAAAATCTGCGAACCTTGCAAAACTGATGGGGGAGGGGTGGAAAATCATATGCATTTCCTGTTAACAATATTACCCTCCCATTTAGAAGTGGGTTGAATGAAGTTGCAGCTTAAAAATCATAGTTTTGGTACTAAACACGATAAACACAGCATATTGTTTGCCAATTTTTAGTAAGATCTGCGAAGCTTGCAAAACTGAGGGGGGAGGGGTGGAAACCATTGTATGATTATCGTTAGCGGTTTTCACTTGTAATAATAATAATAATAATAATAATAACAACAACAACAACAACAACAATAATAATAATAATAATAACCTTTATTTGAAACACGATAATTATTAAAGCTTACAGCTTGTGGCGTCGTGTATAAATGAAAGAAAATAAACGAAACTATTGTGTAACTCTTAAATTATTAAATACCCCTCCCTGCACATTCCCATATACACTATACAAGATGTTTTTTGATCCAACGTCGGGCAGGATTGATTGTACACGGTTTTTGCTGTGGTTTTCTAACCTTAACTATATATTTGTATTTATATCTAGTTAATAGTGTCAGTCTGCGATATTTTTTTAAACGTCTTCACAGTACATGCTTGACTCGCTAACTCATTGTAATTGTGTTTACTGGCTATGCTGTTCCAGAGAATTGTTCCTCTAATAATAATAATATTAATATTAATGGTCGTTATTGATTCCTGTTACAATTTGTAAACAAAGAAGAAGCTAAAAATTACAATGAGTGTGCTAAAAATGTAAAACCATCTTAAACTATAACAAGAGCCCATCTGGGCTTTCACTCGGGCCACATGAGATTGAAGATGAAATACACTTTCATTTGAAACCCTCTTAGTAATAACCAAAGGGAATAATTATTAGCAGTCTTTAGGAGTGGCCGGTAGCGCGGTGACTTTCATTCTCTGCTCCCCTAGTATATATACATGTATGTAATTTAATATTTTTGTTTTCTCGTATGTAAATTAAAGTAGTTGATATTTTACTGTAAACACTACTTATTCATGCAACGGCACGTTTACAATTTAGTCTGCAGGTCCGGTAAAACTGCAGGTTCCAGTCGTAAACAGTCCGAATTTGACCAAAGTGAAACGATCGAGCTGCTCGCGTCCGTAGATATATATTTTTCTTCGTTTGCATTTTTGACATGATATAATTCTTCAAATGGCACCATTGTTTTATTTCTTATGTTTAATAATACAGTTCTCAGCTGTAAAAAAAATAGAACATTCTATGGAAGATTTCTTGTCCTAAAGTTTGGAAACGTAACACATGCATTTGACGCTAGAAAGTTCAGTACTCGTGGAAGTACGCAAGGTTAATTTACTAGTGGCAGTTTACTAGTTTGCACTATCGGCTGTTATGGAATGGAAACATACTTTCACAGCTTAATATGTATGTCGATTGGTCAGAAGGATATCTTGTTTAAATGCTACGGTCCTTTCGGCATCAGGAAATTTTTAAACGGGAGTTTTCGTACAGTATTTCAAGCTATATATGCTGTAGCGCGAGTTCAGTTAAGCCACAAATGTCCGTGAAACTAATACCGTGTTCATTATTATCGGTTTTCTCTATGGGTTCTCATGTATTCAATAATTACTTCTGGAGCCGCTTCATATGCATGGCAATTGGTCACAATGATTTCCTCTTTCAGTTTTTCCCTTTAGTTTGGACATTAGGGATATATCCTTGGAGATTTCGTACAGTTTAGCGACCACGAAAGTGCGTAAACAAACTGTCACAAGCGGTTTCATAGCAGCTCGATGTTTGACTCCCATATAGTCGATGATAACTTATATAGCTTCATATATACGTCGATTGCTCACAAGGATTTCCTCTTTCAGTTTTTCCCGTTAGTTTGGACATTAGGGATTTATTCTTGGAGATTTCGTACAGTTTAGCGACCGGTGTGTTGAAAGTAGAAAAGTTCGCAAAGAAAAGTTCACAAAGAAAAAACGAGATCTAACCTTTGATTATAATTCGATACCCGTTGATATCCAAACGTGTTTGGATATTGTATTTCGCTTACGTTTCTAAATGTACATTGGATCTGTCCAAACAGCGCTGATCGAATGTATTACGGCTCCTGGTTGTTCATGTATTTTTATGGTCAACAAGAGCGCCAGTTGAAATATCCTGAGCCTGTTGGAAGGCTTTCGCCCTCGCGGGTCGACCATTTTGATTTACTGTATTCACTTATGTAAATACATTTAACCTGGCGATTGTTGCGTGACCAGCACAGTGCAATCTGATTGGTTTGAATTTGACCTTTAACGCATGCGCAGAAGCCGTCTGACACTGATTAAAAAATAAATAAATAACGACTTGCATTTTAAGACTCGGCGCTGCCACAGGCAGCCCGAGTAATAATTTTATAATTTAGTTGTGCACAGGCGCAATTCTATGCTAAATATACTATGGTAAAGTATCTATATAGCGAGGTCATATTTAAAAATTACGCGCGATTAATATAATAATTCTTAAAACGGTTGGTATTAATTTTCGGGCGGTGGCTTGTCTTTCTCCTGAGTTTAGGTTCGTAGTTTTAGCTTGTGGAATCAACGAACGAAGGGGATGACTATCTAGTGCTGCCACTTTCTTAAATATTTTTCTGTCCTGTTTTCTAAAAGATTACGCACCTCTGCATGCTATTGAGTGTTTCATATATCGTGTGTTGAAATACGGCGCTGAGAGCTAGCTGAACAGATAATTAGGACGAAATGCCGAGTATTATACTATATCGCTCTTTCATACAGACTGGCCATGGTGTTACGTTAGTTTTGTATTTTATACAGTAATTTAATTATCTCTAGCTTATAATAATGGAAGTGTGTTCCAATTAGCGCCCGAAAAGACGTCTGCAGTGGGTATGTCTCTTGGCAATTATAGTTATTGTGGCAGGTCTATAGCGTAAACTTTCTAGTGAGCTGAAATCTCTATATACAGTTAGTATTGTTGCAGCAGCATCCTATAGTCCTTGAACCAGATTGCTAGACTCGGGAAGATTATAGTCCCCATCAAGTCACAAGCACGTTATGCAGAGCTACCGTTATGGCGTTAGTGATGTAAACAATATGCCTTCATTTTATTAAGAGTAGTCTTCACAGCTTGTCTCACTTGTGGCATCTTCCAACAGTACACGAAAGGATTCAGGGAAGAATTCGCGAAATACAGCGATGAGGTGAATTGAAAAGCTGCTCTAGACTCCCTTGTTCCGCCATCAGCCCCCATTTTTACCAGCGCAACGAGGAACGGTGTTGAACAGGCTAGGAAAAGTCCGTATACATAAAACATGCCAAGGGCTGTATTTTTATGGCTCGATATATTAGAGTTTGGAAAGTTGTGAGCAATGCCTTGAGAAAGAGCTTGTATTTGATTGTTGTGATGGCGGACAACTTTGTAGATTTTGAAATAGGCAATAGAATTGATGCAGATGGAAAGAAAAACTATAAAGGCCCCGAGAAACTGAAAGAATCGAAGACTTAATGTAACTGAACTCATATAAAGCACCCCAGAGACCCATAGGATGATAATTAAGAGTGACATACGTTTGGGCGTCACGGTAATGTTATACTTCAAGTGAAAAAGCAGCGCTAGATACCTGTCGACGCCTATTGCTGTTAATGTTAAAAATGAGACCCCGCCAAACATTACTGCAAGAACAAACTGCAAAAGAGCAACTGAACAGTACTTATCTGGAAGGTCAAGAATCACCAACCAACTCGATGCTATATACAACGGTTGAACAACAAGTCCCATTAATAAATCCGTAATTGCTAGACTTGCTAACAGCATGTTCGATGGAGTATATAGACTCGGGGTTCGCCACAACGACGCCAGGACCAACGTGTTTGTCAACACTGCAAGAACTGCAAATGGGCAGTTCAGAGCTACAGTTGCGTAAAGCATTTCGGGATAAGAGTTCATTCGTTTCCGTGTCTCTCCCAGAAAACCGCACATGTGGGGATCCGGATCTGTCAAGTTAGTCGTAATATTCTTGAAGACAGTAGCAGCCATAATGACTTAATGTTCAACAAGTTAGGGGAGCCGGTGTAGGGCGGCTGTTCGTTGACTGATACGAATTTATATAATACAGTCGCAATTCACTTGGAGAAACGAGGTAAATCTCAATTCTGGTTTTATCATTTAAATTTTGACCGGCGCCGTTCTTCACCGGTTGATCTCTCGGTGCCATCCAAAAACAATTGCTTTACAAATTAAGCTGGACTCTTCTTATCATAGCAAAATGGATTACGAAATACTACGCATGCAATTTCTGATTCGGTCTCCAACAGTTCTTTTACAGTTTAGTAAAAGCACTTCTCTCGGGTGTCAAATTCTACTTTTGTATATTGTTTACATCCTTCGCTTTTTAGTGCAAAGCTTCAATCATGGGTTATTACTTTGAATCAATCACAAAACCCCTTCCTAGGAGATATTTGCATCACATTTCTATTTTGTGCAGCTTGCATACCCCATCGCGCGCTAATGGTCGTAACATCGAATGGTATACTATACAATACACATGTCGGGTGCCTCCAACGTCTTCGTACAAATAATCAGTCTCCTGCGAGAAAAAAGTAAGATGAAATGTGCTTCAGATGTTGGTGCTTAAGCATTGCTAACTGATATTGGTAGTGGTTTCTTCAATGGAATAGTATTGTGTTCTGTTTTGAACTCCTAATAAATTGAATTAGTTACGACTATTTATATTTGTGTAATATGTTATGGAATTAAAAATTTATCAAGGTGATATTGTATTGATCAAAAGAAGGTCGTCGTTCTTCTGTCCTGTGTAAGCTATATGCTATTTTACTGACCAGCTGAGAGGCGGATTACAGGACGGAAGCTAGCGAACTGTTACATCACTCCTCCTTCCATTAACGGTGGTGTTACATCATTTAGTCCTCCTTCGATGAACAGGCCAGCAGGTGATAATAATTGTGTTCGACGAAGGAGAACGTATAGTAATCTCGGCGGAGTCCCTGTGGTCATGTGTGGGCTACCTGTGCTTTCACAGGCGGAAGAAATCGAGATTTTTTGTTTCGGAACAAATTATCTCGGCCGGGAAACTGGTAACTACACAATGCTCGCTCGACGTTTGGACTTCGATGTATGGTTTCTTTGCCTTCTTTTCCCCATTCAAATGCAATGATGTTTAAAAAGTTCGCAAGTACGATTTATCAATGCCCGAGGAAAGTGTGTACTACTTGTGGAGCATTGGCAAAGTTTGATGTGTGAAAAAGACTAAGATTTGATCTGTAATTACACTTGGAGCCGGATAAGTAAATAAACTTTTGAAAATATCAACACAAGGTGAGGACAATTTAAAGTACTCTTTATTGTTGTGCACGTGCATGTACTGTAGATAGTGTAGATCGTGTGCATGATATGTTGACATATATATACTTACAGGCACGATTATTAAACCTTACTACCAACATTGATCAGAAATTATTCTGCAATGACAATGGACACTCAATATTCTGTAGGCAGCCCTTACCTCACTTGAAGAATAATGTGAATGCTCTGAAGGAACTGGAGTGTAGTTTATACACATGAGTATATAGTTTAAGTTCTAAACTGAAGTGTAGTCACCAACATTAGTCAGTATTGTGGAGCCAGCTTAAACTATCAATGTGCATTATATCTGTGGAATTTGTTAAAGCTTTCCTCAAGATCCACATTAATTTCCAGTCATTTGATTATCTATTTAACTGAACAGGTCCATCCCCTTGAATAACTTATAAGTCAAGACATTAATAACTGTTCGCATTTATTTTAAGACAGATATTTTTGATCAGGATGTTGATTGTTTACACACACAGTCTACACCACTGTAGCAATAAAGGGTATACATGTATTTTAAGTTGTGTCAGCACAGGAAGCTCAGTCCTTTCTCGTGCAAAAATATATGTCGAACGCACTTTGATAATCTACGATTACTAGTTTCTAATAAAAAGCGAAGTGCTGCGAGGGTATGCATAGAGCTACTGTTTAGTGATTTTAGTAATGATTTGCAAGTTTCTGTAGTTTTAATCAACTAGGAGTAATTATAGATTATGGCAAGTGCTTTGGACAAATTTGAATATGATTGTGCAACCAATAGTTGATAATATTTTTCGATTAAAAAATGAAACAAAGGTAACAAAATAAACAAGGTGGAAACAATCATAGAGCCATAGAGAGATTTTTAGTTTGCCGAACTCACACTCGCCTTTGCTCAATCAGGGACTGATGGGTCGTGTTATTAGACAATGTGCATTTTGGACAGAAAATATATAACAAAACATCGATAACGGAAATATAGTCGAGTAAATTAGTATAGATATTTTATTGAAATATGTGAACAATCATAAACTATAACATTAATTTGCTGTATGGTAGAATTCAATGGGAGTGGAGAAAACACTGACCCCCAGTCCATAGACTCTCTAAATGTCCATGGACTGGGGGTGAATGTTTTCTGCACACCCAGATACAACGTCCACATCAACAATAACATCAACTCGAAGTTAATATTTGTGTCCGAGTGATGCACTTTTTAACATGCCAATACTACAAAACAATAACAATTTTATGTACATGCACTCATTGCAAAAAATGTGCTAGAAAAATGTAAAAGCTTAAAAGCAAGAGGAATTATGGGGTAAACCTTATTCCTGGATAGGGACGATTTTTCATTTGTTTGTGCCACGTTGGACGATTGTTTGCTACCCGGAAGGGTTCGTTCGCTATCCCGAAGGACGATTTGTAAGTGTTAGTCTCCATAGACCAACATGCCTCAACGGGAAGATAGTTCAGCGATATCGTCTCTACATGAGATCAGTCGGGATGAGTCGATAAACATGAGATGAGCTGGGATGAGTCGATTGCCAAAGCGCATCGAGATACAGTCGGTATTCTCCGATAAGGATTGTATCGATTGCGGCAGAGATCTGTATTTCTGCGACGTAAAACAACGACTAGTGTTGTTGCAGCAGCATCCTATAGTCCTTGAACCAGATTGCTAGACTCGGGGAGATTATAGTCCCCATCAAGTCACAAGCACGTTATGCAGAGCTACCGTTATGGCGTTAGTGATGTAAACAGTATGCATTCATTTTATTAAGAGTAGTCTTCACAGCTTGTCTCACTTGTGGCATCTTCCAACAGTACACAAAAGGATTCAGGGAAGAATTCGCGAAATACAGCGATGAGGTGAATTGAAAAGCTGATCGAGAGTCCTTTGTTCCGCCATCAGCCCCCAATTTTACCAGCGCAACGAGGAACGGTGTTGAACAGGCTAGGAAAAGCCCGTATACGTAAAACATGCCAAGGGCTGTATTTTTATGGCTCGATATATTAGAGTTTGGAAAGTTGTGAGCAATGCCTTGAGAAAGAGCTTGTATTTGATTGTTGTGATGGCGGACAACTTTGTAGATTTTGAAATATGCAATAGAATTGATGCAGATGGAAAGAAAAACTATAAAGGCCCCGAGAAACTGAAAGAATTGAAGACTTATTGTAACTGAACTCATATAAATCGCCCCGGAGACCCATAGGATGATAATTAAGAGTGACATACGTTTGGGCGTCACAGTAATGTTATACTTCAAGTGAAAAAGCAGCGCTAGATACCTGTCGACGCCTATTGCTGTTAATGTTAAAAATGAGACCCCGCCAAACATTACTGCAAGAGCTACCTGCAAAAGAGCGACTGAACAGTACTTATCTGGAAGGTCAAGAATCACCAACCAACTCGTTGCTATATACAACGGTTGAACAACAAGTCCCATGGATAAATCCGTAATTGCTAGACTTGCTAACAGCATGTTCGATGGAGTATATAGACTCGGGGTTCGCCACGATGCCAGAACCAACGTGTTTGTCAACACTGCAAGAACTGCAAATGGACAGTTCAGAGCTGCAGTTGCGTAAATCATTTCGGGATAAGAGTTCATTCGTTTCCGTGTCTCTCCCAGAAAACCGCACATATGGGGCTCTGTCAAGTTAGTAGCAGCCATAGTCCTTATGACTTAATGTGGTGTAGGGCGGCTGTTCGTTCACTGATACGAATTTAGATAATTCAGTCACAATTCACTTGGAGAAATGAGGTAAACTGACTTCGCGTTATTAAATCTCACTTCAGTGTTTTCGTGTGATCCCTATAGTAAAATGAACATCATTTAATAACATTTCGACGCCTTTTTTCATTGTTCGGTTGATCTCTCAGAGCTATGCATCCAAAAACAAATGCTTTACAAATTAACCTAGACTCTTTTCTTATCACAGCAAAATGGATTACGAAACACTGCGCATGCAATTTCTATATTCGATCTCCGGCAACAGTTAATTTCCTTTAGTAACTGAAGCACTTTTCTCGGCTGTCAAATTCTACTTGTGTATATTGTTTGAACCTTTCGGTTTTTATAAGTATAACGCTTCATGGGTTATTACTTTAGAATCAATCACAAAACCCTTTTTCCTAGGAGATATTAGCATCACAAAAATCTTTGTTTCTATTTTGTCCAGCTTGCATACCCATCGATGGTGTAACTGCCAGTTTGCAGTACGCTATCACGCTCCGGGTAACGGTATATCGAATGGTACTTATACAATACATATGTTGGGTGCCTCCAACGTCTTCGTACAAAGAATCGGTAGAAAAAATAAGATGCGAGAAAAATTAAGATGCGATTTGCTTCAGATGTTGGTATTTATTAGATTGCTAGCTGATATTGGTAGTGGTTTCTTCAATGGAATAGTATTGTGTTCTGTTTTGAACTCCCAATAAATTGCATTATTTACGACTATTTATGTTAACGTTTGTGTAATATATTATGGAATTGAAAATTTATCAAGGTGGATATTGTATTCATCAAAAGAAGGTCACATTGCTTCTGTCCTGTGTAAGCTATATGCTATTTTAACCAGCCGAGAGACGAATTACAGGACAGAAGCTAGCGAACTCGATCCTCCTTCCATTAACGGTATTACATCACTTAGGCCTTCGATTAACTGGCCAGCAGGTTTGGCGTCCCGGCTGATTGATGAGATTTCGACTTTAAATCCTATTTCATAGGTTCTTTTTATATTTTGTCGCAATTAAAACAGCGCAATAACAACATATTGACACTCAGTTACGAGTGAGAACAGCAACACTTTCTTTTGATGTATTTTCGATGTTTTTATTCGTGCATAAATTTGAGTGATATTGGCTGTACAATGTAGTATATATATATTCTGATTGTTTATATATAGAGATTGGTTTCTTCTTTATACTGTTCATATATATATATGTATATATATATATATATATATAACTTGTCACAAGCATCAAACGCTTGAATTCTCCTTCACAAAAACTATATAAATAATCACAAATGAAGTTGAAACGATTCAATATATATATATATAAATTCTTCTTTTTCCCAGTTCCATCAGGAGTAACCATGTTTTTTTGGAAAACAGCTAGAATTACATTTGATAAGCATATTAATAATAGGAATTCGTGCAGTTTTGTTTAAATTGGTTTACAAAAAAACTCAATGTGCTATATTCACCTGCTCAATGTGTGCCAAGAATCTAAAGAAAACTGACACAGCCTTTAAATGCAAAATTAATTATTCATATGAGAGATTACAATATTACCCGGCGAAGCGGGAGTGCTATTTGTAATAAAGAGTAACTATGATTTCAGACCAAAATTGCACAACACAAAGTTATATTACCACGTAAATATATTCATTTTGAAATGGTAACAAACGATAAACTATCGTAATTATTTTTACAACAACAAAGTGAGATTGAAATCTAGGAGCGCGCATGAGCGCTCACTCGACGCTAACACTTTTTTGCTGTGAAATGGCTTCTTAAATTCTTTGTTTTCATTGGCTTGCTTGTGAGGCTACCGCTTTTTGATTGGTTCAGCAAAAAGATGCAAGTACAGACACAAAAGTTGCTATTTGTTCTGCAGTGACTGCTGCTTTCAATCAATCAAATTGCAGAAAACACCGGAGAATTCAACATGAATATAATTAAACAATATACTATAATTAATACCAGTTGACGTAGCCTTTCTTTGCTTTTTCTTTCACTTCCGATCTGATGTGGTTTTGTTAATATTTTATCATTAAGTCCTGTACATTCACCATTTCTTGAGCGTGGATTTTGATTATTATGGAAAGGAAATGCATGTCATTTCTTGGCAGAATTTATGTTATAATACTGAACAACTTATTAGTCGGCTAAGCATCTAATACGGCTGTGTATTTTTACTCGTCATTCGGATTTTGGCTCGCCTAAAGACTCACCAAAATACGAATGACTCATAAAAATACAGTACAGCTTCGACCCCGGACGCGGTGCCATATGTGAGTTGAGTTTGTTGGTATCTCGCCCTTGCTCCGAGGGTTTTTCTCGGGATTCTCCAGTTTTCCTCCCTCCACAAAAACCAACACGCTAAATTCCAATTCGATTTCTGAATTAGCCGGGTCCTGGCTTTGATCAGCCTCTTATGGTTGTTTCAGGTCCCGTTAGAAATTCAGTGTGAGTCCGGCGTGTTAACCGCTCGGCCATGTCACCTCCGTATTAGATGCATAGCCGACTCATAACAGAGTACGGAGACACCCTAATTTACAAATTACGGGATGGAAACTGGTCCAAAAGTAATATGCAAATTCTCGTTACTGATCTTTCACATTTCTTGTAGTGTCAGTTAAGAGAATTTGGTATATCGTCAAAACAATTCCCACTGAGGTGATCAACTCGGATATTCTCATGACCTGCCTGCTTCACTTTGTTCTAATATCTTAAAGGGAAGACCCTTGTGGCTTAAATGTTTAACAGGTTCAAATGAAAATTCTCAAAAGCAGCAAGACGCTGCATGCGTAGAACGCCAGGCCATCGTAAGGGGCCTGGGCCGAATTAGCATTTTGGAAAGGTTTGTTCGTTGAAAGTTTGTTCGTTGAAGGTTTGTTCGTTGAAGGTTTGTTTGTTGAAGTAGGAACCGTACTGCGATCTTTGGTGCATTCAGATGTAGTCGGATTAAGGGGCTTGGTGATATTAACTTTGGTGATGTAGTCATCTGCCTGAAATCAAAGAAAACGTATGTTGAGACATGCACGCTGTAATTGTTCTACTCACAGCTGTGAGATAAGAACAAGCGCCGCTAATGTTCAATACCTTACTGCGTCTGCGTATGTTGCTTGTGCTTGTGCCGTTAGTGAAAAATGGGAAAAGGGAAATCAATGTCCTCGTTTTCTCTTTAATAATATACTCAACAAAAGTACTCAGTTCTGATTGGCTGATAACTAGTCCCGCATTTCTAGATAATAGAATACAATGTGTAAATTGCCATGGAAACGGACAAATTGTTTTGGTTGGTGGTGAAGAGGAAAAATATATATTTTACCGTTTTCAACTCGATCGAGCTTCGTATGTCCGTGGTAAATTAGCTGTGATATCAGAAACAAACAAATGTACACGGATATATAGTTATATTTCTTAACATTTTCTCGGAAAGGTGCGAGGTAACGTGCTATTCTGGAATACGGGTCAATTACGAAATCTTTCAAAACATCGGCTCATACCGATTCCCTCAAATACGGTGTTCTATATGAAATCGAGGATACGCCAGCAGGACAGAGAGACAGGAGGGTATGTGTGGTGATGGGGGAGGGGTTTATTCCCCGGAAGGGATTTGGGAAGGGATGGGACAGGATCTTCAAGGATCCCCACCCTAATCCCCATTAGACCTAACCCCCCCCCCCACCCCCTCCAAAAAAGACATAGGTACTCATTTTCACCCTGTGCTTGCTTCTCTTCATTTTACAGATCGATAATAAAATGACACCCGCAAGAAACTAAAACTGCTATTATACGCGACGATTTGTAATGCAAGTTACACGAGACAACCTTTTTAGCGCAACATTGGTGCGGCAACAGCTATAATAATAATAATAATAATAAATTCTATAGTTCCCTTTCCAAAATATGTCCAAAGGCGCTTCACAGTTATATGATAATTACAGAAAAAAAACTAATTACATATAAAATAACGTCTAAAGAATAATAGGAAAAAGAAGAGGTGATAAAATCTAATAAAGCTAATCTAGAATACGATAAAAATACAAGAATGTCATATGTTAAAAAACCCGCAATAAAACGCTTTCCGAAATGGATGTGTTTTAAGATTATTCTTTAAAACGTTCAAAGAGGCACTGTATTTGATTTGCAGTGGAAGTGCATTCCATAATAATGGCTATGTTATACGCGACGATTTAAATGCAAGTTACGCGAGACAACTTTTAGCGCAACATTGATGCAGCAATAGCTATGTTATACGCGACGATTTAAATGCAAGCTTAAGTTACACGAGACAACTTTTAGCGCAATATTGATGCGGCAATAGCTATGTTATACGCGACGATTTAAATGCAAGTTACGCGAGACAACTTTTAGCGCAACATTGATGCAGCAATAGCTATGTTATACGCGACGATTTAAATGCAAGCTTAAGTAACAAGAGACAACTTTTAGCGCAATATTGATGCGGCAATAGCTATGTTATACGCGACGATTTTAATGCAAGTTACACGAGACAACTTTTACCGTGACATTGATAGGGCAACAGCTATGTTATCTAATTAGTCTAACTAGTACCTGACAGCCATGTTAAAAAATGGATTCACTTGTTAACGTAGCCTCGTTTTCGTGGACGCTGCGAACAGGTTTCTGGGACGACGTTTCGCGAAAAGTCAACGGAGAGGGCGTTACACGAAGCAACTCCAACAAAACTGGAGCAACACTGTGTTGACTCAATGAAGATTGCGTTAAAATTCATTCAGCACGCCTTGTTATATAGATTTAAAAAATCGAAAAATTGTCCTGGAACATTGTCGTGTGTAACATCACCTTAACTCTTTGTCGTCCGATCGTGTGTGAGCTCAATTGGTGAAATCCTGAGTGCTAACTCAACCCTCCCCCCTCAGTTCAAGTTTAGCTAGCCCGGGCTAGTTAAATACTGCTGACTTTTTAAGCCGAGGGCTCAAACTTTCTCCACAATGCCATTCGGGTGAATTCTACGAACTGGTCGACGGTAGGTATGGCTGCTTCGGTAGGGTTTCCAATGAAAAGTGCTCTAATTTTGGAGAAAAATGCCACTGTCAGAGAGCTTGAAGACATCATTAAGTCTGAGGATGGCTGAAAAGTACTTGGTTTGCTTCTAGTAGGCTTTGTGAGGGGATTTCACAGGGTTTTTCCGTTGTGTTTGTGCTTTGAGACACAGGAAAAAATTCTTCAATGAAATCCTTGGAATCCTGCAGTTGGCAGTCTTTTACCCCTGCTCAACCTATTAGGATGTGTTTTTGTCACTTTAAAGCAACGGCTTGAGTCCAAATCACCGCTCTTAGTTGTAGCGGTAAAAGACTTATTAAAAAAAACCTACCGGAGTCCCAGAGGGGGGAACCCCTTGTGATTTTTTGTCCATTGCCCAGCATGCAATTGGAGGTGGGAGCAGGAAATGTGGTCGAGTGAAATGCAGTGCAAACATCGGCGTGGTTCACCGTCGCTTGGTGTGTTTTGTGAAAACAAACCTGCTGGTTGGAAAGATTAAACAAGGTACTGTAACGACTGAGTGGTTATTTTGTGTTTGCTCTTGATTTCAAGTGCGAATGGGAAGGTTTTTTTGAGCCGATTTTGAGCTCCTTAAAATTCGTGAAAATCGAAGAAACAAAACAATCGCCTAAAGAAATGAGCTTTTATCCATAGTGAAAGAGTCGAGTGATCCCTGTTATAGCTCGGACTTTGAAGCCATACATCCCTTCGCATAATATCGCAACATCGTCTTTCCAGCATGTCTAGATGTGATGCAATACATTTTCTAGTAACGGACTTATACGTCTCCTATTTACAGGCTCAGACGGTAAAGAGTTAAAAGGCCAAATGTGGTACTCAATTAAGACTAAACTATCTCAAAAACCTAACCCATCCCGCGGTAATACCCGTATAGTTTATATAGCGGTGTACTCCCCCTCCCCCGGGCTTTTCATTGATGACTTACCGGCGGTGAGCCGCAGTTTTCCGCACGATATCTCCCTTGTTTTTCATAGGCATTTTTCAGGTCATGAACCATTTCTTTCGTCCACTGGGTTGAAGGGTTTACTAGTGGATTCTCTATGTAGGTAGTCTGGTTTCCTGTTCCCCTCCTGAAAAGATTAACCAAAAGTTGACTGCATCAAGGATTGTATTACATGTCATGCACAGGTTAATATATGTTAATATATGTGCACACTGTCTAATATATACCAAAATGGTTGTCCTTGACAAACATAGTAATTATAAGTATATACTGTAAGTAACTTTTTGTTGAATAATGCTAATATCAATACTTACAATTATGAGATGTTATATTTTCTGATTGGCTTGACCCCCAAGACATCTGTAAAATATTTGTTTTAACCGGAATGGCATATCAGGAAATATATTTGAAATATATATTTCTTCATTACCATCCTAAGATCGACAAATATATACTTCAGATATATTTCTTATAATATCATTGCAGTCAAAACACATTTTTTAGATGTCTTGGGGATCAGGCCAATCAGAAAATATTGATATTAAGATTATTCCACAAAAAAAGTACTTACAGTATATCTCATTCGGGTCTTCTTAAAAAAATGGGGAAAAAATGGGTTGTTCTTGATTTAATGTTGTTATGTAATACATATTCACAATAATAAGGAAAGCTATATGTCGTTATGAAGCCTGGTGAATAGACTTTCAAAATCGGGCTTCACTTTTCGAATGTGACATAATTTGATTACCATATGTTCACATAAATTAGCATAAATTATTGAGAAATTACTACAACATTTGACAAAAACTGAACTGGATTCCACAAAATGTGTAGTATAATAAAAATTTGGAAGCAAAAAGTTACATTGATGTATTGGCAACATGTCTAGCACATCTGGCTGAAGTAGGATATAGTCACGCCGTTCAGCGAGTTTCAAAGCAATTGGATGTAACGCTACGACACTAGAATTTTTGTTTCCTATAGGTCTTTCGTTGCGCGGACCCGAATGAGATATACTTATATTAGTATGTTTGTCAAGGACAACCTTTTTGGCATTGACTGTATATATAAGTAACTCCTGATGAGTGAGGACTTTGGTCCCCACGAGACAGTACTGTAGAGCGAAATATGAATCAACCAAGAATTTAAATACTCCGAATCATTAGCATTATATATATATACATACACTTGTTTTCAAAAACTTTGCTTTTGATTTATATATATGTATGTAATATATGTCTTTTGTATCAAACAGCAGATGTCAGGTCGCTGGCCTTTTCAAAGCACAGACGGTCATTGTTAACTCAATAAAGGTTTTCAGATTATATTTATTTGATTTTATCTCCAATAAAATAATTGTCAAATTATCACATTGATATTAAAATTGCTCCGATTTTGTGTACAATTTCAGCGTATTTTTTACAAGGTTTTGTATGGAAACTTTCAAATATGAATATTTAATTTAGTTGGAATTATGCAGTCTACACGAAACATTAAAATGGTAACCTCGATTTTAAATACAGTTGATTTTTGACAGCCAAATTTTTTTTCCGTGGATGATTTCTTAGGCCCTGCCCACACTAATCCGGATAAATTCGAAAACGCATCTTTTTAATTAAAAACGTATAAAAACGTATAAAAACGTCTTCCGTCCACACTATCGTTTTCGAATTTGTCGCCGTCCACAAATAAACGCGGCGTTTTTGAATTTAACACCCTGGCGAGCGTCTTCAAAAGGATCCGGATAAATTCGAAAGCGTATCTTTGGACAGGGCCTTAGATTCGAATCGCATGTAAGAGCAAGAAGAGCACAAACTTTGTGTACGCAGTTTCGCACCCTTTCACACTTCGTCTCATACAGTTCAGTTCACTAAAAATTAAACTGATATTTTTTTGTTTCAATGAACAAACTGTATTGCATTCAATCAGGAACCTGTTTAAGCTCATCGTGCCCGCCGTGTTTTGCTTTGCATTGTTCAACGGGAATGTCACACTTTTTTGGTAATGCACTCTCACAAAGAGCTCTGTGTCTACAATATGAAAACAATGACAAAACGATAGCAATTAAGATCATCTGAAAACAGAGGAAGTTTTACTTGAAACGTGGCATTCATTATTTCGATATTGTTGTCGGCAAGTTAATTTCTTCATGGAACACAAAACCGATTTACAATGGAAATATATCTGCTGCGACCGTTTCCCAAAAATAAACACCGCTGCTACAATGAAATTAAGCAGATTTCTGAATGAATGTAGATTTTTTTTATTGAATCGAGGTTTCTTGTTTAAAGTGCATATAAGCACTTGTACATGAAGTTGATAGTCCAACGGTAGAATATTTCTTGATTTGGGTGTTATACGTCTACGAGATATGAAGGTTTATATTTCCAATATGCTAATGTCTGATGTCATCACCGACATCACTTATTATACAAAAGCATACACGACGTTCATAATGGCCGCCTCCAGCCGCCTCCAGCCGCCTCCTAATTTGCATAATTTGGAAGATAAATCTGTAGGGGGAAACCAATGCTACCACATGAAAGATCACATTAAAACTAGTAATTGTTTTGAGTTTTATAGCAATGTGGCAAATTGCTGTTGAGCTATAAGCATTTCTAATGCAGAAAGACATGAAAGCGAGGCTATAAAGCCCTCCGTTGTTTTTCTCATACAAATCTCTCAAATTTCAACTGGCTGTAACTTCGTTGCTTTATAAGCTACAGCACTCAACTTTCACATGTTCACTAATGTCAACATGCTCTTTCACATGGCAATGTTCATATTTTCTATACATGTGGATAAACTACCGAAACGGGAAATCACATATGCAAATTAGGAGGCGGCCATTATGAAAGTCGTGAATGCTGGTAGAGACAAATTACCTATTTTCAAATTATATATGTAGCTTCAAAGTGATTTTACCAAAAAATTCTAAATTAGAAAATAGTTTAATTCACAAGCACAAAGAAATTCAGCAAATGTCGGTGATGACATTACATTCATTAGCATATTGGAAATATAAACCTTCATATCTCGTACACGCAACACCCAAATCAAGAAATATTCTAATCGCAAGCTATATAGCCAGCCGATGGCCATACTATGCCGTGCATTGTGGGATGGAACAGGCTGCATAGTTCACGCGTTCGATTCGAGGACTGGCCCATCAGACCAGTTGGTTCATGTAAATGGCGACCCCAACTGAAAAAGGCCGACAAAATCTGATGTTTTTCCGGCCTTTTTAAGATCAATTATAATCACCCTCTCCCCGTTAGCCGGTTACAAGGAGTGTCTTCTTAACTGCTCCCCTCTCCCCGTTAGGCCTTCCCTGGATGCAAAGCATAATCCCATGATTGAAAAGAAAACAAACGATTTACATACGAATAATTCTTGGCACTGAATTCTTCGAATCCTAAGCGGTTGGTACTTATACACCACGGAAGATTGAGGATACGAGGATAATAAAATAGGAAGTTAAGACACATTTCATCTTGCGTCCTTGCACCACCCTGAAATAGAAACAATTTGCTGTGAGCCAAGAGCTTAAGACATTTATGGTAACATGGATGGTATAACACCGAGAAAAGTATACATCAAAGGTTTAACTAGACGCCTGCGCTGATGACAACAAAAGCCATCTTGAAAAACATTTCCTAAAACAACAAAATTAATACACACAGTCAAAATCATTTAGAGAATCAATGTCAACAAATCCACTTAAAAGGTATTTTAGTGGCAGTTTTGTCAATAAACACATTCAACGTCCGTATTGAATCTGTACAGACGGCAAAACTAAATGTTGCCGTACTTTAACTCTCATCGACTGTCATTTGATTGGATCGGATGGTGTAGGAAACCATAGTTTGTGACACCATGTGCAATTTAATTTCGTTTCATGAATACATTTTTGCGCACCAAGGTCGGGAATCTAGCTGGTTTATTTCGCATTCTACTACTACTACTACTATACTACTACTCTACTACTACTATACTACTACTACTACTATACTACTATACTACTACTACTATACTACTACTACTATACTACTACTACTATATACTACTACTACTATACTACTACTACTATACTACTACTACTATACTACTACTACTATACTACTACTACTATACTACTACTACTATACTACTACTATACTACTACTATACTACTACTACTATACTACTACTACTATACTACTACTATACTACTACTATACTACTACTACTATACTACTACTACTACTACTACTATACTACTACTATACTACTACTACTATACTACTACTACTATATACTACTACTACTATATACTACTACTACTATACTACTACTACTATACTACTACTACTATACTACTACTACTATACTACTACTACTATACTACTACTACTATACTACTACTACTATACTACTACTACTATACTACTACTATACTACTACTACTATGCTACTACTATACTACTACTATACTACTACTACTATACTACTACTACTATACTACTACTATACTACTACTATACTACTACTACTACTACTACTATACTACTATACTACTACTATACTACTACTACTATACTCAGTACTACTATACTACTACTACTATACTACTACTATACTACTACTACTATACTACTACTATACTACTACTACTATACTACTACTACTATACTACTACTATACTACTACTACTATACTACTACTACTATACTACTACTATACTACTACTACTATACTACTACTATACTACTACTATACTACTACTACTATACTACTACTACTATACTACTACTATACTACTACTATACTACTACTACTACTACTACTATACTACTATACTACTACTATACTACTACTACTATACTCAGTACTACTATACTACTACTACTATACTACTACTATACTACTACTACTATACTACTACTATACTACTACTACTATACTACTACTACTATACTACTACTATACTACTACTACTATACTACTACTACTATACTACTACTATACTACTACTACTATACTACTACTATACTACTACTATACTACTACTACTACTACTACTATACTACTATACTACTACTATACTACTACTACTATATACTACTACTACTATACTACTACTACTATACTACTACTACTATACTACTACTACTATACTACTACTACTATACTACTACTACTATACTACTACTACTATACTACTACTACTATACTACTACTACTATACTACTACTACTATACTACTACTATACTACTACTACTATACTACTACTACTATACTACTACTACTATACTACTACTACTATACTACTACTATACTACTACTACTATACTACTACTACTATACTACTACTACTATACTACTACTACTATACTACTACTACTATACTACTACTACTACTACTATATACTACTACTATACTACTACTACTATACTACTACTACTATACTACTACTATTAATAATAGTCTTTTTATTGAGGGTATAGCACTTGATATCTACAGCCGGATAATAAACACGTGTTCCTCAACGAAAACTAAACTAAACATGTGTTCATGTGAACGGTAAAAAGGGCCGTAAAAAGGTTAGTGTAATAACAATAAAATGATATTGGATTATTGACATAAAGTTAAATACTTATAACATATTCATATCACTGATTCTCAGCTAAAGTGCCCAATTCATAACTTTTTATGTCTCATAACCGTTGCCCTGCAAAACATTTCACTGTAACTTTAATTTTATGAGGATTTGGCCTCTTTGCCAAATCACTGGTGTTTGTAGAGTAAGAAGATACTCGGAGGTACAAAGGCAGGAGGTATAATTATTGATAAATGGATTTTGAGTATTGCCATCCCTGCAGATAGGTGAAAAACCCAGTACGTCTCACGACGAATCTTTTGAGAACAAAATCAAATATCTCTTCCCTCCGATCCGCAGATATTTGAGCTTCAAATTATACGGGTGACTGTAGCCTGATGCAGACGTTCTCGACTAGGGCAATCCCTTTATGTAGGACGACACGAATTTTACCAAAAATACAATAGAATACAACACAATACAATTCAATACAACAATAGAACGCAACACAATACAATACAATAGAATACAATTTGGTAGCAATTCGTGTCGTCCTACATGAAGGGACGGCCCAGGCTGGGGTGACTAAAGTAGATTTGCAAAGACTTACCGACTGAGGAGAAACGTCTGTCCCACTGAGCATCGTATTTCTTACATTTTAGTTAAACTTAGTCTATATTTGATTACCCGGCAATGGTTCTCACGTTTTTTTGTATTTCCATAATTTCCATTTTCTACATGATTGTCTTATTCTTTCCTTGTCTGAAACAAGGAAACAAAAGCAGAAATACGAGAGGTTATATAGGGAGAAGCAGAAACAGGTCAAAGACGAAGTATTTCTCGCAAAAATGTGAGCAAGTGTAAGAAATGGAGGAATATTTTACACTTTTATTATGGTATAGAAATAGGAGTCATCCTGGTGTTGTATACTTCTGTCATCATTGACTGTCAGGAATCGCATTCACGCTTATTAAATGAGTTCCAAGCAGCAGTATGCGTTGTCGAATGGTAAAGAAAAACAATATTGTTTTAAATCAAATAAACTAAATGAAATAATTACTTTGGATGCCAACTAGCGATGTTACACATTATGGTAATTGAACTACAATGTAGTTATTGCCTTATTGAACTCATTTCGTTAGTAAGTTACAGTTAAACGGCTTGAACTAGAATTATATTCATCAACTGCTATGTAACTTACGTTACCATAAATCATTATGTAACTTACCATATGAAACTTATCCATACAAGCGAGAACATTTGCTCTTGCTAGTGTCCAGGCCAGTGTGGACAGCTTATTCCGTATTCCGCATGCGTAATGTTAAAGATGGACATTCAGCGCGTTGTGAGCCCGCAGCATTGGCAGTATGTTGCTCCTCGAGCGCTTCGTCGACAGGAAGAACAAGTATTGCAAGCAGATGCAACTTTTCGTTGTCATTTTGACCGCGGTTATTCATTACGAATGTGGGCAAACTATACATCAAAACGTGGGAAATTCAATAGACTAATTGAATTCGGTTGTAGGTTTTTGATTAGTTCTTTTCCCAGCCTTATATAGCCCAGACGTCCCTGGCATATGCCCGGCAGAAATAGAGGAACGCCTTGTATATTTTGACTCAACCGGTCGAAAACAATTGCAAATTGACCGCGGAAAATAAGCGACTATGGGGTTTAAACTATTAAAGCTACAGAGAAAAGACATTGTTTTGTATTCCGTTCGTAGGTTTTTTAGTTTTTTCTTTACGAGGCATAAAATTAACAAATTGCAAGAAAATTGCGATTTGGGCAAACAGTTGAGTGAACCTCGGAGGGGGCGTGAGTGTGACTCACGTCTAGTGACCTTTTGTTAAACGGAAGTTTGATATGTTACCACGCTTCTATAATGTTGCCTCAACCTCACCAAAACACGCAGGGGGTTTCATGTGATTTATCTTAATATATGTAAAAATATATGGATATATCTTAAAATCAAAGTACGAAACCTTTCATCACGTTAAGAGTTTTACTCAGAGGGAGATTTTTAAGATGCCATGCTTGAGATAGTGGTTATTAAAATGAAATTGTGATATTTCTGAAAATATTACGCTGTTGTTTGAAAATGTACAACATTGAATCTGGATACCCTTAACTTTTCACAATAAAAAAAAAAGGCATTAATTTTTGATAATGAATAACCTTTACAAAATGCTATATATCTCAGGTGGAAGTGGAGATATAGCTGTCATATTTTGGGGAAATAAAGTTTAGAATATGCCTCCACATTTGCAACCATTACTAACGGATTTACGAGAACTTAATTTTCAGTTTGACTTTGGAGATGTCAATTGGGCACTTTAGCTGAGAATCAGTGATTATATATGCCTATCTAAATATATATCAGAGCTAGAGCTAATCCAGTTTCCAGGTATTGGTAAAAGAAGAAATATTCGAAGCCTGTTTAAAGTCTTTGGGAAGATTATTCCATAGGCACGTTGCACTAAACTAAAAAGTTCTCTTACCAAAAACTTGTTGAAAATTGCAAGAACAGTTTCTAGTAATCAACCAACAAAATTCATGGGTTATTACATGTAAAGATTGTTCAAAAAATATATCTCCTCGGTTTGGAAATTTTAGCAGTTTATGTAAAAAAAAAGACAAGGAGTCGAATGAATCACTTATATCTCCGAATATCTTTTATATTTTGGAATTCTAGTTTGTGTTTACTAATAATTAATACATCAGGAAATACATGGTTCAAAAATCTCAAATATTACCTAAATATTCAAGTTTAAAAGGGCGAATCTTTATGCTATCCACTAGGGTGGTCACTGCAAAATAACTCAGTATTAACGTCCTCAGCAGTGTAATGTAATGGCTTTCATTGTCAAAGTTAAAGAGCGATTTTATTTGGCTGAACTCATTTTGAGACAATATAATGACTTCTCAGCGACATACCCAGGGGTAGACACCCTCGGGCCGACCTAGGGGATTGCAACAAGGGTGCTGCAAACTTGACGATTTTCCCCAGGGGTGGGGGATTTCAAAGTCAAAGTCCTCTGGGTCACGTTTTCGGCCTTCTGAGAAAATCCCTCTCATGTGAGATCACAATCTTACGAATTCCCCAAAGTATTTTCAATCCCCTACCCACAGGCGAAACTTACATTCAATCCTCCTGTATTCCCCAACGTATCCCCTTGGTCGGCCCGGGGGTCTAACCCTGGGGGAAGCCGCTGATAAGTCAGCGTAAAACGCCTCGGAATGTTATTCCCCTTTTTGCCCGTCGTTGCATGCGCAAGGAAGTGGAACGCCTGGGAGATATATCCAATCATCGTGTTTTCTTGCAGGGAATCACGGGAAATACATCTCGTGAGGCCTAACCAATCAAACACCAGGGCCGGGTTGTTCGAAGCAAGGTTAACTTTAACCCTAGGTTAGCGCTAAATCTGTAATTGCAATCTGTACAGTTTTAACCCAGGGTTAGCGATTTAACCTTGCTTCGAACAACCGGACCCAGGATATAACTTTGATGGGTTTGAGAGACATTACTCCTCGGCATCTGAACTGCTTCCATGTACGTGGCAAACACGCCAAATCCCGATTGCTCCTGATGGCGCGTAAAGGGCCTGGTTACGAGGTTATGCCTTATGCCTGTGAGTCAGTTAAACAATGACGTAAAATAGAGACTTACATATGTAGTAGCTGTGCGATTATTGGTATTGTAAACACACTGCGTAATAAGATCGTCCCCCTATATGAAAATAAAAAGAAAGTTAGCAATTCAGCTTGATTCGAAAGATCGCATGCACTAAACAACAACTTAATTCACGTGTAGGGGTCTTACTACTAATCCTCGGTCGGATTAGAATTTATTTTATTTACAAATTTAGCACACAAGATGTAAGGTACAAATAGCAAAAGGACACGAAGTCCTACAAGGCTGCGCACCTAAAAACCCATCCTACATTAAGATAAATACCCACCCCTGTTACACCCATGGTTAAAATATTACAAACACTACGAACAAACAGAGACTATCTAACACAAGCAAACATTATAAATATTACAACAACGACACTTTGGACAAATGAGCTTCAGTTATACGAGCGGATATTGTCCTGGTTAAACACACACTTAGGTGGTTGAATTTTATTTCTTGAGTTTGCGTTTAAAACTTGGGAGAGTCGAGGGTGATTTGATTTCCTCCGGCCAGTATTGCGTTCCATATATTGACGATGCGAAGGAAACAGTGTCCCTAAATTTGAAGTTTTAGGAATAAAGTTGTGCCTTAGGTACAGACTGAATGTAGCGCGTTGGGTGCTTCCCGAGCAGAAAGACATGTAATTTACTAAATTAGTATTAATTAGGTCTGACTTACATTTAAAAAAGAAGACCAGATCAAGGTACTCTAACCAATAATTGACCGACAAAAGGTTCAAGAAAATTAGACGGTCCCTATATTAACTGCAGTGATTGGAATTCTTGCAGATAAATCTTGTTGATGTTTGAGGAGGGGGAAAACCGTAGAACCCTGAGGAAATCCCTCCGAGAAAGGGCGAAATACCAACTGAGAAACTCACTCATGGCGCCATGATAGGGAATCGAACCCGAGCCAAAGAACCGGACAGGCAAAGCGGTTACCAATACGCCATCTGGATCCCTAATTTAGCTTCTTGAGAAATAGGGCGGTAGAGAATTTAAAGCAACACGAACTTCTTACTGATAAGACATCTGCATGGTGACGTCACATAATACAACTACCAGAACTCATTGCGCGAATCCTTTTGTTCCTCTAATTTGGACCATTGTCTTGGAATTCTCAAAGGAGTTTTAAAATCTGCACGAACGAGAAAGAGAATTTGAAAAGGATTCTGGAAGTTGTAGTAAAATGACGCCATAATGAAAATGTTGCCATAATGAAAATGTTATAACTCACAGGTCGATAATGAATCTCTTTGGGAAGAATCCGGATTTCCTATAAAAGAGAATCAAGCAGTTAAGATTTTTTTGCATGGAGAAACCTTTTCCTGATTAAGAATAATTTGCAAAACCTTATATAAATTATTATAAAACGACAACGTCATATACCTGGAAGTTAAAGTCGTAACTGTTGTCGCGTGAAATCTCAGGCAGTTCCACACCATTTCGGACATGTTTGGTCCATATAGCTCGACCTAGAAAAATGATGAAAAGCTTTATTACTGGTGAGTGCCAATCTAGTATTTTTGGGGCTGGTCTCTAGGTTGTATCTGTTCGGAGAAAACGGAGAATTCTTTCTATAGATTTCCCCAGCTATACTAAACGATATGTGCACATAATTTTAGCTGAACACTTTAATTTGAACATTAAGGAAATGAGCAGTTCTGAAGTTGTGTAATCTCCTACTCAGCCTTCTGTTTATTTTCACAATTCGGCCGCAAATCTCGTCCCATTGCCACTTTTTGTAATCCACTTTAATTTTTGCCATCTTCATTCAAACCAGTTTCAATAGCATACCAGGACATTCGCAAGGTATTTTTCTTCTATCCAAACGCTTTATTTTTGTACTTCTATTTTATAGAAACTTGAATATTCAATTGTGGACTTTACTGTACTCTTTTAACTAGACCAAACCTATACTGAGAAAGAACCCAAACAAGCATTACCTGCAAGGTGAGTATGCAGGAACGAAGCAAAGATTTTCACCCCACTTCCTGCTATGGTGGTGTTTTTAAGGAACTGTAGAGGAAAACAAAATATCCTAAGACTGAATACAACTAATCCGGATTTAGAAAACACTGAAAAACCTTTTCACTACATAGAGTCAGTATTCTACTATACCTTTTCGGTGCATTTGCCGAAACAATAGCTTGTTGTTATCCATTTATCTTGTTTTGGTGGGATAACCATGCGCCAGGAAATTGCTTCTCCAACTGACAAAATCCCCGCATCATACTGACGGAGTTTGGAGGTGTAATATATACGTACTCCGGAATTGTCTATTTTACCTTTATAGAAAAAAAAACAAGTTACAGGTTACCGCAACAGGGTCTTGTACTGATTAAAAGACTAACATATTCTTATATCGTATCCCTGAGTTAAAGCATAGGAAAGATTGAATAAATTCTTGGTCTGCAATCAGTTCAGTTTATATGATTCAATTCATTTTCAACTCATTAGCATAAAAAGAGGTTATTACACGGCAAGTTGTGTAATACGTAATACGTAGTTATGATATTAAATCATGTTTGCCGCGTAGCACTAGTAGGTGTAAAGAATGTGATGTAAAGTGGTATGCTGTAGTGCCATGTGTGCACGCCCTACGAGAGAAAGAGAAAAAATCTCTGACCCAAGTGGGACTCGAACCCAACGACCTCTAGGTTGCATGTCTGGCGCTTTACGCTCTATCCCGGGGATAGGGATTATATGTATATGTAGTTATGATATTAAATCATGTTTGCCGCGTAGCACTAGTAGGTGTAAAGAATGTGATGTAAAGTGGTATGCTGTAGTGCCATGTGTGCACGCCCTACGAGAGAAAGAGAAAAAATGTCTGTGTTGCATGTCCGTGTTGGAGGAGAGCCAATACACAACAATGTTTTTAGTGTACAAGGCGGCTCTAATAGCTTAAAGAGGTATATATGTAAAAGTCCTGAGACCGTGAACTTTGGAAACTAGCGTCGTCAAGCGTAAATTGCTCGATTTTGGCTCCAGAAATGGGGGATATTTAAATTAAATGGCATGAGGTTCTTGGAATAGATACTGTAATACGGTTGGGTATTTTTACCAGTCATTCGTCGAGTAAAAATTAATTACAAGCCGCATTACACAACTTTTCGTGTAATAAATTGTTTATTATACGACAGCTATAAACACGAACAAAAAAATGTTTGTTTTGGCTTACCTTACTGCTCTGTTTGAAGAAAATCTCGAGAGAAGAAACATCTCAACTTCAATTGAAGTCCAATGTCGGGGGCGGCGCGAACTGAAAAAAGTTTTTTTCGCGCGCTAAAACCTGATTGGCTGTTACTCAAACAGCCCCATTTCGATTGGCTCGCGCGCTTACAAAACCTTTTAAGTGTTGAATAAACCCGTGCAAACCTGTTCGAGACCCGTGTAATACGGTCTCATATTTGCACTCGTTTTAGCCCGTATTTGCACTAGCTCGAAAACGGCAAGTCGTATAATCATGATTAACAATTATTCACCGAAGTGGAGGTGAATAGTGGTGGATATTTACAGGGGATATTTTCGGCGAGGATCCACCACTATTCCCCTGAAGTGAATAATTGAGGTGAATAATTGTTTTAGTATATACCACACTCCAGGTGAATAGCCAGCACCAAATAGTTATTTTATTTTCTGTCAAATGGACAAAAACTCGCGCGAGATGATCGCTGGTTTGCTCGGAGGTGAATATGAAATCATATTCACTGTTTGAGTAGCCAATCAGAGCGCGCGAAAAGTGATATTCACTGGTGTGGTATATACTAATGTTCCTTACGTGACGTCATTTCAAGGAGTTGTAATGCATTTTAAAGCAATATTACGATCATAAATCACCCAAAAATGGTTGAATGAGATTTTAAACAATTTACTCTGCCAAAATAAATGATTTCTGCCTACGGTTCATATGGACTTTAATTTGAGCTTGTTCGAAATTTTTGATTTGGGAGCTATAGCTGAAGTGGCCGGCCGCACAATTTATTTCTAACGCACCTGAGATTCTTTCCGGGTTATCGTAATGTATTTCCATTACATAGAATCTGCTGTCGTTATCCATTCCAATAGGATATCCTGCATGATCTGGATAGAGTACAGGCTGCAAAAAGTAATATCAAGAACAGGCTTCCCGATAGAATTTCTAGAGATTACCAGTGCTACGGATGAGTGCTTTAAAGATCCATCAATATTTTGTCTTACAACGTCATCGAAATAATGGACTGCTACAATGGAGGTTTAACCTAAAAACATATGGTTTTAAAGTCGATTGAACAAAAGTCATTCAAAACGAAAACCTCGTGGTTCATTTGCACGAATTAGTGTTAAATGATGATTCACCTGATGATTGAAAGTAATTTAATCGCAATAATCAAAATATTGACTTTTAGTGGGAGAAGTGTGAACCATGCCATGTAGGTTATATCAGGAGCGCAGCTCCTGGTTATATATAATAAGGAGTTAAAGAAACCACGACGGCAACGGCTAGGATGACGGCATAAAACAATAGCCTTAATTACAAAATACAATAACTGCACGTGAAAATACATGCAGTCGCCTACATTTCAACCGTTGTTTGCAAAAACACAACGTGAAAACCATACGTTTTACGTTCCATAGAGAACGCGAACGTCAAAAAGTAAATCACTCCGTCTTTCGTTTCGCGTGAAGGAAACTCTATGCTTATTATATTTTTCGAAGATTTGTTTTTGAAAAGTATTTAAAGGCGAATAAAGGAAATAATAAACACCAAATTTCTGCAGAAAACTCTTTTCTACGTTCCATCGTCACTGCCATCGCCGTCCTGGTTTCTTAAAGTCCCTAATAAGACTAGGGATGGAACGTCAATGGTGAACATACTTCATACCTTGAGAACTGCGCTCAAATAATCCCACTAGATCGTTGGCATGCGACTTCACAGGTCTGGTTCTTTTTGAATGACTTTTATTCAATTGACTTTACAACCATATACTGTATGTTTTAGGTAAACTGTACAAATCATTTGAGTGGTCTCCCTGTGAGCAAAAGAACAAAATAAAAAAAATTAATAGCTAAAGAAATTAACAGTTGGAGACTTCCGCGTGCATGAAAATGAAGTAAGAATATCAGTGCGCACGATGAGATAATGCTGCCTATATGGGATATAAGAACTAGCAATTTATAAATAATAGGCGCAGATGAATAAATAAATAGGAATAAGTAGGTGATTAATGCTCGTAGCGCCCGTTGAGACCTTTCGGCCTCGTTAATCAAAATAGCCTCCCTTGCTTTACGAATGGATGTGCGTTTGTTGTAGACTGATGTTCGATGGGGGTTAGTTTCATGCCGACTGAGTGTGTGAGTGTCCTGGTATAAATTTCAATTAGCAGTGGACGAATAGACTTACCCCATCACCAATGCCCCATCCCATAACAAGATCACCTTTTCTGCACTTGTTCATGTCCGGTGGCATGTTTGCCAAGCAGTAGTTCGTGTAGTTTGTTAGATGATCGGGAAACGAGGAATGACACTCGTACACGATGAGATGGTGAACAAATCCCTCGTTACCTGGCTTGATAACTGCGTCAAACTAAGAGATTCAAATTTGATAAAAGGACACTCGTTAGGCCTGATTCAAACGTCGAACTTTTCATGCGCCGAACGCAATTGAATCAAACGATAATTAGGCGGCTTCTTGAACCTTGTTGTTCACAAAACTTACACGTTTCATGCAATTACTAAATAGTTTACAGCGTGACATATTTTTTCCGCTCTTGCGCGCTAGCTATCTCGCGTCTTAAGCAACTGCAATAGGGGATTGTCTCCCGACACAACAGCCTGGTATTCTGAGGTACTAACAATCACTCATGATTGTAAACTGCACGGCAGCACATTGCGCCACAATAGCAGCCTGTATCACAAAAATAACATCGTGAAGCGCATTTGGATATATTCATATAGAATTTGCGCTATATAAATGAATACCTTTACCTTTACCTTTAATTTTACTTTCTATATCATTCTATTTAATACTCGGTAAAGCTATTTGCATGTAGAACCGAGGCAGTACTTGAGTAAAATAATAATAATAATAATAACTTGTACATATACACATTCAAAAAAATCTAAATAAATATATTTGCTCTCCCTAATTAAGTGCAGAACTGAGAGATTCACGAAAGGAGCTTTGTTCCTGCAATGGTCTTTGCCTCAAACAACAAATAACTATTTAAGACTGTTTTTATTAGCAACATAAACAAAACTACAAGCAACATACACAGACTAATGTAATACATTGATCATTAGCGGTACTTGTTCTTATCTCACACCTATGAACAGAACATTCAAGTACCACTTACTATAAATACATCTTGAATGGAGACTGCTGAGGCTCAAATATGACGAACAACAAGGCTTCTTAGTTTGAAACTTTTTGGGAAATATTCTGCTATAAACCGCACCCCTAACTTTGGAAACTAGGATGTATTAACTTTGTAAACTCAAAGACGTTATTCTGTATTTATACATGATAGAACGTCTCCAGGAGCCCATAACTAGGAGCGTCCACCCCGCATACTAGGCATATGTCACAGCATTTTCACAAATTAGGTTATTTTTAGAACTGTTCCCGCTATTGTTGAGTTGCAATTATTCCTAAGGGAATAAAATTACAAAAGCGTAGGAGCGATGTTGTTTGGTTTAACAAAAGTAGCTAATGAGGCATCTTTTGTTCCGCCACGGTGCAACCCAACAATTGGCGGGGGAAATAGTCTAAAAATAGCCCAACTTGTAAAAACGCTGTGACACCTGTATATGAGATATGGACGCTCCTGGGTATGGGCTCCTGACGTCTCTCATTGCGGTCCTCGAGACCTAACGCGATGTTTACACTTACCCTTACGATATGTCTCTTTCCTCCAAAATTGGGCATCTTAAACGCCTTGCATGTGTATGCTGTTTCATAGGCAGGAAGTGTAATCTATAGAAAGATATATTACACGTACTTTACCGATTAGATTCAACATATATTGGATTACTTAAACAATACGGAAACAAAGAAAATCCTCGGGGAACGACAGTATTCTCTTTTAGTTAATCCACCCAGAGCAGCTAAAATATACTTACATTATTCATAAGAAGATCAAGCTTTTGCCAGCTCGGATCAGGACTAACATTTTTCACATAGCTTAGGAGTTGGATGCTTCGCGCTCCTTTGTACACGTGCTTTTTCATGTCGTTAGCAGAGGCTGGATCGTGGTTGTGGTACGCAAATATCACTTTCATCGTTCCATCCTGAAACAGGGTTCATATAAAGATGATGTGAGAAATCAATCCACCGTAACATGACCCAATTAACAGGAGTGCACATATATACTATATCTGTGAGTCAGCGTTTGACTGGATTGAGCTATTTTAGAATATGTTTCCCGGATAACTGTCTTCTGACTCCGCCTCGGTCCGTGCACTCTTAACTGCCACCATTATCGAGATTGAGCGGTCAGCGGTCGCGAAGTAAGATGGCGGGTCTCTCTTCCCGCTCTCGAGAAATCTAAGTTTTCCTGCGCTATAGAGGGTTTGCACTCAATCCCCAGAGATTCAAATAACAAAGGGCATGGCGGCCATATTGACCCTTTGCACGTGACGTCATAGCCGCCATGTTGGTGTACAGGTAACAATAGCTTCCTCGTTAGCTTCTTTTGTTCTGTACACCAACATGGCCGCCATGCCCTTTGTCATTTGAATCTCTGGGGATTGAGGGCAAACCATCTATTGGTGTACCTAACAAACTAACCAACATGGCGGCTATGATGTCACGTGATTTTCGCGCACATTCTAGTCCCCTTTTTCAAACGCCATATAGGCATTCTTAAATTTCTTGATCTAATATCTTATAGTAATGCAATATTTATGAATGACTAGATTTCCTAGGACCCTAAACCATAGGGTCAATTTAATTTATGGTCAATAGTTGATTAGAAAATCTGGTATTCTACAGGACCAAACTGATGTATAATGAGGATATAAATCATTGTACATCCTAATTACATCAGCTTGGTCATGTAGAAGACTAGATTTTTTAGTCGAAATATTGACCATAATGGACACTTTCAGCTTGCCTGTTTGTTGCCCCATTTCAGACCACGTGATAGTTCTCCAGAAGATTCAGTGCTTTGTTTTCCAATTATAGAAATTGGTACAGTTCCTCTTGGGATACAGAAAAAACGAAAAAAGCATTTACTCAAGGGAAAGGTCACGTGGCCTGAAATGGGACAACAAACAGGCAAGATGAAAGGGTCTATTAAATCGATCCTATATATCTGGTGTAGGTTTGGCCTTGCAAATGTTTTATATTTGTATATTTAGTACAGAAATCAATACATCTTGTAAATTTTTTAGTCCGACCTTCAAATTACAATTCAATACCTAGTTGCAATCTGACTCGATTAGTCTCAACTACCTTCAGATTGCCAGTGTCCCACGTTATTCTTTTTTTCATTATCCCTGTAATTGTTATTTGTAGATACAAATAAACCATTGTTGTTTAACGATTTGTGGTTATTTGAGGTGGTTTATACTAACACTGCATTGTTCTGCCTATTGTTTGATTGGATTCTCAAAGTGAAGGGCACGACAACTCCCGCGATATAGCTCGATCCAGTCATACGTTGACTCACTGACTTAGTATGAGCATAGTTAATAGAGTGGAATGGTTAGGAAACCCGGCAAACTTCAAAAGGGCTAACAAAGGCGCTGCGATTTAGGTTGGAAGGGGGCAAGACAAAAGATTGTGCACTATCATAGTTCATTAGCGTTCCCTGAACGACTGAACTCACGCGTTTCTATTGGCTGAATAATTAACACATTGGAATTTCTATTGTCTTTTGTGCACGTTCAAGGTTGAAAAAAGCTAACAAAGACCTATAACAAAGAAGGTCGCTGGGTTTCCTAACCATTCCACTCTATTAACTATGGTATGAGAGATGGACGCTCCTGGTAATGGGGCGACCTTCATCTCCTCGGAACCTGGAATATTACTGGCTACCCAAACAATATCCTAATCCGAAACAATACAAACCCTAACGCTAAAACAATAGAATTATTTGTCAGTGCAATCCACTGAAATTTGGTCCAATAAAATGCAAGGTTTTGAGAGGTGAAGGCCTGCTGCTGGTAATGCGCTCCTGACAGCACGCAATAAGATGGCGGCTTGTACTACTTACCCACAATCCTTTGCGCGCGTAAACATTAAATTCGTTATAAAATCGCGGTGGAGAGTTTTTAAATCTTAAGAACAAGCCAGTACAAGTGATTTTGCGAATACACTGTCACTGAAGAGAACAGATAATTTATATGTGTTATTTTGACTGTATTAGGTTCGCAAGGGATTCTTGGGGATTGCCGTCAATGTACAGCCGCCATCTTTATCTTATGACATGAAACTGATAAAAGCTGAGCTAATGGATGGTACAAATATATCTTGAGCATTCAAGAAACTCTTTCTTATATGGATTTGCCATTTCAGACGTGCCTGCCATGCATGAGATTAATTGATTTTCTATTTTTAACATCGTATCAGTACAAGCTGTCCCATTCTTTAGGCCTGTTCCTCTATTCTTATATCTTTTTTGTTACGACGTTTGCTATTCCTTCTTTGTATTAGCAGGAGCCCATTACCAGGAGCGTACCTATGTGATGGGTAGCGCCCACACATAGTAGACGATGTGGCTATTTATAGTCGCGAAGTTCTGGTATGCGATTACGTTGTCTTTTGTTCTCTTGCGCTTTAGTATTTTTAGAAGTTTGAACCGTGTTAATTACAATTTTTCAGTGCACCCCGATTGGTTAAAAATGACGGCCTTTGTTTCTTCTCGCGGAAAACACAAAGCTAAAAATAGCTACATCATCTAACCGTGACACAAACTATAGCAGCAACTTTATTTTCTACGCTTTCCATCAAAACCTCATCAGTAAAAATACATTTTAGATTGTTTAAGAAGTATCGGTTCATAAGTTGTTACAGAATTCGTGTCCGTGTTGTATCGACGATGTAATAGAATGGATGCCCGTATTTTCACGGATTTACTAATTCGAGCAGGAGCCGAGAGTTTGTAAATCCGATAAAACACGGACACGAATTCTAGATCTGTATATGACTTATCAAACGTCTAGCTAGATGTATAGAGCCACGCCAATCAGTTATTTTGGCGATACGACCTATTTCGGCGTAAAAGGACGAAACTGTATCAGATTTACAGATCACCTCATTCATTTCCTTTGTTGTTCTTTCATGATTTATTAACGAGTTTGATAACTACCGATCGATATGTACAACACGGCCACGAATTCTGTAAACACAACATATAATAACAAATCAATGAATGAAGAAAAAAAGTTAACCGCGATCAGTCAACCAGAACCAATAAAATCCACGTTTATAAAAAATCACTGCGTATGTACTGGATACCAGCACAATATCAACTTGAGTGTTCAAGAAAGTGTTTCACATATATACTCATGCTGTGATCTCCTGATAGTGATTTATATACTCTAAAAGCCGAAATAATATGTGCTTTATATACCTCAATCTTTCTATCCTGAGGATCACAAGTGTCGATGTTCCTGCTGAACTTCAGCGTTGTTTTACCGTTGACCTCCGTCCCTCCAATCAGTTTGTAACTGCTTTTGCCATCGTCCATAGTTGGTAAGAAATTACCCTCTCCGTGACGATCCTAAAATGTTTGAAACAGTTATTTTAATAGGATGGGACCGACTCATACTCTCTTGGTTTGTGAATTTAAAATTGAGCATGTAAGCTCTGATCCAGAAACCAAGAAAACTGATGTATTTCATTAGTGGAAACATCCTTCTATGGTGTTATTTGTCAAGCGTTTGAGCTTCCCTCGAGCGAGTTTGCATGAGCGTTTTTGGACTTTTCGACTCGAAGACAGTATATTTACACTAAAAGTTAACAGTGTTTTGTAATGGAAAAAACATGTTATGACGACAATCATCATCAGTAATAGGACCGACTCATAAAAAACTAACTTCAATACTCAATCAACAGCCACTGACCAGATATCCCATGTGTTCATAGTGATGAGTTGCGATCAATATTTTGTCAGAAATATGTACGTTACTCAGGGAAACATTCTATTCTAGGTTGTGATATTTTATCACTTGCTGCATGTTCTGAACATGCATGCAATAAAAATTGGCTAAAATATCCGTAAAGTTCCCTAAGAAATCGAAAATTGCTCAAATCAAAAAGGTTTCTGGAATAAATTTTAGTTCGCATCAAATTTTCATTAATACAGGGCATGCAATGTGCTAAACTGGACTAAGGGTGCGTTCGATTGACCGTATTCCGGAATAAGAATAGATGGAATAGTCTCTGGAAATCACTGGTTCGGGCATTTATACAGTGTTACATTTTGACCTTTTCCCCGCCCATCGGGGACAGTTGGCTGTTACAATACCCGCCCCTATGGCCCCGGCATGTGCTTCAGAATTTTCAATTGTGAGGAGGCATTGATAAATTGAATATACATAAGCTTAAATCTGTTGTTCCATTATTTGAAAAAAATAAAAAATTCCGGAGCACATCACTAGCGGATCCAGGGGAGGAGTTTCGGGGGTTGCAACACCCACTTGATTCCTGTAAATCACTGTCAATTCATTTTTTAAATCTCTAGATTTAAAAATATATTTTGCAAACCCCCCTTTCACAAAATCCTGGATCCGCCCCTGTACATTTTCTATTACTATACATGCTTTCCGCACTTTTACAGTCTCCACCATTGTCTTGTTTATCAGAAACCGTTGTCTGTCAACAAAAAAAAACAATGCGACAAAGGAATATAAAGGAAATGTCATGCAGCTGCGTTTAAATATATTTTTTAATCTGATATTTTGCCGTGACGCGCAAATACATGTAACAAAGAGTGTGTAATAATAAACACTTCCTGATCTACTACTCGTGACTTAACTCAGTATAAACACTGCCTCTGATGGAACACCCATGACTTGTTTAAACGAACTACGATTTTTGCGTGTCCCTAGCTTCCGCCATGTTTGATACACGTTGTTGATGCTCGGGCCCAGTCCCACTCTGTCGTGGCTGGCGTTACAACCACCGCTAAAATCCCCGCAAATTTTGCAAATCGTTACTTTTCCCGTTCTCCGTTAAATGTGCGTTATTCCACGGCCATGTCCCCGTTAATGCCCCGCTATGTCCCGGGGGTCGGGGGGACGGGGTTTCAATTGACTAGTGCATAAAACACTTGCCAATATGCTAATTTGAGTGTAAAATAACTGACAACTTTCAAGATGGTGGAAAGTAGCGGTTAACGTGCGGCTAGACTTTAAACCCAATCTCTAACTCAAACCCTAACCATTTCCAAAACAAGTTTCCAGGTGGACGACGAGGTTTTAGGGCTAGGCCGGTTAACAGATAAACGACTAGTTCTCACTAAAAGGTTTCCTGTATCCGTCGAACTCCTAATCTCCTCCGTTGTAACTACTACGCTAAACGTCCGTCAAATTTTCAATTTTATAATCATGTCAATTAGTTCTCAGTCAAGCATATAGCATGCGTGTCCTGCATTTATGATAATAAAAAATTTGATGCGAAAAAATATAACAATTTATGATAATCAATTTGGGTAAAAGAGCAACGAGCATAACGGGCCGGCATAATAGGCCATGTTTCGAGCATAGAGGAAGGGAAGGAGCTGGGAAGGAGTCGCCAATGAGGCGATAAACTACCACACTTCATTGTGTCTGTTTTTGGAGTGTTTGAGAACGCTTTCCAATCTTGCATTGGGCTCCCTGTGGTCATGCGTGGGCCACCTGTGTTTTTTTAATTTTCAGCGCCATTTCGAATGAAATTTTTCGGGTAGCTTATAGGGGCACACAAGAAAACTGGCAAATAGATGAGTGGCTTTCCTTTCCTTCTGTAGACTACTAGATGCAAGGACCAATTCGGAAGAAGTGCAAGTCAGTACCGGATCACAGGGATCAGGGATCAAAGTTCTGGGTAAAAATACGGGATGACTAGAGAAAAAATATACCTCGTTACGAACCTGATATGAGATTTTTCAATCAATCAATCAACTTTATTATTACCATATATACATATTATTCACATTATACGACAAAAAACAAGAACAATATAGATAATAAGCAGTATGTGTAAAATAATATAAGTTACAAGTCACTAAGTAAATCTACTGGTAAAGTTGTACCAATGACTGAAGTAATAGTGGTGAGTTAGGAAAAGGTGGACAGAAAAGTTGTGAGTTAACGTCTGGTACAGATTTATAAAATATATATATGGAGGGTGATAAGTTAAAAAAACTCCAGAGAGCTTGTACAAGTACTGATCACCTGGGGCGGCAATATTACGTTTGTTGAGTACATCATGAAGAGATTGTCAGCAATAGATTGGACGACAGCGAAGTTATTCCTTATTAGTCCATTTCATTGAAAATATATGCTTTGAGTTTAGCTTGGAATGCCTTTAATGAAGGTGCTTGGGTAATGGTGTTGTCAAGAGAGTTCATTTAGAGTTACAGTCAATCAGTGTGATGTTTGATGCATGGCCTGATCTCGCCGGTCGAGTGAAATGTATAGTTAGTTTGGCCTTGATTAATGTAGTTACAAGTTAAACAATTATTCCTTTCCTTCGTTCGATAACTCGGTCAGCATTAATTGTATTACAATTACGATTTATCAAAAAACCATGGTAATGGCTCCTAGCAGTTTATCAAAGCCTCGAGCAAGTGAGAGCCGAGTCATCTGGAGCGCGTACAAAGCTAAAATGCTGAGCTCTGTCCGGTCTGTTTGATATATTATAGCCCAGTTATAGGCATCTCGAAGACGAAAGGACCAAGCTGAAAATACAGTACCGCCATGGAAACACCAATCAGGTGAAAAACCTGCCTTGTGTACTGATGAGACTGCGCGGCTAAACAAATTTCTGGTTTCGGTTTGTGCATGTGGAAATGAAGAAAGGACTACAGTGAGTATTGTAATAATTAAAGTAAAGTATTTAAGCAACTTAATTTAACGCCGATAACTCGTGACAGTCTGTTGAGACTGATAAACTTGAGGCCGACGTGGGAGCTACGATTTTACGTCCTTATTCGAGAAGAAGTGAGAAGGTCTAACGATTGTTTCACAAAGGCAGTACCTTCTACTCCCAGCTCAAACCCCGAGTGTTGGTCCGGCCGGAACCCGCGACTTCCCTCTCGTCAGACCGGAGCTTAACCACTGAGCTAACCGGGAGGCAGTGTAATTGTAAATACATAATTGAGTCATGTGCCGTTTAATTTATAATGAACAGAGGAGGAGCCAAACTTTTAAGGACCGTCGATATATTCTTAGTGCCCCGCTTAACGTCCAATGGGCGTAGAGTCAAATACTACCAATTCGAACCTGATGAAGAATCACTCAAGGAAAACGAATTTGAGGGTTATTTTGTCGAATTCGAATGATAAATGGTAAAAATCCGTGATTTTTGGTTCAAGAATGCTCACTTCCGGTAAAATCTCGGATCTTTCTGTGACGTCACAAGTGGAACACATGGCACGTAATAGGGTCTGGTGGGTAGGGGTTGGTAAATTATGCTCCTCAATTTGAGTATTATGCTTTTTGGTGTCACCCTCAAAACCAGACTATTATGCTCCAAATTATGCTCGACTGCAGCTATTATGCTCGTAATTATGCCTGTAATTTTGCTGGGGAAAATGTCTCCCCCCTTTAATACATGCGCATTTCATACAGCTTCAAGTTCACAGTCATGTAAAACGTTATCACTGGTGACTAGTCTGCATGAAAGTAATTCTCATTTCACTCACTATCACACCAGTGTCTAACTGATTATTTGTAAACTAATCAATATACATGCAAACATATTGAAAAATTCTAAACTATAACTATTATGCCGCAAAAAAAGCATTATTATGCCGGCATAATGCCTGATGCTCCAACTATAGTATTATGCTCCAAATTATGCCGGCATAATTTATCAACCGCTACTGGTGGGCATGACAGCGATTCTTACAGGCAAAGGGAATAAGAGTTTTTTGTACATATCAACCGCCAATTTTCTCGCAATGCGAGAATGGCTAATTTTCATATGCAATATTTTAATTCACGTTGTGTAAACATCACTGGTGAGTCAAACTTCCTTGTGTGGCGCCATTTGTCGAAATTTGAGCTTTCTCTCGAGTCGAACAAATACTTTCGGTGAATTCGTGATTGAACGGCTTTGTGACAAGTATGGTGACTCCCATATATATACAAGGGGGCGGAGATGCTCGTCGTACCTTTTAGGGGTCAAAATCACGGGTTTTGGTACCACTTATAGGGTACCCACGATCAAACGCAGACATTTTTTATGTAAAGCAGTACCTTTTGGTTTTTATTGTCACATAATTATATGGATATTATTTATACAAGTTTTAATTTTGGTGTGTTTTTATTGGTACCTTTTAGGTGTCAAAATTAGCCGTTGAGCTACGCCCATTTTAGTACCTCTTGGGGGTCGAAACGAACTGAATGTCCGACGTGCATCCCCGCCCTTTATATATGGGAGTCTTCCCCTCCGGGCTGTGGACGTTAAGAGGGATAAACGAGGCACTAAGAATATGTCGACGGTAAAGCCCCCCATGTGGTGACCGATTAATTAGTAGTAACAACGAAGAAAGGCTGATTATACGCTAATGGTAATTTATATGAACCAATATTTCGCTGGCACGACCAACCTTCTTCAGGGTTTACAAGTGAACTGGCAAGAAAACGTTAAAAATTCAAAAGTATGGAATCTGACACTGTGGTGTGAAATTACAAACATGCTTGCCCCAGCCCTCGTGCGGCTACCATAACACAGCAACTTTAGCTCTGATATCATCCCTAAGGTTTTTCGCCAAAGAAAAGGCTGCAAGCAGTCTGATCTAGTGCTTGCATTCTAAATGCTTAATTTAAAACAACTTTAACTATAGGACTTTCAATGTTCCAGATGTTCATCATCCACTTGTAAAAATTCCTTTGAACTCACTATATATCACAAACCAAACACGTTGCATGGCACTACCATTTCCATTTTGCATGCGTATTAGACGCTAGCTACGTCATAGCGTGTGTTTGGTTTATATATCATAGTTGATTCTCTAACTTACAGATTTGAATTTATGTAACGTAGACTTCAAGATTTTCACTGAGATACAGGAGAGACTTATTCAAAATACTTACAAGAGTGGTTTGTTACATTTTTCTCTTCCATAAAGCAACTGATAAATAATTCAGTTACACCCCTAGGCCTAATAACCACGGGTATAGTACAATGAAAATAATATTACTGACCTATGACATGTCAAGCCGATTCAAACCTTACTACTAAGACTGATAGAGTGTAGTCAAGATCACGGGAGCAATCTTGTCTCAGAAGGATATTTGTCAATTACCGCCGGAATCCCAATTCTTCTTTCATACACACACAAAAAATGACGAACGCACTATTACTTCTAGTATAATATGATAGGAAGGATTCCAATATATTATCGTATAGACGTTTCGAGCGAAGACATCACCTCATTCACATCATACTGTTTGAGATTTTTCCACTCAAATGTAATACGATAATGTGAGCATACTAGCCATCTTAGCTACGAGCATAATAGACGACAGCGGGCAGTGCTAGGCATAAAATAGCCTATGCCTGCCGCACTCATTAGCGACAGGAAGTCGCAATATCGTGCAATCGAGACTTGTACGTCATCACAAGGTCAAGGTAAGTGAGATGACTTCCTGTTGCCTCCTGTGCTTTCACGCATGACCCCCGGGCATAACCAACTCGAAATTTGAAATTCAAATGAATTTAGGCGAGTGAATCAGCCTCTCCTGTTAAATATGCGAAATTTTGGTTCAAATCAAACAATCCATCAAAAAGTGTAATATATGTAATATATCAAAAACGAGAGCTAGTGTTTTACCAGGGGATCGAAACACCGAAAAAGATGAAAGCACGAGGCCGCTTCGGCCCTAGTGAAATACGAAGTTTTTGATATGACTTCTCAAACGAAACAATAGCCGTGGCGGAGCCGTGGTTACACTAGACGTGGTAAATAGCCGCTTTACCACGGGAAAAAAAAAAAATTCTGCGTGTGTACGCAATTTCCCGAGACATTTCCCGAGCTTGCGATCGGCACGGTATTTGGAATTCATAAATCATTAGAGTATCGTTAGCCTGGTATTAAAATGCAATTGTTTGATCTTGATCGTTTTGATCTCGCGTTTCATTGGGTATCAAGGTACATGTATGTGACAAAAATGGAATTACCATGGCTCAATTGCCCTATATCATTATGACGTCATATCAAAACAATCTATTGTTTAAACGCTAAGGATCACGGTCGTGGGAGGGGGACACAACAGAGCGACAACACAAAGGAAATCGCTATCAAATGCATTTTGTAGAACGTAGAATAGCGGTAACAACCACCAAATAGGTAAATATTGTGGGATAAACATTGATACAGCTGATATCTGGAAACCAGACAATTCGAAGTTAAATTTTCCTCAGCAGAGCAGATTTAGTTCAAAATTCTATTGTTCAAGTCGATCCTGTCCCCCTCATAAACAAGACATGACGTCATAATGATATAGGGTAATTGGCTGTTGCCCTCATTAATTATTCATGAGTTTGTGAAAGACAGAAGGCGATAGTTGTTTATTGACGAGTTTAGGCGGTATTCTATGCATATGACTGTTTACAAACTCTGGAACCCTTATACTCGACGTGTACGGTTTATATGTACATGTATGTTTTAATTTCGCGCGACAAGCAAAAAAGTAAATACATAACAAAACAGTTCACATTCGATTTCACAACTTAAATGGTTTCCCTCATCGTGACTATAACTCAAATGAAAAATATAGTCAGTGCTATTGGAAAACAAGCTTATGAAATGCACGATTTTGCACATAATTGGAAAGTTCGGATAAAGTGTTGTCCTTCAATATACTCGAGAATGAGGCCAAAGTTTTCGTTCAGATTTTAAAACCATTTTTAGATAAATTCAAAATTTGCGCTTTTCACCAAATATTTTCTTATTCATCTAGTAGTGATCTCGATTTTCTTCTAGGTTACACAGTAGTTTCCCATGGTGTTAAACTATATATTACCGGTAGAACTACAAGAGGCGATAATAACTGTCTGACGTTTTGCAAGTAATTGGCAAACATTATATTTTGCGGTAACATTTTATCTCCGTTTTCTGTAGAAGTTTTGTCCATTCCATCGATTTTATCGAAACTCGTTACCAGCAAAGCACATAGGTGGGTTCAGCTATAACAGCATTTTAAAAATCTGGCATGTCGGTTTGAAGAGTTTAGTATTTTACTATTTAGTATTTTCCATACCCTTTTCATTGCCCTATATAACCCTCGAAAAGCTGCCTTTAATTTAATCGCGTTATCTAATCTAACTATTATTTTTGGCATGACTCTCTTTCTCGGTTTGTTTTGAAGATCAATGTCCAAATAACTGAGGAGAAACCAAGAGAAATCAATGAACATTTGCGTTATCATACTTCCATGTCAAAATCATACCATATTCAAGACTAATAAGCCAACATTTATAACTCTATTTCAGACTAAAACAGCTCTAAAAGGCCATACCCTTTAGGCGGCACCCCATACCCGTGGAGACTAGGCGTATTCTTATAGGTAAAGATAATATTAAGTGGTTCAGTTTCAGTTTAGCCCTTACCGTCAAGTGAGCCTTTCCTTCCTTCACCCATCCAATAACGATATCAGCTCCCTTCATTCTCCCCGTCCCCGTCGAGAATCCAAAGCCAACCCACCCAGTGGTAGTCGCTTCTACAGCAAACGAGATCGTCTTCTCAGTTCTGTTTACGGTCCAGTAGAGTTTCATCTTCTGTGCTGGATCCAACGCAACGAAATGGTCGTACTCAGAAGCCAGCTGATCTGCAGATGTTAAACTCAGAAGGCCGAGGAGCAGAACTATTCGTAGAGAAGCTGGCATTTTGGAATTTTTCAGTACTCGGTATGGCAAAGCTGTGATGACAATTTTTGAATAAGATAGACTAGTGAGTAGCACTGTGATAACTTTTATCTTTCTCCTACGCGTTTCATCTGACTTCAGCAGACTTTGGCAGGGATTTTACAATTTTTTGCGAAGCTACCGGTATATGTAGAAATTTCAGGACTACAGGAAGTTGCAACACAAACGTCATTACGTGCACTTAACGGTGTCGCTTAGAGGACAACATAGCTTAGAGCTGTGCATGCATGCAAGAGCAGGGAGAGGATGCCCTAATTAAGGCATTAATTTGTGAAGTTTATTGTGCAACATTTGTGAACTCAAGCAAGTAATTATTCGAGATAAATTTAGTATACCTCGGCTAGTCCGTGAATTGCTGCAGCTCAATTAAGGAAGTGTATTAGAAGAAAATCAGTAGCTCTTTCAAGTTGACAGGAAAAAGATCATTGGGTTATAAAATTGTCAAGGTGTGATTTCTGTGTTAGATGAATCTATTTTGTAAGTTTGGCACTATATTTTTTAAACCGTGAATGACACGGCTCTTACTCAAGGCTAGCTGTTTGAGCAGTGGTGTTTTCACCCGGGGGGGTACTCCTGTTTGTGACGTATTATGTATGTGGGGTGGGTCAGGGTTTTGACCTGATTTGGGCAGATCATACCCTGGGTGCCAGGATTAAGAGAGAGTAATTTTTCGTTCTAAATGTATATCGTTGAGAAAGTTCACTCCACAAACCGGGGCTAGTCGCTTCGCTCCTCGACTCTCGTCGCTTCGCGACTCGGTTCTCGTCGCTTCGCGACTGAATTCTCGTCGCTTTGCGACTGAATTCTCGTCGCGAAGAAGCCCCTCTGGAACCAGGGTAGCTCCATCTCTGACTGCTTATTCTTTGCCTTTTTCTTTGCTCAGGCTGCGTTTGAGAAAAAAAAGACTCTTGAAAGCTGGTTATGGCAAACCTGGAACTTATATAGGAACTAAACAAGGTACTATTTATGTGTAAAAATAAGTGTGTTTTTTTTGCTAGTATTTGGTTTTTAAAAAGCTGTGTTCGGCTATAGATCTAACCATTCACAGACCGTGAATAACTGTGTAAAAAGTGTGTAAAATGCGATCATGTGTGAAAGCATATTGTACACACATTTACCTGTTTGTATATTATTTGTTTGAATGTCTGTAAATTTGTACATGTACAAATATTTTACAAACATCTTACGAAGTCTGTAAATTGTGTGTAAAATACTCACATTTTACTAACATTTTAGAAACTTTTTGCACAGTTTCTTAGAGTCTGGACTTGGATACCTTTTCTTTCTCACCTCCCCCTCCGTCCGTTTTTTTGCCCGTCGCTCACTAATAGCCCCTGGGTGTAGTTTATTACAAGCCCTGCTGTACATGTTGTGGTCATGACAAATCTTGGTAACGGTCACTGCTTCGAATGGCATCCTCTTTGTCTTACAGATAATTGGTTGTTTAAAAGCTTTTTGATATTGTGTTTCAATTTAAATTAATAGTCGCTTCGCGACTCGTTCAGTAGCAAGCCCCTCTGGAACCAGGGTAGGCAGATCAGGGTCAGGATTTGAATATAATTTGGGTGCAGTCAGGGTCGGGGTTCAGTATTTTTTAGGCAGTTAGCCGTTCAGTTTTTTTTAGCTACTATACTGTTGCCGCATCTTGATTCTCTTTATTTAAGTAAATGTTTAGCCGGGTTGATCATCCTTGATTGTAAATACTTCACGTAGCCTGAATTTCAGCCGTCTCCTCCGGTTCGTTCCGCCCGAGTTCAGGGTGTTCGTCAGTAACATAATTCCGACTCAAAATTATTCTTGTAACTTTACGTAATCTAATTCCATAATTATGGCCTTGTGTCGATCGCTTTATTCCTGTATACATCTTGTATTTATCTTCTCTTTAGTTTGACGGATATTGTAAGGCAATATACCAACTCGCGGTTAATTCCGACAGTTTGATAGGGGTGCAAACATGGAGCGAAACTGACAGTGTTTGTATGGGAATCCGATACCAAATAATTTACGTAAAATTGAATTTCTGAAATATTCACTGTCTGCAAACTTAAGATACCAGGTAAAAGGTTAACTGATCAAAATTTGAGGGCTGTATATAGTTGTGCAAGCCTGCAATCGTGTTCACAGTTTTCCATACGTAATTTGTATAAATAAACAATGAGTCAAAGTCCGCGGGAAACTCATAAAGTACTTGCATATTTTCGTCGCGACCATCCAATCAATCAACGGCCTGTCAAGTAATCAAAATAAAACCACAAATGCATGCAGAACTCAACGAAAACTTTAATTGAAAAATGGATTTTTAGAAGAAGGGGTGTGTTTTCACTAGGATATGTTTGACTAGTTAAACATAAAAAATCCGAAAAGACAGTAAAAACACTTCGGTTGAAGTGCGTCGAGTTAAATTTGCAAATCATTAGGAATTTTGCGGCTTAAACACCCGAAATCACAGATAATACTTATGTCGTGAATGAAGCCATTGCTACCGACATAATATTCCTCATCAGTTTTATTAATACACTACTGCTAGAAGTACACAGCACAACTCCCTCTATACTTTCATATCATGCGTTCGATCGATTGTTCACTTGATTGACAGTTAGTTATCAAGGTTTCAGTTCCCTAGTGAACTTATGCCTACATTCCTAAAATACATAGATAATTGCGATTACTTATTGGATCATGTCTTGTTTATACTGGTATATATATCTCATGCATAAGTGCTCTGTATTGATAACGTACTACATGTATGATCTCTGACACCATCCCCCCATTTGTCTCGGAGAGAGCAAATGTTTGTCTGAATTAAAGGGGCTATGTCATGGTGGTGGATGTTAATTTTGATTGAAAGGATTTTCAATATTTTTCCTGGAGACTGTTTATATACACTGTTTGTTAGTCATTTTTGTATATTTACTTTGATTTTTAGCATCCCACATGGCCGAGAGGTTCGTTAGTTCATATCAAAATCGGTGGAATAGATGGTCCCGGCCCGGGCAAATTTTTTTTTTGGGCCCCAGTTCAGATCAATGAACAACTTTACCATGAGGCCTTGCGCGCCCAATCCAAGATGGCGGACAAAGATGGCGGACTTGGGGAAAGGAAATTGTTTTCGGGGTGGTGCTAGTACAATTTTGACAACTGGGTTGACGTAATTCAAGAAACCACGTGATGTTGCCATAATAAAGGGAGGAGTGGGTCAGTAAGAAATAATACGCAGTGGGTCAGTAAGAAATAATACGCAGTGGGTGGCTGGCGGCAACTTGTAGTTCATGTTTCATTTTCGCGGAAGATTACGAATTCGGCACCGGCTTTTGCGCGGGATCGTGGGATTTTCAGTATTCTTTAATACTATTGAACCTGGATTTTTCTAACCGCTGGAGCCGAATAAGGGTTTGAAAAATCTCGACAACTCTTGTTTCCTGAACAGTGCAATTCAGTACTTGTTCAGACATTTTTGCGTAGTTTCCGGACATCAATCGAAAAGTTGAGAATTTTAAGTTTCCTAATTAAAAATTATAAGACCTTGTAAACTTGAACTACTTATGATTCTTTTCCCGATACAAAAACATTAGGCTTTGTTTTTATAATTTTGTTGGTTGTGCGAAGCGATTATATATATCTCGGTATTTACAGAGAGATGACAAGGGGATCTTCTCAAATATGAAAGGTAATAAATACCCCTATAATAAAGTGCTAATGTAAAATAAACAAATTTCCTTATGCAAGGCACAACGATCAACGCATTACTCTTTCGTGTTCGCCTTTCACGACTTTATGATTTACGCGAACTTGGCGAGACGTTTTCGCGCGTTAATAAATATTTTCTGGACCGCAAGTAGCTCAATTTATAAAGGGAAGACACACTTCAGGGGCAGATTCCGACTTCGGAAGAATGGTAGAATCCCCAAAAGGAACAAAGAATATTTTATAAAAAAATTGTCGTGATATCATAATAAAATGTATTATTTTTAATTTGTAAATTATATTATAATAAAAAGTCCTTTGTTTAGCACTCGCAGAACCCCCCCCCCCCCCCCCCCCCCCCTCCAATTACTTTCGCCCATCCGTATTTACTTTGCCAATACATTCTGCAGAGTTATAAAACAACATTCATATATATGTATGTATTTCTTACATTTGTACCAGGTCAGAGAAAGGTACTAATTTATAATTTAAATTTCTTCAGGGAAATTATGGGTTATCCAACAATCTTTATTTTTTTTGGTGGTCATTTTCAATCAAAATATTGGAGGTGGGGTACTTGTGAATTTGTGTATGGTTTTGGTATTCTTTATGAGGGTGGGGGAAGGAAAGTAGGGTTATGCAGGTTATATGTTTATAAAGACTATACTCTTTCCTAGGTTATACTGATTTGTTTCATTTCCACCCCTAATTCCTTAGAGTTGAAGTCTACTTTACAGTAACAATATTTGCAATAAATACAACAAAATATACTTCTTTATTGTCCAATACATGCAGGCTTGAACCCATTATTTGTGCCTGGCCAACAAGAGAATGTACATGATTTCATGCCTTCCTTTATAAATATTAGCTATCCCATGGTCAGCTTTTGAACTTTTCAGTTGTGATATTGGAAGTAAATTAAAGACTGCATTGATTATGACTATACCACAGGGGGCAGGTTATTTATTCAGATTACGTCATATTTTTATGACTCCCCCCAGAATAAACTGCTTATTTAAATAATTTTAGCAACCCCCCTCCATCCTTTCAAAAATTTAATACACCGCCGTCCCTGCAAGCACTCCCCCCAGGCCATTTCCATATGCAAACTAGCATTATTTAACAAGCATAATTTTACAGAACTGTCATTTTGGGCCGTGAAACTCTGTTTAATACTACAATATGAAGAAAAGCTAAGAATAAACCATAAAATTAACTGTTATTAACTACCACTAATTTGGTGTCTGTAAAAAGTATTTGTTGCTGCATGGTATTCCAAGAATATGTTGTCATTTAATAGATATAAAACATTATCATTAATTCCTTACATCAGGCATTCCTAGCTGCATGCAACCTTAAGAAAAAGTGTTCTGGGGGGGACCGGGAAGGTTTTTAGATTTTAGATTATTGCAAGTGCATTCTCCTGCATTTCTTAAGCTAGCTCTATTTAGGGCATTAATTAGCCATTCTGTGCACGTACCATTTTAAGTGTAAATACGTAGGTCTTTGTTTGACAAACATTAAAAAAATTACATTAATCCACCCAACCTTTCATAAATAAATTTTAATATTCCCCCTTCTAAAGCCTGTTAAAACAAATTCAGGGATCCCCTTAAAAATCACCTGCCCCCCTCCCCCTGTCAGGTATAAATATTATGAATACAGCCTAAAGGAATAAAAAGAACCCTGTAATTCTTGGGTTCCAATTTTGTTTGTTTTATCAGAAAACCTAACAGTATTTTTCAAGTGTTTAGAAGCAGTTTGAATTAAGGCTATACCAATTATTTGTAATTGTTGCCATTTACATAAAATTATATATATACTAGCACACTAATTGTTATATAAAAGCTAGCTCAGAATGCATTTTTATTCGCTTTTGAAACACTCACATTTACAATAATTTTTGGCTGTGATTAAAGTTTTTTTCTACAATAAACAGCTAGTGCACAACCTTCTGATTAATTAGTCAATTAAGCTTTAATAAATAATAGTGTTATCAGAGTATATAATCTATAAATAATAATGCACATGCATGCATGTCAAGACCTCAGGTATACCTGATTTACTTAATGATATTAATTAAGGGAGCAAATACATACTATATACAATTATATATATATAATTAACTAAGGGAAACAAAATAAATTGCTAAATGTATGTAAAATACCACAGGCAGTAATAGGAAATAAAACAACAATTTGATTAATTACCAATGAATTGATCATTAATATTTAACACAACTTTTAAATTTAAAATGCATGTAAGTGTGTGCTCAGTATATTATAATATTATATATAAATGGGCAACATACATGCATGACTGGCCTACTACTAACACTTGAAAAATACTGTGTTTTAATAGTTAATATGTTTTCTGACAATTACAATTTTACAGTATTACAGCTAGGGTTTTTTATTTCTTTAATCCACCTAATTTACCTTTTACATGTACTTCAAATTCCAATATCACAACTAGAAAAGTTCAAAAGCTCCAAGGGGTAGCTTATTTATGAAGGAAGTCATGAGGTCATGACTACATCCTCTTGTTGGCTGGCACAAAATAATGGGTTCAAGCCTGTGTTGGTTAATAATTAAAGTAAGTACATTTTATTATATTTATTGTAATTATATTGTTACTCAGTAAAGCAATATGAGACTTCAACTAAGGAAAGGGGTTGAACTGAAACAAATCAGCATACCTAGGAAGGGATAGGGTAGGGTTATGATTAAGTGCAATTGTTAAAGTCACCCAAAATTACAATCAAAATACCCTTACCCTTTCTCTACCAGGTACGAATGTAACAATATGTATACATAGTAGATATATATGATTTTTTTTATATAACTCTGCGTAAAGTATTGGAAAAGTATTTTTTTTTTATAAGAACTAAGGGGGGGGGGGGGGGGGGGGGTGCTATACTTTTTAAAATTATATTAATTATATTTAATATACAAATTAAAAATAATATTTTCTTATGAAATTACGACAAATGTTTATAAAATATACTGTGTTCCTTTTTCCTTACGTAGGGAAATTCGTTTTTTTAACATTCACTTTGTCAGTTTACCACTTATAATTAAGGTATTTATTACCTTTCATATTTGAGAAGATCCTTTTGATCCCTCTGCAGAGAATAATCGCTTTGCACAATCGGGAAAAGAATCATAAGTAATTAAAGATTACAATTAAAGGTCTTACAATTTTTAATAAGGAAACTTAAAATTCTCACCTTTCATCAACTTGCAGCTTTTCGAATATATGTCGTTTTTATGTCCGGAAACTACGCAAAAATGTCTCAAAGGTATAAACGCTTACGAGCAAGTACTGAATTGCACTTACTTTCATGATCACCGTTCAGGAAACAAGAGTTGTCGAGATTTTTCAACCCTTATTCGGCTCCGGCGGTTAGAAAAACCCAGGTTTAATAGTATTAAAGAATACTGAAAATCCCACGATCCCGCACAAAAGCCGGTGCCGAATTCGTAATCTTCCGTGAAAATGAAACGCCGCCAGCCACCCACTGCGTATTATTTCTTACTGACCCACTCCTCCCTTTATTATGGCAACATCACGTGGTTTCTTGAAATACGTCAACGCAGTTGTCAAAATTTTACTAGCACCACCCCGAGAACAATTTCCATTCCCCAAGTCCGCCATCTTTGTCCGCCATCTTGGATTGGGCGCGCAAGGCCTCATGGTAAAGTTGCTCACTGATCTGAACTGGGGCCCAAAAAAAAAATTTGCCCGGCCCGGAACGCGAATGTAAAGTCTATTACCGTGACACAGCCCCTTTAATCTCACTTAGCTAACGAACTTAAACAAACCAAGCATATGAATACAATGGGCTCATATAAAGTGTAACGGTTATCGTAGCTAGACTATTCGCTACTCGTCATCCGCCATGACAGAGATGCGTGCCTTAGCGTCTTGGGCTGCGCGCCTTGCTGGTCGCCTAGAGGTAAATTGTGGCGCATTTACATTAAGGCCATCACCTTGTCTTGGTGCCTCTAGATCGCAAGCCAACTCAAGAGGATAGAGGTGCTGCACAGCTCGTTCAAGATAGGAATTTCCAGCTCGCAGCTTGGCTCCCTTTACCACGCCATCACGACCAGTGATAAGTTCACTCACAATTCCCATCTTCCACTTTCCCCGGTTCTTCTCCTCGTCCTCGATGATCACTACCTCCCCCACTGTCACATCCCGTTGCTTTCCCGCATGTTTTAGACGATGCTGTTCGCGAAGACCCTTCAAATACTCCCCCGTCCATCTTCGCCACATCGTATTCTTGCACCGTCTAATGTACCTTGCCCGTTTCCTTAAATCCGGGCACGCCTGGCATAAGTTACCTCAAAATCGATCACTAAAAGCGAGCCAAAAATATATAAACCAGCACATCTTGTTTAATTCGCTGTCAAATTTAACGAAATTTTCGTATGTTAATATTAAAGGGGCCGTCTCACCCACAGTGCTTAGCGCGCTCACATAGCATAGCGGCCATTTTCGATGCCATCGAAATCCAGAGTTTTATGGCAGTGGTCTTAATCCGTCTCTACATCTCTGCCATCCTTCCAGCTATCGTCAGAAAAATCATTCTAGGTTGAACCTTTTTTATTGTCCTTCCTATACATGCATCAGGAGTTCCGAACTTCCGGTTGGATCACACTGCATTCTGGGTAGGTGGGCTCAGAAAAGTGGGCATCAACTTCCAGAGCGGCCATATTGGATTTGAGCGCAGTCAACTTGGAAACTTTATTAATCCCGTTCTAAAGCTTAAACATCGACTTAGAACTCCCAACTGAAGAATCTGTAAAGGTAAGATATTCCGTGTATTAGGTAGTAAGTTTTTGAACTTGCAAAGGAGCAAAAATTGACTGCTCTCAAATCCAATATGGCCGATCTAGAAGTTGATGCCCACTTTTCTGAGCCCACCTACCCAGAATGCAGTGTGATCCAACCGGAAGTCCGGAACTCCTGATGCATGTATTGAGCCTCTTATTTAAGTGTTTTAAATTATTTGGTGATGTAAATTTTAGTTTTATTTCAGGTGGCCGTAGTTCTCTGATGGTGCCAGTCTCGTTCTTCCTCAACGAAAGGAAACAATTGTCCGTTTGTGCCCACGATTTCCACCTACAACATGGAGAAGCAATTCTGATCATTAATCTTTATATGTAAAGATATATTAGCGCGAGTATCTACTATCTTTGAGCCGATTTGGATTTTTGAACACCGTGGCTGGCTTACGTGACCACAATTTGCAACAAAACTCCACTTGAAGAGATTTACAGTTTCCTAAAATAATTTTCAGGGCTTTGGCGTTTAACTTGTGGAAACAGGTCTCTCTCTGGTTCGAAGGGCGGATTTCGGGCTTTTAGACAGTGATTTTGCTGAGATTTTCGGATTCACCGGGTTGATCATTTGAAGTTTATAGTCGCACGAAATTTAACAAACAAAGCCACCGAGACTGCATGATAACAATTTCCTATTCAAGCGAGCTGTTATTCGTTAACTGTTCTCTCTTGAACTGGTTCTCTGCTACTGCCAGCAACGAGATTGCCTGCTAGCAGATCTCTCTCTCTCTGTCTGCAAGTAAAAATAAAACCGAGGAGAGAAACCTCTCGCTTTCATAATTATTAGTATTACCCGGAGAGTGTGTTCTCTGTTTATAGCAGCGACGGGTGAGCGGTAAATGTTATAGTACAGCCAAGTACTGCTGTATAACACTTTGTTGACTTCACATTCAACTTGTAAGGTACTATTAGTTTCATCAAGGTTATCCATGTTCAAATCAAAATTATCCGTGTCACCAACATAAAGCCGATACGCTTAGTTCGTGAGGTTCCCGCTGTGAACAAGGGATCAAAGTCCCGGATATAAACAATAACAAAAGCACGCATGGGTGAGACGGCCCCTTTAAAATGAAATAACGTCTTTAGGATCAAACACGTTTGTATATTGACGTTGGTGTGACGTCATAACGAAGGACTCCTTTTAAGGTCAAATTTTGCGTTACCTATACGTTTGAAATAAAGCATGTTATCACAACAACATAAATATGTGTTTTTGATTGCCGCAATTTTAAAGTCTCTACGATAAATATTTGCTGAGTTATTAAGAACTGAAGTTTCCTGTGACGTCACATTTTCTGACGTCATGGTCTGACATCAGTCATGCTTTCTAAATTTAATAAACATAAAAAAGACCATATTGCGGCTATTCAGTGTACAGTAAGTACAGTTCCTCTTTAAAACCCGAAAAATACTTGAATAGTTATTTTTAAAAGACGTTTTCAAAAATATATGACGTCATAATGACGTTTCCTCTTTTTCACTGGGAATTTTAAAGTATTTCCTCTCAAAAATCGAAAATTCTAAAAACATACGGTTGTGGGTACCGATTTACTCTTTTGATTGCTAGATTGTCGTAAACAAATATTTTAAACTCTAAAAGATGAATGAAGAAGTTATTTTGTATACGTAAATGGTTCTGTATTGAATATTTCCCGCCAAATTTTGGCGGAAAAATTGCCAAAATTCAAAATTAAATAACTTTTCTCCCTATTAACCAATCGAACTCGGGTTTTCGGTTTCTTTGTTGTCAACATGATGGAAAATCGAAAATATACTGATGTTCAAGGTAATTGAAAACATCGAGAAACCTATTATAAATGGATACATGACGTAACTGTGACGTCATCAAGATGTCTACGGTAGATCAAATAATCGGATTTCCAAGTAGATCCCTCTTGTTAAGCTACACGCGAATAGGACGATATAGGCCTTGCCTTCTTTATCTTTCCCTTTCCGATATCTTATCGGCCCAGCAAAGTCGACACCTACCACTTGAAACGCTGTCGTCCCTTCTGTCCGGTCTCGAGGTAGGTTTCCTGGGGGCGGGTTGCCCAGCGCAGTAGCCTGGAAACGCTTGCAGCCATAACATCCCTTTACCACTCGTTTCACCAGTCTTCTCAACCTTGGGATCCAGTAAAGCTCACGCACCTTCGCCATGGTAAGTCCCATCCCCCCATGTAGCGTAAGCAGATGCAACAACTTAACTAGCTTCTCTGTGTAAGGGTGGTTGTCAGGGAGGTAAATAGGATAATCACCCTGAATTCTTCCTCGACATTCCAGGATACCATCGCTTCTTTCCTGTAGGTTTAGCTGCAACTTGTCCTCTTCAAACTTCTGAGATCCTCTGACACTTGCCTGTGCGCGCAGCACCCAGAAGTTTTTCTGCCACTCCATTTCGCTTGTAGTCAGCGGTCCCCTATCTCTTTGTTTCTTATCCAGACGACAGTTGCGCACAAATCTGGATATCCACGCGCCAATTCTCAGAACTTTCCACAAAGCAAACTTACCCAGAAGCGTGTCAAACCCGTCTGTCACATCGCTTGCTGCGGCGAAAACCTCTTTCAGAACCTTTGCTTCCGTTTTGCTCTCAGCGGTTTCACTCGTTACGATGTCACATGGCCATTGCTGTTGATTCGCCAGCCAGTTAGGTCCTTTCCACCACGACTGTACATCATCTACACTACCGCCGCGGCTTCCGAGGTCAGCGGGGTTCTCTTGGCTGGTCACGTGACGCCAGTTCACATCACCATGTTGCTGAATTTTACTGACTCGGTTGTTTACGAACTGCTTGTACTGTCCCAGTTTCCCTTGATCCAATGCAGCGCAACACTACTATCGAGCCAGCAGTGTTTTGACAGGATAACAAACCCATCTATTGCTGTGCTAACATTAGCCATTAAGTTTACTGCCATATGGGCAGAGACCAACTCTAACCGAGGGATAGTTAATCCCTGCTTGGCCAGTCTGGCTTTTGCCACGACCAGCCCTTGATTGAAACCCGATGGTTGCTTAACCACCGCATAAACGGCCGCGCAAACGCCCCTGCCACTCGCATCTCCAAAGGCGTGCAATTCGATCCCTTCTATGTCTTCCCTGTACATTGCGAGCGACCTGGGTACCACTACCTCGTTTGGAAGACCCTTTTTCCATCTCAGCCAGTTGCGCATCAGGTCACGTGGCAGTTCAGCATCCCAGGCCAATTTGGTGTCGCAGGCCTTACGATAGAAAATCTTGCCCTCCAGGGTAAGGGGTGAAACAAGCCCGAGGGGGTCGTAAATCTTCGAAACATTGCTTAAGATTCCGCGCTTTGTCGGTTGGACCAACTCTGTCGGGAACTTGGTGCTGATAGTATCATCTTCTGTGTACCAAGAGAGACCAAGGATGGTCGCTTGTCTTCCTTTGGGAACTCCTAATTGCTCCTTAGAGTAAGTCTCACCAGCTTTCCCATTTTGTGATGACTCTGTGACCTATAGCTCGCACACATTAGAATGCCATTTGTGCAACTCGAACCCTCCCTCTGCATCCTTTAATTCCTCGACGCTCTTAAGCGATGGACCCCCGGATATGAGATCGTCGACATACAAGCTCTTCGATATCTCACTCACCATATCCGGATAGGTTTCCTTGCAGCTTTCCAAGTGTTGCCTAAGCACGCCCGCCAGCAGAAACGGCGATGGGGCGAGCCCAAACAACACTCTGGTAAACCGCAAGGTCTCGACCGTTTTGGCTTCCAGATCCTCAAACCAGTGGAAACGTAAAGCATCACGATGCGCTTCCCGGATCCTTATTTGCAAGAAGGCCTGCACGAGATCCCCAGTTATCAGGATAGGGTGGAGCCTCGCCCTCACCATTACATTCCATAGGTCGTTCTGTAAGGGTGGCCAGTCTCGTACCAGCCATCTGGGCTGCGAACCAGTTGTTCCTTGAACTCTTCATATACTTCAGTTTGGTCACCTTCCGAACAGCCTTGAAGCCCGAGCACATCCAAACGACACAAATCCTCATAATCCATCACGGAGGTTTGAGTCGCAAACATGGGCGACAAATCTATCTCCTTACCTGGTGACATTATGGTCCACCCATATTTCGTATGTTCCGCGATAGGCTCTCCCGGCGCGCCAATCCTTGGAAGTGTCTGAGTTTTAATGCGAGCGTATTCACTTGCGCCCAGGATGACATGTACCGGCAGACAATCCTTCGTATCCGTATCGTCCATTGTCACTCCCTCTAGGTGCGAATGCTTTGCGATGCATTCCGGATAGCGTGGGTTATCCAGCTCAAGAAGCTTGTCCTTGTTAACCCTTGTAAGTTCGACGTCCATATGAAAATCGGACCCATGTGAGCGCACTTGCGCACGGGACATTTCCATCGTTTTCGTTACTGAGCCGAGCATCATCTCAATTGTGCGCACTTGCCGTTTGTGCACACGTGCGCCAATTTTGTCGAGCAACGCTGCTGACGCATACGAGCTTCCGGCACCCGTATCTAATAATGCGCGACACGTAATCCCACCCACTTCAACTACAACGACAGGATAAATTACCAAGTTATTAGTTGTAAACGTAGTTGTCATCATCTTCTCCGGTTTCCCCATTTGCGTTCCTTTAATTGCACCGAGAGTAGGGCAAATGGACGTATGGTGACCTTTCCTATCGCATTTTTGGCATACCGAGCGGCTACGACATTCCGATGCTAAGTGCTGGCTCCCTGTACAATTAAAACAAAGCTTACTGGCTCTCAAAATGGCTTTGCGATCATCTGCCCCGATAACCTTAGTGCACTCCACAGCCTTATGTGAGCCATCATTGCAATAAACACAAACGCGTTTCCAATTCCGCCCACTCTGTTGCGTTTGATAATTATGAGTTGCATTTTGCCGATTGCGCGATGCGTTTGGCCTATCAGTACGAAAAGGTGATTCAGACTCCTTGGCCAGAATGGGATTTCGTAGTGTCCACTTCCGTAGGGCCTCTACAAATTTAGGGAAATCCCATTCCTGCCAATCGTCCTCCGTACGAACCAAATCCCCCTTTATACCCTCAAGCTTGTCTAGGGTCATCCTTACGTATCCATTTACAGTATTCAATTTACCCATTGTTTCTAGAGATTGCACACTAGTAAGTAACTTACTGTAGAAATCATAGATTTTTAGTGGGTTTGCCCCACTAATTTTAGGCAAACTCATGATATTCATAACATACGCGTTTACAACCTCACTGGCTTTCCCATACCGATCCTTTAAAATATTCTTCGCTCGTTCATACCCTTCAGTTGAAAAAGGAAGACCGTCAATTCCGGCCCTTACGCTTGGATTCACTAATTCCCTCAAATAACCAAACTTCGTAATACTCGCAACCTCTGCTTTGTCGATTTCCGCAACAAACTGATTCCAAATTCGTGGCCAATCCATGTGAGATCCATCAAACTTGGAAATTACCAGCTTGGGGAGCTTGGCGTTATTCCCTTTTTCACCTGTGCTGCTATATATCGTAGATTCCTTCCCTTTCGCTTTTGCCTCCTCGATCTTCTGTTCGTACCCCAGTTTTAACTCATACTGTGCCTTTTCAAAAGCCAGTTGCGAAGCCCTGGCTTGCGCCAGGATTTCCTGCCCATTCTCCTGTTCAACTAGGTTTTCCTCATGTTTGGCGTCGGATAAACATTTCCCCAGTCACGTGATTTCCTCATCAGCTAGCGACTGTTGTTCTTCAATATCTTTGTTCCAAAGAGTAAGATCTTCTATTGTTTCACCGGCCGAAACTTTCTCTTGCTCGATAGTTAGTTTTAACGTCTCCACCTGCTTCACAATAATCCGGAGGGCATCACGATGCCGCTCGATTCCTTCGGCGTTTCTCTTTCCTACAACCACCTCGCCCTTTGCTTTGGTGAAGGCTAAAAACTTTAGTTGCACATCCAGATCCTTCGCTAGCTTTTCCATTTTTGTTTTCACGTTTGTATGAAGCCCAGTTCAACTAGTTAATATACCTGATATGTTCTCAGTGTGTCCCGTCGGGGGTGCCACTTTATGTCGTGAATGAAGCCATTTCTACCGACATAATATTCCTCATCAGTTTTATTAATACACTACTGCTAGAAGTACACAGCACAACTCCCTCTATACTTTCATATCATGCGTTCGATCGATTGTTCACTTGATTGACAGTTAGTTATCAAGGTTTCAGTTCCCTAGTGAACTTATGCCTACATTCCTAAAATACATAGATAATTGCGATTACTTATTGGATCATGTCTTGTTTATACTGGTATATATATCTCATGCATAAGTGCTCTGTATTGATAACGTACTACATGTATGATCTCTGACACTTATAACTTGTCCTGCCGCATGCCGCGACCAATCACTGCACGTGAACTGACAGACGCCTGTCAGATTATTTATTCAGCTGTCAAAGCAAGCATTTAGCAGACCTTTGGCATTGCATGTGTCGCTTCTTAGAATTGCCAGTGAGCAACGGCTTGGTATATACCAAGATACAGTGATACAGTGATACGGTGATACGGTGATACGGTGATACGGTGATACGGTGATACAGTGATACAGTGATACGAAGATATCAAATTTCCTTTAAAATTAAAAAAATGGGGGGAAAATACTTTCCCACAGAAATGTAGTTTTGCCTAGCCTGAATTTCAGCCGTCTCCTCCGGTTCGTTCCTCCAATTTCGTTCGTTCCTCCAGCAATTTTTCACGCAAAAGGAAGTTTTTAACCGGAAGTAAAAAGTTGTTTGATTGACAGCAGGTCAATTAACACATGACATGTGCTCACTCGGCCGTAACGAAAGCTAGCATAAATTCATTTCATGTTTATTGAGAAACGTTTTTCCAGCCCCGATCCATGGGTTATTGGTCTTATGTCTTCCCAAAAGCAAGCAGGGCTAAATGCTCCAGCAGGGCTAAGCTCCAGCAGGATGCCCTTAGCTTGGAAAGAAGCAAAACAAGGCCAAAATAAGCCAAACAATGCATACGACTACGAGCCTCGCAAACCCGACAAGTTCAGACAGAGTGCCGAGTGGTCCACATCTCAACATAAAGAAGAATTGATAGGAACCAGCCGAGAGAAGATTTGTTTCCAAGAAAGCTTAGATGGAAACATATTAAAACTCTGAATCGCTTAAAACCAACACCACGATCTCGCTATTTGCCGTGCTGTTTCAGGACCTTTCAGACTCCTGCAAATCGCTGTCACTGGCATTAAGGACATAGATGTACAACTTTATTTCTCCACGGAGATCCAATAGCGTACATGGATGCCTTTGATTTTTGTGCCCTTCCTTTGCCATTGATAGGTGTTCGCTTTGGCTTTTTCCCTCAAGGACCTTTTTCCAAGTCATAAGAAAACTAGAACCGGCTATAAAATATTCTCGATGCGGCGCGTAGCTTTGACCGGAAATCAACATTGCATGGGCTATTTTTTCAACCAAAATAGAGTTTTTAAAAAGCTCTAGATTTGTCTGAAATTTTTACACAATGTCAATTGATATCTCTGCTGCAAAACAACAATTTATTGTGAATTGGGAATTTCTAAAAAGAGAGCTCTTGACGGTGTTTCCCGCATATCTACCCTTATCTCTTGTCGGATTTATGTTTTCGCCTTCTCACCGAAAGCATGATCTTGATATTCCCTGCACGGTTTTAATTGTAATACGATTCCTCCGAAATGCGACAAAGCAACCATAAAATATTTTTGGAGTTGGAGCTTCTGAAAGTCATCTCACTAGATCGGAGAAACGGGATCGCGGAATTTTTTTTAAATCCCCCCTTCCCCCCTTCTGACCCATACAACAGTCCGTTTCATACAGAAACCTGTATTTAGCGGGGCCATTTCGCGTCCGCTTAGAAAAAAGGAAATTTGAGATGTTCGTATCACCGTATCACCGTATCACCGTATCACTGTATCTTGGTAACTCCGTATCATTGTATCTTGTAACACGTTATATACCAAGCCGTGAGCAACAGCTCCCGGGGGGGGGGGGGGACTCCCTTATGTGAGGGGTACATGGATGCTCGTCGTACCTTTTAGGGGTGAAAATCAGGAGTTTGGTACCACTTAGGGTATCCACCATCAAACACAGACATTTCTATGTAAAGCGGTACCTTTTAGGGGTCGGGTGTCAATTGAACAAAAAAGCTGTTATCAATTTACATTTTTATTATCTTTTAGGGGTCAAAATAAGCTTGAGCCACGCCCATTTTAGTACCTCTTAGGGGTCAAATCGAAAATGTCCGACGAGCATCCCTACCCCTTTTATATGGGAGTCACCCCCCAGGGCAACAGCTACCCGCTTCTCTACGGTAATCGCTTCACGCAGGATTGTATTTTGCTTCATAAGTTGTGGGCCAACGAGGCCGCAAATCAAATCAAATGTTTCCCTGCTTACTCTGAAATGCTCATGCCATAGATGGTCTTGATAATTGTCGACCAAAAGGTGCTCAAACCAGAACTGTGGTCTTGGATATTAACCCAGACTGATTTCCTTCTTCTGCGATTACCTCCGTTCTGTTGTTGTATTGTGAGAAATGCTGCTATTCTTCTTCTTCGACTCATTTGAACAGACATTGATCGCAATTTTTGTAAAAATCGCCTTCGTTTTGGCATAAATACAGCAAGAATTAAAAGCAGAGCGGTAAACACGAATGCTTGCTCTCCCGCCATTTATTCGAATACTGCGGTTGTTTAGTTGGTAATTAGAACCACAGGTACCCCAAGCTCCCTATATGTATATGAACTTGACTTAAAATTGTTTGTAAATTTTAATATCGATAAATATGAAATAAAGACTCACCTTTTTTATCCAAATGTGTTTTCCTTTATTATCTCTATCGATTTTGGGAGTCTAAAGGCCATTTGAAGGGTTTTATGATTTCACTTTTTCCACTCTCTTGAAAATAAAACAAGGTTGGGCACTCGAGTCGCTAAGTCAAATGGCTTCACCGAAGGAAAGATCCCGTCAATTCGCTCCCAATCCTTCAATCGCCTCCAACTTACACCTAGGGCATGTTCGATAGTTGTTCCACCCATTAGTCGCCATCAGTAGAGACACAAGTACACGTAGAGGGAAAATTTATGTCGCCAATTTCAATAAACTTGCCTTTCGGAACGCCGAAATATCCGTGAAAGATATGTTGCGTGCACCAACCTACATTTGTGGCTCAGTAGCCCGGCCTTGCTATTCAATTTAACTGCACACCGGGTGGTAGACGGTATAATGTTCAGTACGAAAAACATTACCCTCGGGGCCCTGCCTAGGACACAATTCGCAATCGGGAGCTTCCATATATGGCTAGTGCAGGTATTACGCATATATGGAAGCTCCCGATTGCAAATTGTGCCCTAGGCAGGGCCCCGAGGGTAATGTTTTTCGTACTGAACATTATACCGTCTACCACCCGGTGTGCAGTTAAATTGAATAGCAAGGCCGGGCTACTGAGCCAAAAATGTCGGTTGGTGCACGCAACATATCTTTCTACGTGTACTGGTGTCTCTACTGATGGCGACTAATGGGTGGAACAACTATCGAACATGCCCTAGGTGTAAGTTGGAGGCGATTGAAGGATTTGGAGCGAATTGACGGGATCTTTCCTTCGGTGAAGCCATTTGACTTAGCGACTCGAGTGCCCAACCTTGTCTTACTTTTAAGAGAGTGGAAAAAGTGAAATCATAAAACCCTTCAAATGGCCTTTAGACTCCCAAAATCGATAGAGATAATAAAGGAAAACACATTTGGATAAAAAGGCGAGTCTTTATTTCATATTTATCGATTTTAAAATTCACAAACAATTTTAAGTCAAGTTCATATACATATAGGGAGCTTGCATGGTACCTGTGATTAGAAGCACTTATCATACTAACACCTCGAATCAGTCAGGCACCCATTGCCAGAAATATGAGACAAGATGGCGGCGCACATGCGCATCAGTGTCGAAATGGCTGTCGATTCGTATAAGAAAATGTATGAAAAACATAAAACTTTTCAAATTTGAAGACCTTCTAAGTTTGATTTCATATTAGTTCGCCTCGAGACCAATAACTTACGGATTAAGCTGTGTATTGAGGCCACAAACAATCCCTCAGATCGTCGGCAAAGTACTTCCCCGAGAAGTCCATTTTGCCCTTCAAATGTTCCTCGTTTTCCATGTTGTTGTCTGTAATCTGGCTGAACCCATGCACAGTTTGACGTACAACAGTACGCCAAGTCTTCGGTGAGGCAAATAAGTTCGCCTCGGTGTCAATAAAGCAGTGTTCAATGCATCCATATCGCCAATAAAACGTACAATAACACTCCTCCAAAGTACTTCCAAACACGTCTGAGTTTTGTCGAAATAATGTTAGTGCCAGGACGCCATATAGCCTTATAGGATTACATTTCGAAGAAAACTCGACGAGAAAGGAGAGAAACGTCACCATATTGCTTTTTGTCCGCCATCTTGTTTTGTCAACCTAAATCCTGCAATGTTTGCTGGGATATATACTGGGTTTCAGGCCTTTCTCCTCTAAATTATTGCCGCAAAGGCTGGAATTGGACAGACAGACGCCGGAGAGATGACAAATCCGAAAAAATGGCTTTTTAATCACAATGGCAACATTTAAGCTAATATAACTCTCGTTCCGCTTCTCTATTCTTATTTCATCACAGAAAATTTCGGTTTTCTTTGCGTTGGAAGGTCTATCAAGAACCTACAGTCTCAATCATTATAAGCCGCCATTTTGAATCGGCTAAAAGGGCGCCCGCAGTACCATTCCGCTGATGTCCATAATTTCTGGCAATGCGTTATACTAGTATAAGTCGGTCTGTAAACAGACACCTTAAGGAATGTTATACCAGAAAAATGCCCTAGTGAAAACACACCCAAGGAAATGTATGTAAAACTAAAGAGAAAATGATAAAGTCACAAACTTTTAAACGTTTAGCGATGATCTAACACAATAAGATTATTACTAGTGCATGACAACTTAAACTTGTCGATTTCATTGACTGATCCTGGGTATATCCAAATTGCCCCCAAATTCTTCTAAAGCGAAAAGAAAATGGTGTGAAAAACCTAAGACTTTTCAAAATAAGGTACCAAAATACCTGACTGATTTATTTACCCCTACATCAAACAGCCATCAACATAACCTAAGGTAATCAAACAATACCTGCTTCATTCCTAGGCCTAATAGCGAAGCCAGAACTGAAAAAGAGTTTATCATATAGGGGGGCCATTCTGTGGAACACTATGTTGCGTGACACAGCTCATTCTGAACGTCAACTTTTTACTTAGCTTTTAATATAATTAGTATTTAATTTGTTAAGAATGTTTTTAAGAGTTAACATATTGTAAGTAGACTTTAGTTTTAGGACACAGGCTCTCTGGAAGAGCATTTGTAAATGAATGGGATTCTGTGTATAAATAAAGATGATTGTCTTCTTGGATTGGTTTTCTTTTGTTTTCCCGTTTTCTATACGGGAAATTGCTAAAATATCGAATTGACAAACGGTTCGTGTCACCCGGCATTTTGCTGTCTCGGTCAACTAGGATGTCGGCAGTGTCGGCCGGCTCCCTTTGTAAAAAGGTTATAGCAAACCGGGGAGCTCTAGAAGATGGTCTAACTGTAGTTAATTGGAATCGAATCTTTCGAAGTTAGACGAAAGTCTTCAATATATCATTAGACTTCTCGCACTGTCCCTGTTTCACAGTCGTTTGTGGTTTTGTTTGATTATTTGACAGGCTGTTCTCGTACTTGAGTCTGTTGAGTCACTTGAATGGATGTCACGACGAAAGTATGCGAAACACACGGAGGTCACACTTTTGCTCGTCACTGTAATTTATACGACTACCGCTTAGTGAACTGTCGGAGATTATACTTATTCCATCGACTGTTTGAACACGTGAAGTCATGCACCATCACTGATTTGTTCAGCTTGTATTTACAATCAAAGATGATCAACCCGGCTATAAACATTTATTTAAATATATAAATTCCCATATACAAACACTGTATTTCGCGCCATGTTTGCACCCCTTTCAAACTGTCGGAATTAACGCGAACTGGAATTAACGTGAACAATATCCGTCAAACTAAAGAGAAGATAAATACGAGATGTATACAGGAATAATACGAGGGTCTCCCAGGGGGTTCCTTGTTCCCAACGAAAATTACCTTTTGTTCCCTTGTTCCCAAACATTTGTCCAGGGAAACAGTCAATTTTTCCATTTAGAAAAATGGAAATTGTTCCCTTGTTCCCTAAAACCTCTATTCATGTTCCTTTCAGTTCCCCGATATATTTTTAGTCTGTTTCCTGTTCCCAACGGAGTTTTTGGCATGTTCCCTTGTTCAGCGAAACCAATCAAGGATGATCAACCCGGCTAAACATTTACTTAAATAAAGAGAAACATTAGTATTATTGGGATAATGCGTGAATTATTGCTTTATTTTAAGTCCATTTACTAGTCCGCGTTTTACTAGTCCGCGTTTTACTAGTCCGCGTTTTACTAGTCCGCGTTTTACTAGTCCGCGTTTTACTAGTCCGCGTTTTACTAGTCCGCGTTTTACTAGTCCGCGTTTTCACTAGTCCGCGTTTTCACTAGTCCGCGTTTTACTAGTCCGCGTTTTACTAGTCCGCGTTTTACTAGTCCGCGTTTTACTAGTCCGCGTTTTACTAGTCCGCGTTTTACTTATTCGGCGTTTTACTAGTCCGCGTTTTACTAGTCCGCGTTTTACTTATTCGGCGTTTTACTAGTCCGCGTTGTACTAGTCCGCGTTTTACTAGTCCTCGTTTTACTAGTCCGCGTTTTACTAGTCCAGTCCAGTCCGCGGTTTACCACATGCCCCCATACATCGTGACGCTGCTAATTCGTACTTCAGTACTTGTCTATGTACTTCATCTGCTGATTTGTTTACCCAATGACGCGTCCGACTTGAAATGTTCTGTATTTTGCATGCAATCCCGATACGCGGTACACCGGCTGGGGAATATATCTGACCGTGTTTTGAAAACAATTTAAAGAAGGGGCAAATAAATATCGATATGTGTAATTTATGTATAATTGTTATTAATTATTATTGTATGCTTAATTTTGAGCTGACACCCATGTAATTTAGCACTTGCTACAATTTGGGTTAAATAAACGTATATATACATGTAATAAAAAGAACATTACATGGTGGTTTGAAGGTATGAAGTTTATCCTGTCGAGGCCAGAATATTTATGATCACTCCTCCGCTGCGCTCACTTGTATGTATATTTAACAAAGTGATGGAAGTGAAGAAGTGATGAAACAAAATGTTGATTAAAGGTATGGACACACATTGCCGGGAATTGTTGCAGCGTGTGTCTACACCTTTTCAAAACTACAATTGCCAGTAATGTTTTGTGCAATGCTGCAGCCCGTTCACCCGTTAAAACATTTAGGGGACAAACACTAAAAAAATCCCTGTGTAGATAATGGGAAAATGACAGGTCAGTTGTACCTCTGTTCTCTCCGTGTCCAAAATGTAGGGAATATGCATGGAAGTATTCATTGTATTCTTTTATATTTTTCTAGGGTAAGACAAAACTTGGATAAAAATCTCCGTCTACTCGATCCTGATGATCCGAGGAAATGCTACACATGGGCAAAGAGAATGAAGTGTGTTGTGTGTTGTAAAGGAGAGCTGGGTACTTCAGCAAACAAGACACCAGGGGTGCAAGTTATTTATGGGAAACTGGAGCAGAGAGACAGCATTTCTTCCAAAGGAGTTTTCATGCATGAACATTGTAGATCATGCTAAAAAGTGGAAGGAATTCATCAAGTTATGTTGAAAAACCTCTTGAAAAGAGCTACAAGTTTTCTTATGAAAACTACTGTCACGATGTGGGCATGCTTGTCAAAGGATAATAAAGTGAGGTGTTACCGACCAATCCGGCTCACACGAAGAGTGATAAACCCCACAGTGTTATGGTTACACTATCACTAACTGGAATTAGTATAAACCAGCTAGTGGACTATTACGAATCTTAGAGCAAGGTGTTCTTGTCCTGCATGCAGGGGTCAATGGTTACTGCAACCACACCATGGGTTTACTGTATCTGATTGATCATATAATCAAATTACAGGCCCCTAGCTACTTTTCCCAGTTGGAACATGTACAGATAACCCACAAGTGGCATAAACCTATGCATTCCATAACGTTTGCGTTACTTTTACTGCTTTTACTACACGCGCAGGGATTTATGGGTCTCTGCGACCACGAGGTCTTTGACACTGTGTATTTGCTGTGATTTCAGGTATATTTTATTCCGATTTTGTTTGTGTTTTTCTCGCTTTTATATTATTGCAGTCGAACTATAAATCATCATACACAACGCAATGCCCTCCTTTGTAATAACTGATTGTAAGATTTAGAGCTTGTCTTTTACACTCGTGTGATTGTGATTTCAGCTTTCAAATAACTTAATAAAGTTAGTCATCGTCGAGATCCTGGGCCACAGCTAGAACACAGGGCATACAACCAGAATCTGTAATGGTATCAATTGTGGTATATACAGATATCAACCCAAAGTATGGTAATAGATGTTCAGGGGATTGAAATGTAGCCTTTATGAGGCCAGACAGCCAACTGTACAGAACAATGAAGGGGCTAATGTGTTGCTGGAGTCCCTTAAACAAATAAACCCTTCTTTAGGATTCTACACGATGTCCGCGCAAGAGGTAGGCACAATTCTATGGTGAAGATACAATTTGCTTTCCCCACGTTAGAATTTTCTGTTTTGCATACTAACGACTCATCAACCCCTAAATGATAAATTTCTGAAATCAAATCCACTAAAACTGTGTTTTAAAACTACTTTCCTCTTGTGTGAAAACATTTCGTCCAATCAGAAGAGTCCAAAACAATAATCAAGAAAGCTTTCAATTTTAAAATGTTCCCCATGTTGAATTTTCGTCATATTTAAAATTTCGAGAGTTCTCACTAGATCCAGTTGAAATCTGTTTAAAAAAATGAGAAAATGATATTCTTCTTCAGGTTTAGGTAGATTTTGATGTTTAAGCCAATGAGATGGACGATTGAAACAATACTACAATTAGCACCTTTTTACATTCCATGTATTACGAATGCCTAGCTATTGCGCGGACCTTAATTCAGTTGTTAATTGCTGCCACCAATTTTACCACGTAAAGGTGTGAATGCTCGTGCAATGGTCTGCTTACTCTAACTTGTTTAATTTGTGAGGTGGGCTAATTAAACTGCAATTTCTTGTTTCTTTGAAAATTGATTTAAAACTTAGTCAAGCTACGATGAAAACGGCATCTTAATAAGAATTATGTTGTCATCTGTATTTCATGTGTTCTCATTTGAAATTAGGCTTAGAAATATTTCTGTATATTTCTGTATATCTGTTAAGTGCCAACATCAACAGCGGTTGGTGTATTCATAGAGAAATGGCATGACTTTTGGTAAACCGCCTTTCGTTCTCGTTTCTTAAATGACCATAAAAATTAAAAATTAATAAATGAAAAACATTTGCTTACCATGAGAAAGCAAAACTGCAAAACAAGCGGATGCAACCAATATCTCGATACAATTACTATTTTCCCTCTTCAACCTCTTAAAATAACCATTCGATCATATTTATTTTTATCGAGGCTTTACAAATGTTAATACGTCACTTTGTTGAATACAGCTTTGCCTTCTCGAGTGAAATTGATATATATATATATAGGTCAAGATACCATAAGACAAACATTTCATAATGGCTTCTCTACGAGTAGCCCTGTTCCTGGGCCTTCTGGGCTTAACATTTGGAGCTCCTTTGGCTTCCGAGTACAACCATTTCGTGGCGCTGGATCCAGCGCAGAAGATGAAACTCTACTGGACCGTAAACCGAGCTGAGAAGACCATCTCGTTTGCTGTAGAAGCGACTACCACCGGGTGGGTTGGATTCGGATTCTCAACTGGAGCGGGGAGAATGAAGGGAGCTGATATCGTTATTGGATGGGTGAAGGAGGGAAAGACTCATTTAACGGTAAGGAACTACTGCACGGTTACTGTGCGGCATGCAGACATTGAAATGGGTTCCCTATTGTTTTTGTCCTGCTAGCCGCTGATCCAATAAAATTACATAGTTACGGTACAGCACGTTACTGTACGGCATGTCATGGCATTGAAATGGTTTCCCTATTGTTTTGTCCTGCTGATCCAATCAAATTACATAGTTACGGTTACGGCAAGGCTATACGGATATGTTGTACTGTTTTGTCCACTCATACGCAATATGCTCTAACTTAGAGAACCAACATTATTTATTAGTCAGTATTAGTCAGCTTTAAATGAATATCATTCACAAAAGACGAGATTACTCTTAGTCTATCTCCATTCTCTGTCTGTATTTTATAATTATTGTATAAAATAAAAATAAATTAAAAAAAGATGAGCAAAAAAAAATAAAAATAAAAAATAAAAATAAAAATTTGAATTGAATTGAGATGTCTCTGTATTTCAGTACAAATCGGTGATCCAGTGTGCGAAATGATAATCTCACTCAGAAGTTATACCTCACGGCCTAGAAGCCGAGATATAGTCGAGCAAGGTGCGCTTTGACGTTTGTATGAGGGGGTGCAACGATTTTCACTTTTCATTTTATTTGTGGGGCTGTATCGTTGCTCCCATACAAGATATAACTCTCAAATTTGGGATTTTGACTAATTTTGAGGTGGTCTTTTTAGTAGTACCGGTACGGTGCTATCGCTAATTTAAGTAGATATCGTAATTGCATTGGCGTTGGTCTATTAACAGATCGAGGATACTTTCAAGGAATACTGGAGTTTCGAATGGATGCTTAGACAGAAATATACAGCAACCTGATATCAATCAACGGTTGAGCATTGTAAACTACTCTAATAATCCTTTCCATTCTTTCCATCACTAGTGCACGGAAAACACGAAACTTCTTAGAAAGTTTCATCATTCAAACTTTGAATCAGGAATGTAAAACCAAACCTTTGTTCGGCCATACAGGCGCAAATTAAGTCAGTTCTTACTTGACATAATTATCAAAAACAGCGCGATACAGTACATGTATGTCACTCAGTCAAATATTGTTTAATACGTGCACATCTATAAATCATATTCAACTAAATATGCAACGAATTAACTTGAAAACCGTCAGAATTTATAAATTACATTCAACTAAATATGCAGCAAACTTGAAAACATCAGAATCTATAAATCATATTCAACTTAATATTCAGTGAACTTGAAAACACCAGAATTATGTCAGAAGATTTGACGTGATCGTGAGTTGTACTAGTTGTACCGCCTCACTGGTTAGCTCAGTTGGTAGAGCACGTCTAGAGTGCGGGAGGTCGGGGGTTCGAATCCCGGCCGCGGCCTTGGCATGGCGTATTTTAGCCGTTGGCCTTGTCTCCTACTCAGTTCTAAACAGTATTTGAAGGGGACATGAAAGAACATGTTGTACTACTCGAAAAAGAGCAGGGGATCGTCACCCGGTACAGCAGCCTGGCCATTGTACTAACCACACACTCAACATTGTAAAGTGCGTGGCAGCCATTAGCTCCGTAAGAAGTCCGAAAAAAATCACTGACAATATGTCAGTAATATGTAAAACGCCATGAGATTGTGGTGATATGCCGTTCTATAAATATGGCCATTATTATTATTATTATTATTATATCGTAATTCCATAGTTAATAGAGTGGAATGGTTAGCCGAATGCCCTGCTTGCGGAACCTTCTATTCGTCCTCCCTTTCTGTAATCGGACTGACGGGGGAAATTCCATCAGTTATCTGGCAATTCCTCGGAATTCTAAAATTGGACAATATCTTTAAGTTTAAAATGTCCAGCTTTGTTTTTCAAATAATTAACAACAAAGCCAAAATTCCTACTGTTTCTCATGATATTATCAAAACCAGTTTCTGATGTCCATTCGTACAATACCAGGTATTCTTCAAAATCAAAATCTATAGCTTCACAAACCATTTTTACGAACGAATTATGGCCAACACACTTTTAAGTTTACGATTTCTAAAATATGGGAGAACATACCAACTACGATTAAAAGTTCAAAAATTTCATAGTTTCAAAACGTGTCACAAACAATATTTATTAAGTAATCAAACTAATTTTCATTCTCGGTGAACTAACGGTGAAGTGACGGCCGTTAGTTCTCCGCAACTTGTACATCAATCAGGCATTAAGGGAGGGGACTTTAACTGTTTGAAGCCAATTAACAGCCACCAATCGAACATTGATTCTCGCTGTCTATTAATTTCTCTTTCTCTGTTTAGTAGCTAGTGCTAATGTTTGCGGTATTTCTAAACTTAGGCTGTCACCGCATTTGTATTTTTCTCAAAGGTAGTGCTCAACACGAAAACTTTGCTACTTTGACCACTACACACCTTTCTCTATAGAACATTAATGCCACCTTCCGTATTTATTTATCCCTTTTAAGACATAAACATTATTCATTGTATCAACTAATAATCAGTTTGCAAATAAAATGAACTTAAACTTGAACTTGAAGGCTTTGCCCCCAGGCCCAACATTGTTTGTTGCGCATGCGTTGCGTTAACTGAGCGACACGAACACACTTGTACCACGCTTGGACGGGTTGACCAATGAAAAGAAAGTGATCCAACGCTAATTAACATGCAAACTAATCATTGACGTCGGTGGGTGCGCGGTATCATAGCGGGCTCAAATTTAAATCAGCAAATATTTTACACAAGCATGCGTACTGTATATTTTTATAATTTATTCGTCAATGGTTGTGGATGGCGGTTATTGGCTGATTCAGTACACATTCCAATACCAATTGTGTTTTGTGTACGGTTACGGTTGAAAAAAACGAACAAAGACCTATAACAAAGATGGTCGCTGCGTTTCCACTCCTCTATTAACTATGGTAATTCGTAACATGTAAATATGAACACACCCACGTTTTTCGCTCTCAAATATTCGCTCTCAAATTTGACAGCACAATGAATTCTCAAGGGACCTACACTACGCAGAATCCTCCATGTTTCTCGAAAACTAACCAGGGTATTCAAAATAAAAGTTAATTGGTCTTTCCTTTTTCATATAATACCGTTTAGAGACAATGTTGCACCTTTCTTAATAATCTCAATTTGTGGCCGAGATTCTAACTACTTAAAAATCAAGGGTTGTTTGAAGTAGATGACGTAAGGTGTTTATCAACCAAGTTGATCAAGTGAATCAAACGAGTTAACCACTGGTTTCTCAAACCTGTAGTGGTTTGGATACCGAGAAACAACTTTCTTTTGAATTTGTTTGGCAGGTTGTACACAAACGTATTTTGGAAACAAACCCGGCATTGACTGAAATCAGTTTGTCATCGTAGAGATGTGATGAGTATATTGATTTAACTCAATATCAATCAAATGCGCGAAAACCTGTTTCGGTGACAATGAATTGACCATTTAAGGGCAATGTGTTAGGCAACGTAAAGTGAAGCATCTCTCAGTTAATGAGGGGAGGGGAGGGGGCAATTTAGGTCACCTTTCTCATGACCCAGCAACTCTCAATGCGAAATTCTCCGAAAGAAGAATGCCAGTCATTGGGTATCAGCGAGGTTTAGAAGAGTGAGATCAGTTAAAATTTCATTTGCAACTGAATTACTAAAGTTTCCTCCCTTTACTAAATTATGATAATTTTGTTGCTTGCATCTGATTCTATTATTTGATAGCAAGCATAATTTTGAAGGGAAACTGGCAATACATAACCGAGGACTTAATCATGTTTAAGTAAAGTAAAGTAAAGTAAAGTAAAGTAAAGTAAAGTAAAGTAAAGCAACTTTAGTTTAACGTCGGTAACTCGCGACAGTCTAGTGAGACCTCTAAACTTGAGGCCGACGGGAGACCTACGATTTTACCGTCCTTATCCGAGAAGACGTGAAGGTCTAACCGATTTGCAGTTGTTTCACAAAGGCAGCACCTTCTACTCAGTTATTTTAAGACCCTGAGTGTTGGTCCGGCCGGGCTTTGAACCTGCGACCTCCCGCACAACAGAGCGGAGCTTAACTACTGAGCTAACCTGGAGGCGTCACACATTTCACATCACAGATATTAGTCACATCACATATCTGGTGTCTCACATCACATATCTCACATTTCACAACGTTTATCACATATCTCACATTACATATCACACATCTGATTTCTCACATCACATGTACATATCACCGCATATGACATATCTCGCATCACATCATACATCTGACATCACACATCTTAGTCACATCACTCACTGACATCTCACAACACACATCTCATATCATACATCTCACATCACAACAATCACCCAATCGATCAGTTTCATTATTTTTGTTTCTCTCCTTGTTCATTATTAAATGAATCTCTACTGAAAAATAATGTTTACTCTCAAATGTTCCTTATGGATGCTTAAATCTATTGCTGTGTACGTGTTCGTCGTCTCCTGTAAATTGCACAATAGATATCAGTTATGGACCGATTTTCCTGTCCATAAGAATCATTTGAATTTGAATCTTATCAGAGAACAATATAGCTCTTTTGTTGTGAACAATAGTGTCATAAGATCCAAAATGGCGTGCTTATGTTGTGATTATGATTATGATTTATGATTATGTTGTTAATGAAAGCCAAGCTTCATATAATTTAACCGCCTCCCGGTTAGCTCAGTGGTTAAGCGCCGGTCTGATGTGCGGGAGACCCCGGCCGGACCAACACTTAGGGTCTTAAAATAACCGAGTAGAAGGTGCTGCCTTTGTGAAACAATTTCGTTCACGAGCTGCAAATAGTTAGACCTTCACGTCTTCTCGGATAAGGACGTTAAATCATAGGCCCATCAGTGGATGAAGAGCCACCTCGTGGAAATGCCACTGATTAATAATCCATTATTATTATTATTTCATGAGTAAGCGCAGCGAACAAGTCAGAAATATTTTGGACTCGAGAGAATAAACTTCATATCTTCAAACCACCGTGTAGTGATATAATTAGTATATACCACAACACTGAATAGTACTTTTCGCGCGCTCTGATTGGCTATACTCAAACATGGGATATTATTTCATATTCACCTCCGAGCGAAGCAGCCATCACCTCACGTGAGTTTTTGTCCATTTGACAGAAAATAAAATAACTATTTGGTGTTGCTATTAATTCACCTGTGTGGTATATACTAAAACAAGCGGCTCGGTAAATATCCACCACTGTTCACCTCCACTTCGGTGAATAATTGTTAATTATTCACTTTCTCATCACAGACAGCAGTAAGTACAACATTGAACATAATGCAAAGTCGAAAACATTATTAAAGAGGACAAATATTACATCATAATTTATTTATATAACTCCATTATTTGACTAATAAAACACTACTTGTTTTCAGTATAGTTGTCATTCATAGATATTATGTAGTGAAATAAACAAATGAGATTAAATGAAGAGAATTATTAATTTATAGCAGATAAATTGTCCATGAACAATGATATAGCATGTATGATGATCACTATGAGTTCTACTAGTTGTTGCGTTAACAATCCCGGCCGACCATATAATATAACAAAATGTTCAAACCTTTTAGGATCGTCATGGAGAGGGTAACTTTCTACCAACTATGGACGATGGCAAAAGCAGTTACAAACTGATTGGAGGGACGGAGGTCAACGGTAAAACAACGCTGAAGTTCAGCAGGAACATTGACACTTGTGATCCTCAGGACAGAAAGATTGAGGTATATAAAGTACATATTATTTCGGTTTTTAGAGTATATAAATCACTATCAGGAGATCACAGTATGAGTATATATATGAAACACTTTCTTGAACACTCAAGTTGGCATTGTGTTGATATCTTACACAGTACGCAGTGATAAGTGCGAGTTTTATTGATTCTGCTTGACTGATAATTACTGAACCTTTTTCTTCATTTATTGATCTATTATAAATTTATTTAGCAATTAGGTTCATTAACTGACACAAATGAGGAATAGCTAACGTCGTAAGAGACAAAACGATAGAAAGAGGAACAGGTCTAAAGAAGACGACATATCGTATACGGACGTGAAGTTTTTTGTTCAACACATATTAGTACCATCTATTAGCTCAGCTTTTATCATTCATGTCATAAGATAATTGACTTCTGAAATCAATTTATTAGAATACTAAATATGAACCCTGTTTCAGGATGGGACGATGAAAGTGATATTTGCGTACCACGACCACGATCCAGCCTCTGCTAACGATATGAAAAGGCACGTGTACAAAGGAGCGCGAAGCATCCAACTCCTAAGCTATGTGAAAAATGTTAGTCCTGATCCGAGCTGGCAAAAAATTGATCTTCGTATGAATAATGTAAGTAGTATTTTAGCTGCTTTTAAAAGAGTCTTGGAGGATTAACCTCAAAGAGAAAATAGAATACGGTCGTACCCCAGTATTTCCATCGGCCTGTTCTCGGTGTTCTAATCGGTACATGTACTATATCTTTTTGTAGATTACAATTCCTGCTCAGGATACAGCGTATATATGCAAGGCGTTTAAGATGCCCAACTTTGGTGGAAAGAGACATATCGTAAGGGTAAGTGTAAACATCGCGTGTAGTCTAGAGGAGCGTAATAAGAGAAGCTCTATCATGTATAAATAAAGATAGAGAATAACGTCTTTGAATTAATGTAAAAAGTTTGCTAATAGTAAGCATACTCCTCTGGTGATTATTACGCTGACATGCCCCCGATTAGTCGAAATTTCTTCACTAAAGCGGCACTATCAATAAATCATTTGAACCTCCTAGGTTATCTAAATATTTTTTATTTGTTTGTTTGTTTATTCTGTATTATCAATCAAGGGTGGACGTAGAACCTCAACAGGCCTTGAAGGGGCTATGTCATGATAACTGCTAGCTGTTAAAAAGTCATCTCCGTCAATGCTTGATTGAAATATGTCTATAACAGTTAATGTTAGTCTTTTTTGCATATTTTGATTCTAACTGAGTAGAAGATGCTGCCTTTCTCGACTTTCGACATTCACGTCTTTTCGGATAAGGACGATAAATCGTAGGCAGTCTGTGTCGGGCCGGAAGCATGTTATTTAAGCGATTTTCATGTGAATTGACGGGTTTGAACCCTCGACCTACTGCATTACAGATCGGAGTTAATCCAAAACTACACCCTGATACTGGTAAAACTACACCTCTCCCATGCGATAGAAATTAGAGTTTCCAACAACATTTCCAACAGTTTCCAACATATTTTCATCCGTTAGAAGCGTGCAAAACCATGGAAATTTAAACTTCTAGTTATAACTATCTACCAAGAAACTTCCATCCCATGGAAGAGGTTCAGTTTTTCCAGTGTGAGATCCCCTGGGATAGGAAAAAAACACCCTGGGATAGGAGAAAAATACCCATGGTTTAGAGAAAAATTATCTGTAGTAAATGTTTTGGCATATACGTTCCAACCATTTTGGCCAAATATTCAAGTGGGTTACAAAATCCTATTTTAGGGCGTGTTCGATTGACCGTCTGGAAATCACAAGTTCAGACACATTTTGTACTATAAGCTACAAACACTTGCTGACATGATATTCAGGATACATTTAGGGCGCGTTCGATTGACCGTATTCCAGAATAAGAATAGATGGAATAGTCTCTGGAAATCACTGGTTCATGCACATTTTACACTGTAAGCTTAAGCTACAAAGACTTTCCGACATATGATATAATAATAATAATAATAACAATGTTTATACAGGGGGCTCGCATCACCAAGGTGTTTTTCAGCGAGGCCCTGTTAAAATTATAGTAATAAAAATACAATGAGAAGTTCGAAGATAAAAGTTAAAAATGCTATTATACAAAATTAAATATATAAAATCTAATTAAAAATATGTGTCTTGATATGCTGTTTAAAAACAGCCAAGGATTCGGATTCCTTTATTGACTTATCTAGTAAATTGTTCCAGTCATAAAAACCTTGGTAAAAAAGCCGTTGTTTTACATAATTACGTTTTACTAAAGGGAGGCGATAATCTCCCTTTCTTCTCGTATTGTAGTTGTGAATATCACTATTTCTTAAAATATTAAAATTGTAATTTATAAGTCCGTGGATATACTTAAATATAAGTATAAGTCTATGTACAAGGCGCCGCTGGGATAAAGTGGGCCAACCAAGTCTATTGAGAGCATCAGTGGCTGAGGCATGCCTAGGCAGGTCAAGAATAATTTTAGCTGCCTTGTTTTGTATGATCTGGAGATCTTCCATGAGGGTGGCATTGTTCTTATCGCCCCAGATAACGTCAGCGTAGTCCAAAAGTGGGCTAACAAGACTATTATATAAAGTTGCTCGTGCCTCTAAAGGAAGCAAGTGCTTGACACGTTTGAGTAATCCAAGCCTTTGATTGGCTTTGGCAATTATAGCCTCGATTTGCTCGTGCCAGTTCATGTGTTTACTTATAATAACTCCAAGGTACTTAATAGAGTCTGAACTCTCGAGATTATAATTATCTATAGTAAGCTTAATACTTGGACAGGCTTGCAATTTACGATTACTACCAAATAGAATGAATTTAGATTTCGATGTGTTTAAAGTCAGGCGATTGTAATTGAACCAATCAGCCAGCTTGGCGAGATCTGCGTTTAGACAGCGTTCAATGTCTGTAGTAGATTTCCCGCTGCTATAGATCACCGTGTCGTCGGCGTACATTACAACTTGGCAATGTTGTAAGCATGTCGGGAAGTCGTTCACGTATATTAGAAACAAAAGGGGGCCCAGGATACTCCCCTGTGGGACGCCCACACGCACCTCGTGGGTGGGGGATCGGCCATTTCCTACAGACGTAACTTGGTACCGGTTTTCGAGGTAGGAAGAAAACCACTTCACAACTTGATCATCAGCGCCAATGGACGTGAGCTTGGACACTAGAAGGCCATGATCGACCGTATCGAATGCCTTCGATAGGTCCAAGAATACTGCCCCTGTCATACTACAATTGTCGAGGTTCTGTAGTATGTTGTCGGTGAAATGGGCAAGCGCGGTTACGGTCGATAACTTCGGACGAAAACCGAATTGATTCGGCGAAAGCAATTTATGCTCCAATAAATAACTGTACAATTGACAGTGTACAGCTCGTTCCATATTCATGATACATTGAGTGTTCCAGTGGCTTACAAATCCCGATACAAGCGATTTGTTGTGATCACTCTGTGTATTCGTCTTCCGGAATGCGGTCAATCGAATGCATCCTTTGTAACTGGACCGAAATCAAGTACCCGTTATACTGCTGAAGTATTTTTCACCCAATCGAATTTTACAGATTTTCTCCAGTACACATTAAAATCATACTCTGCTTATCCGAATATCCTTTTTTGTCTTTACTAATGATAAAGTTTATCTTTCTCAAATTGACATAGAGGATATTACACGGTGGTGAGAAGATATAAAGTTTATCCTTGAGAGTCGAAAACATTTCACGAGTGAGCGCATCGAGGATAAACTTCATAACTTCAAACCACCGTGTAATTTTCTTTTTATTATATGGACAACTAAACTGCTCTAAGAACTCTTATCTATTCATTTTACTCACTGTCAGTACAAACGTCTTTGTAATCTTTCTAAGCAGTTTGGGGGAGTGTTTTATCGGGTTTTCTTCTCTCTTCGTTGCAGTTGAGAAAATCTTTAGAGAGTTTTAGATCGTAGTTAATTGGCTTTTTTGTGCTCGAGATATTCATTGTCATGCAGCTCATTTAGGCTGTTTACATCTTCCTCTGTGATTTTCACAAACCTGCCACCATCTTTCTAGTCCAGAAGGCGGCAAGCGTGACGTCATCGATATTTTCACAAGTGAGGATATGGAAAATACGCTACTCAGTACCCGGATGTAATTTCGTATGAGTTCTATGAGTGGTTTATTTATAGTTTAATAAACGAGCAGCAGTGTTTTATCAGATTTATTAGATTTGATAAAACACGTGCTGCGAGTTTATTAAACGGCTTCAAAAACATTACTTCTAAAAGATAATAATTTTCAGAAATTTAGACGAAAAGCGAATAGTTATCTGTTTATAGCTAGGTTGTGCGTCACTGACATGCGCAGTTGGAATATGGAGCGAAAATTTGGGTCCCATAATATTAGGCCGGTTGCGTATGAATAACTGTGATCCAAGGGACCTTTGTCTTCGAGCTCCTCGAGTCATTGCACTTAGGCCGTCGTTTGAGCAACCCTGAGTCTCATCTTATGAACTGAGACTTCCCGTAAGGGTCTTTTTAAGGTGGCCCGCGGCTATTTATTTTGGCAACGGGGGTCTTTTTAAATTGCGTTTTTGAACAGCTAAACATTACCCGATTTCCGAGATTTTTTGAACTTTTAAAATGTTATGCTCAGGCATCTCGTTCAACTGCCGGAGAAATATTACAGTAATAATTAAATCGTACATACCATATGGAAGTTCAATACCACTTGAAACTTCTGTGCCAAAGTCAAGAAGATCGGAAAACTGCAACTAACGTTATGCGGCGAACGAAGTAAGATAGGTTATTGCTGAATATTTGCGATAGTCGAGAAATTTGTATTCTTTCGGCATAAAAAAAATCACTAATTTGTTTTTCTTAAGTTTCTAATATGACTTACAGTAGCATATTTTAAAGTACCTTACCGAGTTTCAGCGCGCTTTGACCATACGCTTTTGAGAAATAAAGGCTGTAAACTTCAGCTTGTGTGAGACTTCTAAAATCTAAATGCTTGGAAAACCCCTCATGTTAGCTAATTTATTCAATGGGTTTGTTTTGAATTTCCGCACGGGTTCTGCCACTTGGGAATCGCGAGGCAAGGAATAATTAAAATTATTGTTGAAATTAAAATGAGGATTACATTGTAATTCATGCGACTGTGTGCAGTAACCCATGCAAGTGTGACAACTAGCTAACACACAAATCCTGGCTAAAATAGTGTTCGTTTTAAATAAGGGACAGTTATTCAAAATAAAAGTAAGAAAAGATCCGTACCGTCGAGAAAAAAAATGAATAAAAAGCAGTATTATGCTTTTGATACCGGCTCTGATACTCCTTGGCACCAAAACATTACTCAGCCTGGCCTATTATTACAAACTTGCAAAATTAATCCTCATTTTAATTTCAACAATAATTTTAATTATTCCTTGCCTCGCGATTCCCAAGTGGCAGAACCCGTGCGGAAATTCAAAACAAACCCATTGAATAAATTAGCTAACATGAGGGTTTTCCAAGCATTTAGATTTTAGAAGTCTCACACAAGCTGAAGTTTACAGCCTTTATTTCTCAAAAGCGTATGGTCAAAGCGCGCTGAAACTCGGTAAGGTACTTTAAAATATGCTACTGTAAGTCATATTAGAAACTTAAGAAAAACAAACTAGTGATTTTTTTTATGCCGAAAGAATACAAATTTCTCGACTTTCGCAAATATTCAGCAATAACCTATCTTACTTCGTTCGCCGCATAACGTTAGTTGCAGTTTTCCGATCTTCTTGACTTTGGCACAGAAGTTTCAAGTGGTATTGAACTTCCATATGGTATGTACGATTTAATTATTACTGTAATATTTCTCCGGCAGTTGAACGAGATGCCTGAGCATAACATTTTAAGGTTAAAATTGATCAGCCGTTTGCTGAGAAACTTGTATGGTGCCGATTAACCTGAAACTTGCCTGTCACAGACCTTGGAGGTTGGGCACTCGTTGAATGTAAAATGGAACAAATCCATCTTTTGGGTTTTGAAATATACGCTCTTTCCTAAAAAACAACGTTTTCGAAAATCGCTTATATCTTCAACAAGTCTCTGTTAATCACTTTCTAATTGTACTTTTTATAACATTCGAAGATTCTTTATTAAAAGTTCAAAAAATCTCGGTAATCGGATAATGTTTAGCTGTTCAAAAACGCAATTTAAAAAGACCCCCGTTGCCAAAATAAATAGCCGCGGGCCACCTTAAGGACTTTCACTTTACGAGTGAGGGTCTACCACATTCGTACAGTGAAAAGTTGTATAAAGACACTTGCGTTTTATCGGGTATAAAGGAGCATGCACGTGAGTGATGCTCATGAATTATTCATGAGTTTTTGAATTCTCAGTAAAACACTATCGTCCATATAATAAAATGAGATATACAGAATGAGTGGCGTGCTTTATCAGTTTACAAACTGGAGCCGGAGCCGATAGTTAGTAACTCCGATACAGCACGGATACAAATTATGTATATATGCATGGCTTATCAACCTCCAGATGTTACACCCTTTTATAAGTCTGACAGTAAGTATAATCAATGACGTCATACGCGTACTTCTCGTGCATCAGGACTTGAATGTCTGTTTTAAAATGTAGTTACTAGCGCCTCTGCTGCATCTTGCAAAGTCTGAATTATATTGCCATCTTTTATTAAAGAAATCATGAGTTAAACATTCGCGATTGGTTGCTTGATTGTATGACGTCACTATAATTGAATGCCATCCACTTATTATTAAAAAGTGTCGTGTTTTTCAGTTATTTTAGTGATATGACCTATTTCGACTGAGAAAATCGGAGTAAATCAGGACGAAACCTGTATCAGATTTACAGATCACTTATCGTACACTGATTTCCTTTGTTTTCCCTTCATGAATTATTAATGAATGTGATAATATACATATCATTAATGGTTCAAGGCACAATCTCGTTTCTGATTGGCTGAAAAGAGTCCAAGAATTATCATGGTAGTCATGTTGTAAACCACATATATAATATATATAATAATAATAATAGCTTATTGTGTACGGTCTGTTGATCCGAACTGTATAACAATATTCTATTAAGACAGTGTCCTTTTTTTTTTCGAAATTTGGATCTCCTAGTTTGACGCAGTTATCAAGTCAGGTAGTGAGGGATTTGTTCACCATCTCGTCGTGTATAAGTGTCATTCCTCGTTTCCCGATCATCTAACAAACTACACTGACCACTGCATTGCAAATATGCCACCGGACATCATGAAGTGCAAAAGCCATGAGGTTGTAATGGGATGGGCCATTGGTGGTGGGGTAAGTCGTATATAAATGAATATAACTAGTAGTAATCACAGTTCAAAAAAGCGCGTTCGTAAAGGGAAGGTAGAGCTGAGAGATTGTGAGAGTAGTTGCAAAATGTGTACCAGATTTGGGTGTATTCTGATTGATCTAATGTGTTTTAGCAAGCAAAAATGGCAGAATTGCGACCAAATTTGTATTTCAAGTCGAGACGAATATTTTATTTTAATTTCGAGCCCTGATTTAGTATGGTCATGCAGCTGTCAATGTAACACTCACAGGGGCAGGGGAAAGTGTGCATGGGGTAGAGATTTGACAAAACGCTTACCAAAAATATTAAGTCCTGCTCTGGAAAGATATTATACTAGAAATGTTATTGAGTCAGAGTAAAGTTTTTATGATAAAGAAATATGTTTATAACAAAAGTTGATTTGTTATGTCAAATGCGAGATCTTTTCGTATACAGATGTCTAGGACATGCTTTACAATCCAAGTCAGAGTGATGGATCCTTTTTGCTGTCAAATATCCATCCCTTGCCTGCTTGCCCTCTCGGGCTATTACTGTATTAAAAGAGACGTTGCATAAGAACTTGAACAGTACATTCTAAATAAATTGCATATAACTGTAACAATAAAAAAAAAGTTAGGTGTGTAGCCAGAGCCCTGAACGATTACTGATACAACTGGTCGAACTGAAATCTTGGCTGCGTTGTGCTGTCACAAGAAACACGACAAAATGGCCCTGTCGATCGTACGAATTCACAGGCTGCCCAGACTCGACATCTATTTCCAGCTTATTAGTCTGTGGGTTACCTGTGGTGTGTTTCATCAAGCGATCTGACTGAGAGTTTATATAATTGCTCCTTATGAATTCTCTTTTCCGATTCCTACGAAATAAACCTTCGAAAACAAAAGATTGATACGTAATGAATTTGTTTGAGTGGTTTTTGGGCGATTTTGGGCCTTCAGTTTATAACTCGGTTGCTTGAATGAATTCCGACCACAAATCATGGTCATTTGCCTTCACCGAGCTGCACAACTCGGTTGCTTAAATGAATTCCGACCAGCACAGATCATGCCGGTTAATAGTCGGTTCTTCATCGACACAGCACCGATCAGGGGAGTCATGCACATCTCCTGAAGACTTCGATAAATGTTACCTAGAAGATTTCGAGGCAGCATCACTATCTGAACAAGAAAAAAAGTACTCACCGAGCGCACAGAATCCTCTGTCTTTGAGTTTGAAGAACACGGAGATTTGCTGCAGTTTGCCGCAGTTTGCCTTCGCTGTAAGCTTATGCTGATTGGCTACGAAACAATGGTCCAAGCCTTGCCCTTGCAAAAAGATGTTTGGGGGCCAAATGGCAGTCCACAATCACGTGACACCAAATCTCGAATCGACTGACTAATATAGGGTTGCGTTCTGCGAACGCTATAACGAATGAATTGAGCTTGTTATCCCATGCATGGTAAAGGCTTTACTGGATGGCAAACAATCTTCAAAAACGCAGATTTAGAAAGATCGACAATCGATTGGAGGTGGAAAATAGCATCTATGATCTACAAACAGGTTTTGCTAATAACACTGCCGATCTCGTACAAGTATCTTTAGATAAAAGAAGTAAGATATCATTTTTTTGCTATCCAGTACAACCACGTGATGGCATTCCTGAAGAGGTCTATTAGAATTTAGATCTGTTAGTTTCTGATGAGGGAGAAAAGCCAGAGAACCCGGAAAAAACCTGCTAGACCATCTTTTTAATTCAGTCTATTGTTATGCCTAAACTGTTATGCCCTTACGGTTTGTGGTGCATCTAAGCCAGAGTTAACAAAAATACAGTGTTTTCTAGGTGTCGTAAGAGACGTTATCTATCTAAGTCTATCAATACACATCAACATCTAGATTAATACAATTCCAGACTGTTTAGAAAAACCAAGAACACTACAAATTAGCAATTACAAGCTGTTTTACCCTGACTTCAACCTGAAGGTGAAAAAGTGTTTTTACACCCAAGGTCAACACGGAATGTTTTAAAAATGCATAGGTTAGTTTTTATTCATAAGTTTGCTATAAATATATATATATATATATATATACAGTCGATGCCAAAAAGGTTGTCCAGCAGAACATAATATAATACTATAATATCCATTGTTTTGGGCTATTGTCTTGGCCAAAACAATAGCCCAAAACAATGGATATTATAGTATTATATTATATTCTGCTGGACAACCTTTTTGGCATTGACTATATATATATATATATATATATATATTATAATGATGTACCTTCCCAGTTCATAATTAATTAATCTTTTACACTTCTAAATATTTTATTTCATAATTAGTACAATTTGTTTACGATACATTTGGAATGTATTATTATTAAATTAAATAAAGACATTATCATTATTATTAGTGTCACAAAAATAACCTTGTGAAGCGCGTTTGGATGTATTCATGTAGAGTATGCGCTATATAAGTGAATACACTTTATAACCCTTGAAATATTTTCTCTCGCGCGTGATTGGTTGAATGCGTCACGTGACCCGATATTTTCTCTCCGCGAGCGGGAAATATCAGCGAATACACACCCCCTGTGAGCGTATAAGTGCGCGTCAAAGAAAATATTTGAAGGATGATAACAACAATAACCTACATTGTGGCGTCGAAATATGCCCTGATATTTTTCCTTGGACATTATCTGATCCTCGAAGCTCACAGTTCCCTCGAGCTTCGCTCTCGGGAACTGTTCTCTTCTCGGAACAGATAACCTCGGACAAATATCAGAGCAAATATCGACGCCATAAATAGGTTATTGTTTATATATAACACAGTCATGCTCAGTTCAGATTGTTTTGGCAGCCCGTTTTAATGTTATTGTTCTTGATATCACTTTCTACAGCCCATAATCTATCCAGATCATGCTGGATATCCTATTGGAATGGATAACGAAAGCACAGTGTACGTAATGGAAATACATTATGACAACCCGGAGAGAATCGCAGGTACATAGATTCTGGTCCTTGGGCGCTGGACATTCCTGGACGCAGACAATATAGAGTATTAGAAAGTATAATTATTTAACAAATAGATTCCAATCTACCCAAGCATCAAAGCCTGGCTAGAAAAAAATAGGAATAATCCTCCCTCAATTAAACGTCAACCTCATATAATTTGGAATCGAAGAAGGAATTAATCATGTCACGATTAATCTTATTCTGTTAATATTCAAACTTCTGATTTACAAAGTAAGACCAGAAGCTAAATCGCCTTCAAAAATAACAAAATTAGTTCTCACCTCAACAAAAATTGAAAACTTGAATTACGCATTACGATCTGTAAGTTCACTCTTAATTTCTTCTTTACCTTTTGTCCGACAAATATGTGAAGGCCACTCAAAGCCTCTCGCATCCTTGTCGGAAATGCTCATTAAAAAATAATCGTAATTGAACAAATATATATATATATAATAATAATAATAATAATAATAATAATAATAATAATAATACTAACTTTATTTAAACTGTAAAGACCGCGATCAGTTAATCGAAAAGGATTAGCTGGTATCAACCGGTGACCAGTATTATAGATAATGTATCTAAAAAATCTCAATATATAATAGTATAATAATAAATGTATGAATGAATAATATTATAATAATAAAAAATACATATAACTGTACAAAGCTTAAAAAGGATATCTAAAAAATTACCGTAAACTACATTGATGATTGTTGTCATCAAGTTCTAAAAAATACTTGAAAACGCCAGTGTTTGTAACTCCCGCAGCTCTCTAGGTAAGTCATTCCATTCTCTTGCGGCTGCGCATTTAAAATACAATTGGCCCATTTTCGTTTTCGTGGCTATAACATGTAAAAGTGTGGAGTCCCTAAGATGTCTTATGCATTTCTGATCTTTTAACAAGGTTATGTACAATTTTATACACGAACTGGAGCCTTAAGAAGCGCCTTCTACTGTTTAAGAGATAATAAACAGAGCTTGGCACGCATGTCTTGTGAACACGCCTTACGATTAGCGGCAAGAATAATCCGCATAGCCTGGTTTTGCAGTCTCTCTAAGCGCTGTGAATTGCCTTTACCGCAATCACCCCATATAATACAGCTGTAATCTAGAATAGGTAGTACTGTTTGCTTATAGATTCTTAACAATACGCTACGACTAAGGAATGATGAAATTCTATTAAGCATTTTAAGCTTGGGATAAATTCTTGATGATATGTAAGAGATGTGTTTGTTCCAATTTAGACAGCCATATATATTTCTATTAATTAATTAAGTTATTTTCCTTCTGCGTATGTCCCACTTACATGTAGGTATAAAGTATACTATACCTTTTACTTCGTTGTTTTTTTAATATCTAATAGTGTTCTTTAGTATTAGTCTTTTTTGTTGAAGACGTATGATGTAAAAGCACTTACTGTTGTAATAAAAATACATTTTAAAAAGTTAAAAAAAAAGATTCCAATCTACCGTGTGTCTGTCCTCTTATAGATGTACAGATGACGTGACAACGTGAAGAGAACAAAGAAGTGTGCCACGAGACGCAGACGAGTAACTGATGTTCTCTTCATGTTTTGGTGTCATCTGTGTATCTTCTATAAGAGGACAGACACACGGTAAAATGGAATCTATTTGTTTTATACAATAATCGCAAACTAAAAACTATGAAAATATCCAATCACAACTAGTTGAGAAATTGGTTGCGCGCGCTGATGACGTCATCCATGTGTGTCCTCTAATAACACACGGCTCTTGACCAATCAGAGCGTGCGCTTCGAACTGATTATTATATAATGTATATGAAAGGTGCAGCAAATAACAAAAAGAAAGCGGATATTGTATTTAAACAATAATAACGCGTTTCAAACACAGATGGGATATTCCAAAGCTGTGATTTAACGAACAATACAAGGGTTTATATACGAAATTTGCAAAAGCAGATATACAGGAATAATAAATTGAAAAAATCAAAGGAATCATGTTAAATCTTACCAAGTGAAATAATGATATGTTAAAATATTTCAAAAGGGGCCTTTAAAGCGTCATGCCTTCAAATTGCATAAATATTGTCGACGTTCTGCCCTAAACACACAAAAAAATGTAATGAAATCAGAGATTTCTGCTGCAATTACAAGGCCAAATAGAAAACTGCAGCAGAAATTTCTGCTGCAGTTTGCTATTTGGACCTGTGGTTGCAGCAGAAATATTTTACATTTGGTAGAAGTGTAGAATCATGCCTGCTTCAACAAGAGAATAAAAAAACTTTCATTTTAAAACGAGTCAAGTCTCGTAAATGTGTCATCATTATTCCTGTATTGCAAAATATAATATGTTCAATATTTTACCACGTAAATATTGTCATTAGAAGGTTTCATCACAAGTTCATTAAATTTTACATGACTTGTTCCTCACGGTTTAGGCAAATAACAGGTGTTGATTCATTTTCCTTTCCATTTTCCCAAAATTATTTTGTTATGGACCATTAAAGGGGAACTCAACCCTAAAATCAACCCAATGTCTATACAAACATGTATTCGAAATAAATAGGTTCTGCTAATTATTTTTTCTGTGTTGCGCGTCTAGCAAGAGAAAATCCGAAAACCTTCCTCACAGCCTCCGGTATGTACAGACGGCTCAAGTCTTGTAATTTGTGACGTAGTATACGGGGAATAAATTAGTTTTGCCATGCCGTCCCCTACATTGAATAGCAGGCCTAATGGCTTCTAATTGCGGACCATTGTGCTTTCTTTGTGCTAGAGGTGTGATCGTTCTTCCTTGGTATGTGTGACGTACGTTATGGGGAAATTTGCACTGAATTGAGCCGCCACACAATATAGATTTTTCAGCGGAAAATCGAACTTGGAGACTAATTTTCTCCTCATAGACGCGCAACACAGAAAAATAAAATATCAGAACTTATTTCTTTAGAATACATCTTTGTAAAGACGTTGGGTTGATTTTAGGGTTTAGTTCTCCTTTAAGGATTCATTCTTGTAATACTTTCCATCTTTTCTTTTTGTACAACTGGTATTTATTATTATATTTCACCCACAGTTTTGTTTGCTGTCAAGAATTGAATAAAAATAAGGAATTTGTTCCACTTTTGTTATTGAAAGTTGGGAGGAAATTAATGTCTAAATTGTGCCAAATATATCATATTGGAATATCCCATTTGTATTTGGAACGCGTTAAATGTGAACAGTAGAAATATATTAAGTTATACGTCGAAATTTTCATGCGCCGAACCTAATTAGATCAAAAGAAGCCGCCTAATAACCTAATTATATCAAAAGAAGCCGTCTAATAACCTAATTAAATCAAAAGAAGCCGCCTAATAACCTAATTAGATCGAAAGAGGCCGCCTGATTATCTTTTGTTTCAATTGCGTTCGCCACGTTCGACGTGTGAATCGGTGTGGCGAGGAAATAGAAACTATAACAGACATCCTTATTGCTGGAGATAAGTACGTTGACAAGTATATATCATTCATTTGGTGTAACGCTTTCAGCTGAAAATTGATAAAATCGTCACAATCAGTTGCCATAATTATTCCAACAATGTTTCTGCATTTCCTTGCGCTCACAAGCACGAGGCCGCCACCAGAACTATCTTAACTCAAGGATACAACATAAGAATATTTTTCGTCTTGTAATCAGTAAAATATCGTATCACGGTATAACTTGAAACTTGTTTTTTTCCTATCAAGGTAATATAGATAATTCCGGAGTACGAATGTATTACACCTCCAAACTCCGCCAGTACGATGCGGGGGCTTTGATAGTTGGAGAAGGAGCTTCCCGGCTCATGGCTATCCCACCAAAACAAGATAAATGGACAACAACAAGTTATTGTTACGGCAAATGCACTGAGAAGGTATAGTAGAATGTTGTCGTCTCTTTAGTGAAAATATTTTTAATAATAATAATAAATAGCAGTTTCAGTCTCTACCAGATGTCTCTTCATTTGCTATCTAAGGTTCGTTTCAAACGGCGAACTTTTCATGCGCCGAATCTGATGTTAATGAGCTCAATCTATTGTTATGACTAATGAGCTCAATCTATTGTTATGGCTAATGAGCTAAACCTATTATGGTTAATGAGCTAAGTTTATTGTTATAGCTAATGAACTAATTTTATTGTTATGGCTAATTATCTAAGTCTATTGTTATGGCTCATTAGTATTGAATTTGGCGCATGAAATGAAAAGTTCGCCGTCTGAAACGGGTTTTTATCTTACTCAGTCTTGGCATATTTTGTTTTCCTCGACAGTTCCTAAAAAACACCACCCTAGCAGGAGGTGGAGTGAAAATCTTTGCTTCGTTGCTGCATACTCACCTTACAGGTAACGCTTGTTTGGTGTTCTTTCTCAGTGTGTATTTGAGTCTAGTGAGTAAAAGAGCAGAATGAAATCGATGGGCGTTTTGCAGGAGGGCAAAATATGATCGATTTTCATTTATTTAAAGGCACTTGTACGAGATCGGTAGTGTTATTAGCAAACCTGTTTGTAGATCATAGATTGTCGATCTTTCTCAATCTGCGTTTTTGAAGATTGTTTGCCATCCAGTAAAGCCTTCCTCATGGGATCACAACCTCAATGTGCCCTTAAAGGAAACAGTCACGCGATGATATAATACATCGTTAACGAATGAATTGAGCTCGCATGGGAAAGGCGTTACCATGCCGGGATGCTGGATGGCAAACTAGCTTTAAAAAACGCTGTTTTAGAAAGATCGACAATCGACTGGAAGTGGAAAAAAGCAGTTACAAACATGTTTTGCTAATAATAACATTACCGCTTTTGTACAAGTGCCTTTAAATATATGAATTAATGTGTTTTTTGCCAACCAGTTCAACCACGTCTGTCCAAATGGTTTATTTTTGTATTTCAACTTTAGCAAAAGGTTCATTGAATATTTAAAGTTTCCGGTTAAAGTAGAAATACAAAAATAAAGCATTTGGATAGAAGATAAATACCTTGCGAATGTACGGGTATGCTTTCGAAACTGTTTTGAAAAAGAAAAGCAAAAATTCAGGTGGATTATAAATCATATTATTGGAATGTAGTTGCGGTCACTACTGAGTGGAATATAGAAATGTTCCTATTTTTCTCTAGCGCAGTATTTTTTTTCAGTCGAATCTTGTCCATTCTCTTTCAAAATAGTTTCACATCCGGCTCCATTGGAAAAATACCTGAATGGAAACTCGAGAACCATTTCCTGTGCCGAATCCAATACATTTACCTCATTACATTGGATTCAATGCCAAGGAAACGTTCGCCGTATTATAAACGGAGAAAGGTTAGCACCTTTAAGGTTGAGAGCACTCCGTTAAAGAGGCTTAGACGGTGAACTTTACATGCGCTGAACTTAATAGATGGATTAAGTACGGAAGAAAAGTGACGTCTGAACCAATTCAACGTACAGAAAAAGATGCCGAGTTTGTACTTTACCCACAATCCGTTATAAATCGCGGTAGAGAGGTTTTAAATCTTAAAAAAACAAGCAAGTACGAGTGCTGCTGCCAATACACTGTTATTGAAGAGAATAGATGATTTCTACGTATTATTTTGACCGTGTTAGGTTCGCAAGGAATTGTGGGCAAATGTACGGCCGCCATTGGACTGGGTTCGCATTGTACGGCTCTGGAGCGGCGTTAATTCAGTCGCCGCTCTTCTCATGTGTGCTACGTACCCTGGGCGCCAGACGCTCGACTAAATAAAAGGCGAAGAGTCGAGAGAGAGGAGAGAACCTCTGGTGTTATTCGTTGAGAATCTCACTTCCATGCGAAGAGTTTCAAATCAAGGAAACACCCCAAACCGGTTTTACTGGGCCATTGGTAAACCAATGAAAATTACCGTTACATCCAGCACTCACGGTTGCGCCTGGTAATGAGTAAATTATTCCATCAGGACGAGGTTCAAATACTGAACCTAATGTTCTCATGTAAGTGAGATTCTCAACGTATAATACCAAAGACTCTATCTAAACTCCCTCGGCCTTTCACCTTTTATTTATTTGAACCTCTGGAACCAGGTCACTTATGTCCCAAACTATAAATGCATGAATTATGCTATCTGAAAATATAAATTTGGCACAAAAGCTATTTCCTGATCGCTACAATCGATTCAATGAATTAAGTTCGCCGTCTGAATCAAGAGCCGCTCCTTTAATTAAGTTCGGCACATGAAATGTTCGCCGTCTGAGGCGGGCCTTGATTGGTCCCTAAACGTAGAAAAAGTAACAATGGGACGAGATTAGTGAAAAGAAGGCCGGGTAGGGCAAGAGAGAACCCATTTCGTTTTTCGTTAAAGTGCCTATAAGCCCAATTTTTTAATCATTAATATACGTGATGTGAATAGGTGAATAGTAAAATATTTCTTGATTTGAGTGTTGCTTTTATGAGTTATAGAGGTTTCTATTTCTAATATGCTAATTATGTGATGTCACAGGAGGCCAACAAAACGTCATTTATGAAGCTATTTCTAAATTATACAAACTATATGATTTAGTAAAATCACTGATATAAGGCCCAAATATAACATGGAAGTTATTTATCTCCGCCAGCATGCTTTTCTTATAGCATATGAGGTCTCCTGTGACAGTTAAAATTATATGCAGCTACGGATTAGCATGGCGGGGGAAATCTAGAAAGAAATCTCCGAACAGGTACGATTTAGAGGCGCTATTTAAATAGAGATCATTTTTCTAGGTCGTGCTATATGGACCAAACATGTCCGAAATGGTGTGGAACTGCCTGAGATTTCACGTGATAACAATTACGACTTTAACCTTCAGGTACATGTCAATATACTGATAATTAGGTTTGGCAATTCTTAATCAGAGAAATATTTACACAGGCAAAGTAATCCTTAACTGAGTGATTTCTTTTATAGGCAATTCGGATTCTTCCTAAAGAGATTCATTACCAACCTGTGAGTAATTCATAAGTTCGTGTTGCTTTTAAATTCTCTCCCGCCCTATTTCTCAACAAACGAAATTAGGGACCCGGGGTATCGCAGTGATAAACGCCGTGGCCTCTCCGGTTCTACAACAACAATTTATTACCACGTTTAGTTATACTTAGCTAGAGGTAATTCGCTTCGCCTCTCCATCTCTGTGGCCCAGGTTCGATTCCCTATCACGTGTTGAGTTTGTTGGTATCTCGCCCTTGCTCTGAGGGTTTTTCTCCCGTGATTCGCCGGTGTTCCTCCCTCCACGATTCGAATTCGATAGATTAGTAGACTCCTTATTTGGGCAGCTAGATAATAAGACACGTGAACGAAGTTGTTTTATTTTTGTTTTGTACATGCGATGTTTTCGAATTAAAGCCGCAAGTTACTCATTTCGTTTTCCTTTTCGCAGGGAGACGATCTTATTACGCAGTGCGTGTACAATACCAACAACCGCACCACTACTACATATGTAAGTCAGCCTCACTGGTTAGCTCAGTTGACAGAGCACGGTCTAGAATGCGGGAGGTCGTGGGTTCGAATCCTGGCCACGTCCTTAGGCAGGGACGTACAGGGACTGTTGGCCTTCATGTCTCCTACCCCTAATCAGTATTTGATGGGGACGTGAAAGACCCTGCTGTGAAACTCGAAAAAGAGCAGGGGATTGTCACCCGGTACAGCAACCTGGCCATTGTACTAACCACACACTCAACATTGTAAACTGCGTGGCAGCTATTAACGCCGTATAAGCACAGTCTTCACTGACAGGATGTCAGTAATTTGGTGACATGGCGTTATAAAAATGTGCCCATTATAATAATAATAGCACTTATTTATGCACGGTGCGTTTAACTGCAGCACAAGCTCACGCGGGCTGTGTTTAAACTATGAGAATAAGAATCGGTCAGTCAACAACGAAGCAAATCGAGGAGTACGTTACCAACATCGGATCAATCCCGGTTTTTGGGAAGCTACCCACCCACCCCTCCCGATATGCATCGTTTTATTAATGATTAATCATTAACGGTTAGGGTGAAGTGTGGGGGAGGTGATCCCAAACATCTATCTCCTCGGGCATTAAAAATATAATAGCTGTTTGGAGGGATCAGATATTATATCTTGGTTTCATTCCCAAATCTTCCGATCCCCCAGTCCATAAAAAAACGGAAAACTACGGAAAAGCGGGAATTGGATTAGCTGTGGCGAGGAGAAGGCCACAGGTAACCCAATTTCCGATTTTCGGTAGTTTTTTCGGGTTACTGAGTAATTGCCTGCGAAGTATAGTAGGGAAGTTGGGAGCATGGGTACCTGACCATTCATGACCTTGCTCATTGATTATTCATGAAATACCAAATAAGGAGAAACCAGAAATACGTCAGATGAAAATAACGCGAGGCCTCTTGAGAGAACGGTTACAATCACAGATGTCGTAACCGGAAGTAGGTCAGAATTGACGCCTGATAAGTAGAACGTTATAAACAAAAAATACTTTGAGAAAGAAGCTAGAGTACTTTGGAGATTGTTGTGAAACGAGATTGTCTAAACAGAAATGTCTAGATCAGCCCACTGCCCCATGCAGTCAACTTATCGACACCTTGAGAGAGCGTGTAGATTGGCACGATATGGACATACACCGTCTGTATAACGACATCGAACATATGGGAAGGGAAGGCCACTGGGCCAATGATGAGAAGGCGTGTTGAGCAATGAAAGTGTCGAAAGCACAGATGAAGAAATGAAAGAGAAAGAGAACGATTACGATGCGATGAAGAAAGTTGTGGACAAAGTGGGCCGTATAAAACACATGGGAATTTTAAAGATTAGAAGAGTGACTCAGTTGGAAGAAAAGGTGTCGGCATTCGCCGGATGTGGAATAGTCGCGATGTGGAATAGTCGCGATTCGCCCGAGCATGGGAGCAGCGGATATGAATCAGTGCCTTGCTTCTGTGGATCTGTAGGCGTACTCTTGCAGATTTTTATCCTCCCCATTTTTAACCAGCTGGAGCCATTCTTGACTTTGATTTGAAAACCGTCGCTCCTCTTGATTTCTAGGGAACTGGCGTTTGCGTTTATAGACACCCTTTATCTCTTCATTTTCCTCCATCCAGGTGCGGCAGCACATAATCACCTTGATGTCGTGCTTCTGCATGACACTAACCACGGTCGAATAGCAGTTCAAAAGCACGTCGCGGGATTCGATCTTTCCTCTTTCTTGGACCAGACTGTGGATACACTGCACGAGCTCTTTAAAGGTCGGCTTTAAAGACACCACTTCTCTCAAAGGATAGGTCAAATGCCTCTCCAACCATGCCGCTTCCTATAGACATCCACAACCCCCATGCTAAATTCCAATTCGATCTGTGAATTATCCGGGTCCTGGATTTGATAAGCCCCTATGGTTGTTTCAGGTCGCATTAGAAATTCAGAATTTATTGGATGTTTATGATGGGATACTGATGGGATGAAAGACGCCAAACCATATCTTTCCATCGGGCTGAGTCTCCAAGTGAGCCTTCAAGTAGTGAATGATCTCTTCACGTCTAAGTCTCAGGCGCGATCGCCTCCTTTTTTCTTCTGCTCTATAATATCAGCAGACACGCATTTCTTGGCATACTGGCATGGGCTATATGAAGATCCCAGTCGTAGCTTTCGAAATGATGCGTCTCAGGGCCCCACCGAGCGGCCGGGTGTATTTCGCCCGGGGGGTACTCCTGTTTTTCGAGTTTCTGATCTTAGACAGGGTATCCATTTTCACATCGACAGATCTTGAACAGGTATGGTATTTATCTAATGCCGTTATTTAGTTTAGTGCTTGATGAAGACTTATTTAGTTATGACACCATTATACAAGATCACAATATTAAACACTGTCATCCAAGTATAGATAATTTGTTATTTGGCTTATAGAGGGAAAATATTAACACTTTGTCTTGAACAGTATGGAAAGTTGTGTTTTTTTGTCTTAAACAGGGTAAGGGTTTCAGAGCCCCAACGGCACACCCCTACCCAACTTTGGGTAGAGTAACCGCCCGGGGTATTTCGCCATTTCAGGCTGTTTTGACTGCACCTTATAGCCATACTTGTGGCTGTGACCGGTAGGATAACCATAGCTAAAACGCGTTCCATCCAGTGAGTGCATGTGAATCCTTGCTTATCCTTGTAGGTACACAAACCACTTTCAGAAAACCTGCGCATGCGTACCATGTATTCCTCGTCGGCCCGTTGGGTCTCCAAGGATGTTGAGATCCGGTGTTGAGATGATTTCGCGCTCTCGCAAGTGCGTGTGTGTGCAACAGCAGCCGTTTCCAATCAATCAAACTTTATTTATACACGGACAAATTATTCTCATTCTTTTTCTCGTCATCGTGCTGGCATATTCTACATATAGATACCTCAGCGGTTCTACACTAACCTCCAACACTCCAAAATTAGTCAGGCGGTCCGCCACTTTCTTCAGGCCACACTCGTCCATCCGATGCACCTCTGCAATTTCACAGGACAAGGACGAGTTCACTGATGTGCCCATTTTTTAGACCAATTGGCAAAACGAGGGTTTGATCTACTTTATTTATAGGGGACTATACCATCTGACATATCTCTTTTTGGGGGTTTACGCAATCACGTTTCATAAAAATTCTGACCTACTTCCGGTTACGTCATCTGTTATTTTAACCGTTATCCATCATCTCAAGAGGCTCCGCGTTATTTTCATCTGACGTATTTCCGGTTTCTCCTTATTTGTTTGCCATGAATAATTAATGTACTAGCTCATGAATAGTCAAGTACCCGTGCTCCCTACTTGCCCTACTATACTAGCTCCCTTTTATATTTTCTGTAGCTCACAGCAAATTATTTATATTTCAGGGTGGTTTAAAGACACGTGATGAAATGTGTATCAACTTCCTGTTATATTATCCTCGTATTGCCAATCTTCCGTTGTGTATAACTGTCAACCTCTTGGGATTCCAAGAATTCAGTGCCAAGAATTATTCGTATGTATATCGTTTGTTTTCTTTATAAACATGGGACTATGCTTTGCATCCAGGGAAGGCCTAGCATGAAGGGGAGAGGGGGTCATGAAGGGGAGAGGGGGTCATGAAGGCACTACCTGTAATCAGCCTAACGGGGAGGGATGATTAAAATTGATGCGGTAAAACATCGCAATGTGTCCGCCTTTTTGGGTCGTAGAAACGTGGCTTAAACGAGGCACTGGCCGCTTCCATTTACATGAACCGGTGGGTTTGATCGGCCAGTTCTCAAATGGAACGCATTGTCAATTCTAACAACTGGTTCTGGACAGACTCAGGCCCTACTCATGGAGAAGAACTAGCCCGTCTTGCTATATATATATGTGGGATATAGTTCTATCCCACAGTACAATATGGCGGCCATCGATCGCCTCCACCGACATTGGCCGTTACTAGCGAACCCTTGGTACTGTACTGAATCAGAAACCAGTCGAACCAACCGACCAGATAAATAGAAAGCTTCCATGCACTGCCAACACCAAACGGAGCAAACATTTTCCTGACCATGCAAAGACATAAATAAGTCGGGATCATATCAGAATTCAGAAGAAATCCTTTTCATTTATCTGGCACTATTTTGAGCCGGAGGGTAGCAAAGATTCGATTAGACGGAGAGTACTGCTCAGAGAGAAATTGGGAGCAACTGATTCAGTCCGAGGACGTGGTGGACGGAAATCAGGTTGCTAGAGTACAATTTTGTACTTCAGTTTAATCATTGCTCAGACTTTTTGTAGTTTTGTTGCAAAGAAAGTTGAAGGTTCCATTCGATTTACATTAGCGCGCCTTTAATATATATATAACCCTTCAATAACATGTGCATTATATGAATACAACCCTTAATATAACTTTGGGTTAACCTTTTCAGGAGGGGAACAGGAAACCAGATTACCTACATAGGGAACCCAATAGTGAAACCCTCAACCCAGTGGACACAAGAAATGGTGCATGACCTGAAAACAGCCTATGAAAAACAAGGGAGGCATCTTGCGATACGTTGCGGCTCGCCTACGGTAAGTCATCAATGAAATACCCGGGAGAGGGGGGAAGTCCGGGGGGGAAGTCCGGGGGGGAATTCCGGGGGGGAAGTTAGGGTTTTCACAATGTGTTAATCTTAATGCCTATAAGCCCAAATTGTTTATAACTAATATCGATTATACAACAAGTAAATAGGTGAATATATAGTAACATATTTCTTGATTTGAGTGTTGCGTCCAATAACCTAATTATGTGATAAATTCGTAGACGCAACACTCAAATCAAGAAATATTTTACCTGATTCACCTATTGACTTGATGTATAATCGATTTTAATGATAAACATATTTGGGCTTATGGGCACTTTAATGAATTGGGGGCGCTTTCCATTCAACCAAAAAAAAAAGAAAATTCCGGTCAGAATACAAATGGAACAGTAAAATTTCCGGTTCGAAATTTCTTTTTCCGAAAATTCTGGTTCGACCAAAATTTTCTGTTCCATTCAAAAATTATCGGTTTAGATTTGCCGTGATTTGCCTGTTTTGAGAATTGAAATCGAGGCTACTAATAACCAGGTGGTTTCTGTGGATGGAACGCGTATTTTTTCCGACCGGTTTTTCTAATTCGAAAAATCTCGTTCCATTCGACATTCGAGATTTTCGAAACTTCTAACCGGTCGTTTTGGTTGAACGGAAAGTGCCCTGGGCGTCGTGTTATTATTACTCGGGCTGCCTGTGGCAGCACCGAGTCTTAAAATGGAAGTCGTTATTTATTTATTTTGGTTTTTTTATTCCGTGTAGCAAAATTTCTGCGCATGCGTTAAAGGTCAAATTCACACCAATCATATCAGATTGCACTGTGCTGGTCACACAACAATCGCCAGGTCAATTTATTTACATAATTTAATACAGTAAAAGCCAGATGGCGGAGGACCCGCGAGGAACTTTCTCTCTAATTTGGAGTCCCATCTCTCAAATGTAAGCAGTTTAATGTTTTATTTAACTTCACTCGTGCGAAAGCCTTCCAACAGGCTCAGGATATTTCAACTGGCGGTATTGTAGGAGCCGAAGGACCGCGTTTTTTACCCAGATGGCCTGTGATTTATATACGACACGTACGACGACCTGAAGCCAGTGAAGGAGCCAGGATCTGGAAAGCTAAAATTCGAAGAAATAGATATTGGAATCTATAAGCCATCGGCTCGCTGTGCTGCATTTAAAACATCCGAGGAGAGCATCTTACTTTCAAACTTAAAAAAAAAATCAAGAATACAAAAAAGAAGACAATGAAAGACCAAGGTCTCCAGTGTTCCGAGACTACCCAACCTACTGAAGCTTTAGCAACGAATCAGTTTGTTCAAGAGCCATCTTTCTTACATGACAACCCGATCCCTATTCATCAGAATACATTTTCTGTGCTAAATGACGAGAGTTTACAATCACCTGACCGACAACCCACTACTAAAGAAAGGGACCATGAAGTACGGTAGTACGGTTAATTCTCGGGTTCAAAACAATGAATATATGCCTGCTCAAATGTTAAACGAATAAGTAGTGTTTAAATTAAAAGGTCAACATACGAGAAAAACAAAAATATTAAATTACATATATACTAGGGGAGCAGAGAATGAAAGTCACCGCGCTACCGGCCACTCCTAAAGACTGCTAAATTCAGCTAATAAGTCTTCCCTTTGGTTATTACTAAGAGGATTTCAAATGAAAGTGTATTTCATCTTCAATCTCATGTGGCCCGAGTGAAAGCCCAGATGGGCTCTTGTTGATCTTTAATTAAAAATAAATTTAAATTACAACCGGAGACGAAACTACTGGAGAAAATAGACTTACGAGTTTAGGTGTCAGGTCTTGAAGGGGGTATGGAAAGCGGGAAGGGTCATGATTTTAATATTTCATCCTATCCATTCCCAAATGTCCGGACAATTATACCCTCCAGGGAAGGAGGTGTGTGTTGGGGTCCTCCGGGTTAAACGGAGTCGGTCGTTAATTTCATATAACTTTCTTTGTTTCTATACAGTTATAGAAACACGTCGGCTTTCAGCCAATCAGAGCGCGCGTGCTATCGAATCTATTTTATAAATGTCATTAGATTATATCAACATGTAATGGGGGTCACGTGAAATATAATGTACAACAAGTACTATTCGGGAATAATTTGCAGGAGTGATGTTTTGAAAGTTTCGTTATTGCATGAGCCTTCAGGTGAGTTCGATTTGAAAACTTACTCTACATTACGAGTGACCATTATTTCAGAATAGCACGAGCAATTCATGTGAGTTATTGGGATGGGGAAAATCGTGCCGCTCACTAAGGTATTAACAAATCGATATTATAACGACCTTCCTATCTGATGTAGTGATGTCTCATTGTTCATTGCCAAAAATGTTCGCTCCAGGCTCTCCACCGCACGCCAGTTTCATCCCAATCTTACTTAGAAATACACTTTTACCGAGTATATAAATGTCCCTATCCACGCGTCTAATCCATGTGGGAGGTTTTTGTGTTTGAAGAGAGTTTGCCTCGCCAATCTGAAATCATAGCAAATTTAACACAAACGTACAAAGCTCGTATTTAGAAAGGTAAAAGTCCCTTTCTTCACCAGCAACCAAACAATGTGAATATCTCGCCCTTGTTTACCCGTTTCCGCGACAATTTACAAATTGCATTCTATAGATGGGTTGCAGTCAATCCCCAGAGATTCAAACGACAAAGGGCATGGCGGCCATGTTGGTGTACCTAACAAAAGAAGCTAACGAAGAATCTATTGTTAAAGGTACACCAACATGGCCGCCGTGACGTCATGTGCAACCCATCTATTATCTAGAAACTCACTAGTCCTCAGCCAATCAGAATTGAGTAATGTTGTTGAGTATACTATGAAGAGCTCCCTTGTCACATTTCAGGTCTGAATCATTAATATGATTGTTTCTCAGATTCTTTTCTTTGATTTCAGGCAAATGACTTCGTCACCAAAGTTAATATCACCAGGCCTCTTACTCCGACTCCATCTGAATGCACCAAAGAACCCAGTACGGTTCCTACTTCAACAAACAAGCCTTCCTCAATTGTTAATTCGGCCCAGGCCCCTTACGATGGCATGGTGTTCTTCGCATGCAGCGCCGCCTTATTGCTTCTGACAATTTCCATTTGAACCTGTGATTAACGTCTAACTTCTCTTTAAGATATCAGAACAAAGTGAAGCAGGCAGGTCATGAGAATATCGGAGTTGATCACTTGGGAAAAGATGTATTGATGTGACATCAAATTCTCTTAACGACTCAGTATTCAGTATACTACAAGAAATGTATGAATATCAGTTAAGGATAATCTTTTTTTTTTGGGGGGGGTGGGGAATCCTTGTGATCATGAATTTGCATACTCATTTTCACCAAATATTTAACAATTAACTTTATCTCCTTTATCTAGTGATATACACCGTCCCGCTTTCTCTATTTTTTCGTAGCTGACACAGTCGGTTTCCCATCACATGCTGTTACTAGATTACCGGGTACAGACGCGGATCCAGGAAACAAAAGACCGCTTTCCAATTTTATAATGCTGAGAATGGTTGAGATTTCAATCTCTAAAACACCATTTCCTATGTTCTAGCTTGGGACTGAAAATCGGCCTAGGATTAGAACATCCGAAACGATAAAAATGACAGTTTCATGGAGTTTATTGCACCATCAAATGATACAGAATACAAATAAGCCGTATTACTGCTCTGTATCAAATGATACAGAATACAAATAAGCCCTATTACCGCTCTGTATCAAATGATACAGAATACAAATAAGCCCTATTACTGCTCTGTATCAAATGATACAGAATACTCTGCATCGAATGATACAGAATACAAATAAGCCCTATTACTGCTCTGTATCAAATGATACAGAATACTGATAAGCCCTATTACACTAACTGCTCTGTATCAAATGATACAGAATACTGATAAGCCCTATTACTGCTCTGTATCAAATGATACAGGATACTAACTACCCTAGCGTTAGGGACTGATCGTTTATTACGTCGCAGGGGGGCGGTGTTTTTCCGAAAACAATGTTTAATAATATTTGCAGCCCCCGTCAAACCTTTCTTTTTCTAAACCAACCCCCCCTATAACATGAGAAATATTTTGTTTTACCTCCACCCGCGTCCCTTGAAAAAAATTAAGCACCAGTCCCACTCATCCAAACTATTGCCAGGTTACAATTTCATCAATATGGCGACTAAATCGGAAAACGTAGATGAGCATGAGGATAATGCTCTGACCTGGCAAGAAAGAAGGTCCGAGGTGAGAAAAGAGTCGCCCAAAGGGAATTTTATAAGGTCATCTCTCCAATCACTTGATAATAATCGCGATGTTCTGCTTATGTTCGAGTCTCTGGTTAAAGAATCAAAAGAAGGGACGCTGAAGAAGAATGTTGCTCGTGGTTTAAGGACACTCCAGGAGGTTTTGATGTATGGTACAGGCTATTTATTATTTGAAGAAGCATACCATATATATTCGTCCTTTTTTGTAGGTTGCCCAGATAAACAGGCTTTCAGAGACAAACTCCTTGACCCTATGGTCTATGGTCTATGGTCTATGGTTTAAATGTTGTTGTCGTCACACAACCTATCACTTCTAAAGTGTTTGTTGTGCTAATAAATAATACGAAAATGGAAGAATTCCTAATTGAATTTACTAATACACTAGACGAGGAGAGCTCCAAGAGAGACATAGAAGGTACTGACTGTTTTACTATGACTTTGCTTTTGAAAAGTATGGACACAGAATATTATAAAAACGTAGTGAGATCTGTAGTCGCTTTGCTCCATTCCCGTCCAGAAATATACAACCTTGTAGAGAGGCATTTTCATATAATTTGAGAAAACGATTAGTGGAATAACCGCTGACCGTTTGATACTGCTTGGTCTTATTACGAACTTGGGCTACCTGTCTGCTTGCTTTTCTTCTCTGTGTTTTTACTGTTTTGAAGTTCTTGAAATTATATGACTGCATGAGAAAATTAATCTCCTATTCTGATTTCTCTTCCTTCCTGTAAAACATTTATACCTGCCTAGCTGTAGAGACCTTTCTCAAAACTTTACCCCCCTCAAATAATATAAAGAGCAAAAATTACCCCCCTTCATTTTCTCTTTTTACAAATTGTACTCTCCCGCTAAATTCCCATTATTAATATGCTCATTTTTATCAAATATAATTGAAGCTGTTTCCTAAAAGCACGTAGATTGACCGAGAATGTGGTTAAAATGTTCCGATTACTGCTGCTGGAACTGATATGAAGCATTTATTATATGGCCCCATGGAAAACGCTTGATTGTAAAAATAATATCTTAATTATATGAACTAATAAAAACACGGAAAGACATCAAAACAAATTGTTGTTCTCTCTTGATACTATATTTTATTGTGCTGTCGCGGCAAAACATAACAAATATATATCATAGGTTTTACAGTTGAAGGCTATTCAGTTGGGACACCTATATCAAACGTTCACCTGCTGAAAATATCTCAGGCAAAAATGGAGTTTTGGGAAAGTAAAGTTTAGAATATGCCTTCACATTTGTAATCATTACTAACGGATTTACGAGAAGTTCGTTTTTTTGACTTGGGCACTTTTATATTAGCTGAGAATCAATGGATTACTATATACACAAGTATACCCTGGTTGCATAGGTTATTTTCCCCACTGACACACTGAGTGTGTCTCATCTGTATTAGTCTCATCTATCATGAACTTCTACGTAAATTGTCTAACCTTCATGAGCACGCGCGGACGCCATTTTGTCTCGTATTGCTGGTAACGATTAGGAGCATAAGGGTTCTGGGTATAAGATTGTGATTTGGAGAGGGCGGCCGAATTATTGTGGGTGGTTATATTGAATCTGTGAAAAACCTTCAAAAAGAAAGCACGTTTTGCAGTAAGGCTGAATAAAAAGTAAAATAATATTCTATAAGAAGAGCTTTTTAGCAGATAAAAACTATAAAAGAGATGTACATGTATATATGATATTCAGAGCACTGGAGAACTGGTGTGAAGACTGCTCAACTTCTACCCAGGGTACTTCCTTCGGTGCATGTGAATTAATAACTCTACTTTCAAGTTTCAAAAACATATTACCAGTACATGTACAGGGGCGTAGCCAGCCATTTTGTCCCTTTAAGCTCCGAAGGTACAAGCCAAATGAGCGCTGAAAGCACGAGCTCCTAGGAGGGTCTGAATAAATTTTTGAAATTTAGAAGCTCTAGAACGCTATTTCCAGCATTTTCGATGCAGTAGATAGTGTATTCGCCGTGCTCACTCAAAGGTTCGAGTTGAGTTTCTAGTAAAAGTTATACAACACAGAAAAAATCACTGCAACAGCAAAAAAAATCACCAAAATTCCTGTTAAGCCCGGGCTTAATGGCTAAAGGCAGCTACGCTCCTGATGTATATGAACAATTAGGGACAATGGGAGTTAATTATCAATATCAGTGGATATAGGAGTTTTAGTGCAGATTAGTAGTTGAGTTTGGATGGACATATAAATACCAGCCAGCCTTACTCCAAGAGCACAGATAGTTTACATGGCTGATTATAGCCTGCAAACAGACTTATGGGGGAGGGGAGGGGGAGTGCTCACAAGCTAACATGGCTAACTAAGGTAAGTACATATAGTATTGCTTTTTAATTTCTTTCGAAGGTACCGATCAAAACTGGAAATAAAAGACCTGAGCGTTGTAGGCTCGTATTTTTCGTGTTGTTTCCTAACTTGAAGTAGAAAAGTGGCGATGTGGAGGTCGATATGTTTTGCGTCAATATCTTCTATATCCTTTGGTTCATCATCTGAAATCAGAAACGTTTCCAATAACGAAATATCTCTAGCTATGTATAGTGCTAAGCGTATCAGTTGTTGTTGATCTATAGTCATCTAAGAAGCACTCATTTCAGTCATTTTTGAAAGAAGGCATTCGAATCCATTCACACGCACACACGACTCTCATTGGTTGAATCGCTGTGTTCTTGTTACTGATTGGATTTGTCTTTCACATGTGAAGAATATTATACGCGATGATGCGCTGATTGGACGTTCGCTGTTTTTCACGTGTGAAAACCTAGGGTATATTTTTTTACGCTTTATATTCGCAATGAAATTCCCGTGATATGTGTAATAAATTATATTATTTACGTATTATTTGCAAGTGAATTTTAATTTGTAATTTTAATTGTAATTTGTAATTTTAATTTGGGATCGGCACTCTTGATTTACACAATAATTAGGGTACGGACTCTTCATTTACACGGCAAAAATCAATAATTTCAGAAACTTCGGTTCAAAAAATTAAAACATTCGCATATAGGATCGCCTTACGGTTCGCCGTTGTATATTTACACTAGAGAGCTTAAAGACCCTGTGTCCGAGCCCATGGTGCTTTGCGCCAATGTTATGATTAGTTTGTTTATCAACGGCCGCATAAATTAAAGGCCAGCTTTTAGGCGAACTAAACTGCTCTCGATTGTTTATAAGTTTCATAAAAGAAGTACACATACACTTTTGGATAACGAATTTCCAATCGAGCCCACGAATTTTCCCCGGATGCTTCGAATATGATTTTAACAGTACTCGGAAGGAAGCCAGTTGTTTTGTCTTTAGATTCTAATTCGATTTACGAGTGCGACTTTTCACAACTCTACAAGCAAACACATACTCTTGCTACCTTGTTTTTATGCCTCCAGTATTGCTTAGCTGTATTTGAAGATCTCTACTTTTCTTGCAAATGATATATTTTGAGTGCAAAATGAAATGTCGTACTCGCACTCTCTAGTCAAACTCACAGCGAAGACCGAAGTAACAGCTGAACTCGGCAGATTGGAGTTTGACCCGCGATCGTAGTTTTGATAGCAAGACTTTCTGGACGTACTGGAGGATGAAAAAAAAGGTTAAGGACATTGCTTTCTCTGCTAATAAAAAGGCAAAACATATACAGATACAGATAAGTCGTAACAGCTCAGTGGAGCTTAGCCGTGCGAAATTATAATTACGAATGTTCTTTATGCCAGAAGTGGTTGCTTTCCAACGAAGCCCGCCGGTCCCTTAGTGCAGCAAATCCCCGGGAAACTCACGTAATAGTCCTTTTGAACCACAAGTGTTCTCTTGTAGACCTAGAGAAAGTAAAATGTGGACTGCTGAAGGATTATTTGTCGAGTCACTTCGCCTCGCTGTCTCGATCCTTTCTCCAGCATTCCTCTACTCGCCACTCTAGACCGGGATTCGAAGAAATATTCGAACTAAAGTTTCATTTAAAAAAATAAATATACAAAAGTTAAGATAAAAGAAAGTTAGTTAAGCATATATACCTATCAATAATTACACCATGGCCCAAACTAGGGATGGATTTCGAAAGATTCGGGAGTCACATAACAACAACAACGATCTTTCTGATTTTCGTAGCCTACGAAAATGATTTGCGCGCGCAAAGCACCATGGGCTCGGACACAGGGTCTTTAAGCATCGACTACGGCAGCGAGGACGGGACCTAGAAAAATGTTTTCTCCCAAAATATGATGTTTATTATTTCCTTCGTTCGCCTTTGTTTACTTTTCACATTCATATCTTCTAAAAATATGGTAAGCATAGAGTTCCGTTCACGCCGAACGAAAAACGGAGTTATTTACTTTTCACGTTCGCGTTCTCTTGTAAACGTACAATTTGGAGTTTTCACGTTGTGTTTTTCCAGACAGCTGTTGAAATGTAGGCGACTGTGTGGCCGTTCTTCTGTGCTGTGTATTTGATTAGCTGTGCTGTTTCATCCAACCGAGTGGCGGATTACAGGACGGAAGCGCAGTGTTTCAGCAGTCAATTAACCGCCAGCAGGTGAACGTTTGATATAGGCGTCCCAACTCAATAGGCTTCAGCTGTAGAACATATGCCATATATTTGTTGTTTTACCGCGACAGCACAATAAAATATATTGACATTAGTAACAACAGAGAACAGCAACAATTTGTTTTGACGTCTTTTCGGTGTTTTTATTAGTGCATGCATATATTTAAGATATTAATTTTACAATCAAGCGTTTTTCATGGCGCCATATATACAACTGTTTCTTCATCTCAGTTCCAGCAGTGGAAATCGGAAGCATTTTAACCAAATTCTCGGTCGTGCTTCTAGGAAAACAGCTTGAATTATATTTGATAAACATATTAATAATGGGAATTGTCTTGTTGTGGTGACATCATAAAGACTCGCACTTTCCAGTGGGATCTTTGAAAGCATTTGGACCACGTATTTCTTCATATTGAAGAATAGTTAACACAAAACAGAATTCCAAGATACATAATATTTTTGCAGATATAAGTGTTTCTTTCGACCCCTTGTTTTTTATATAAAATGTGAAAATCTTCAACTAAAAACGAGACGATATACTTACAAAAAATGCTGTTATACATGTAGATTAACTAACCCATGAACTTTGTTAGTAAGAAATTTCAACAAAATCGATGGAATGGAAACTACAGCAAATAGATATAAATGTTACCGGAAAAATTCATGCAAAAGGTCAGACAACTATGATCGCCGATAACAATTGGCGCCTGTACATTTATAACCCCAATTACGCCTTTCCAGATGGTGCTCGGCAACTTTTGAACAACTTTTGGCGTTTTGAGCAACTTTTTGTTATGAGCAACATTGAGCAACAAATGAGCTTTTTGGAGATTTTGAGCACGAAATTGCTAAAATGTAGATGCAAAATCTGTCAATTACCAAATCTAGTTTCAATTAAGACACTAATTTTCCTTCAATCTTGATGATATTGAAGCCTACGAACATATATAACAGCGGTTATAGAAACCCAAATGTCCTCTTAACACGAGCTCCTAAGGAGTTTATATTGTCATTTCATAAATTAATAATTAATTCATGAAATGACAATATAAACTAACTGAAACCCTACCCTGAACCATAAAATACCCTAACCGGTCAGTAAACAAGATCTTGCCCACCTAGAGCTAGGGTTCTCAAGAAGAACTTCTCAATTCAAGAAAATGGTGAGGTAAAAGCTTTGAGAGGTTTCCTGGAACTCAAACCCCGCTCTTCCTACTCGTAAGGCAAACGTCGCAACCACAACACTAAACCACCATCGTCACTCAATAGACCCTTTCAGCTTGCCTGTTTGTTGTCCCGGACCACGTGACGTTTCCCTTGAGTAATGCATTTTGTTTTTCTGTATCCCAAGAGGAAATGTACCAATTTCTATAATTGCAAAACAAAGCATTGAATCCTCTGGAGAACTATCATGCGCGTACGTGGTCTAAAATGGGGGCAACTTTTGGGCTTTTTTGGAGCAACTTTTGGGCTTTTTTGGAGCAACTTTTTCCATTTTTACCAGCACAATCCTGAAAGGCCTAAGCACAATCCCTTGCAAACTTAAAACAGTCAAAATAACACGTATAAATCATCTATTCTTTTAGATGACAGCGTATCGGCAACAATGCCTTGTATTTAAGATTTTAAACCTCTCTATAGCGATTTTATAACGGATTAAATATTTTCGAGCGCAAAGGATTGTGGGTAAAATACAAGCCGCCATTTTTAATTTGTCGGTGCGGTCGATCCCACCCCACGCGTGGATCCAGGTTTACGCCGTTTTACGGAAAACGGTCAGAATTTTGGAATTTTAAAATCTCCGCGGACGTGAGGGAAATTATCAATACATCTTTTCGCAAGTGATCAACTCCGATATTCTCATGACCTGCCTCCTTCACTTTGTTCTGATATCTTAAAGAGAAGTCAGACGTTAATCACAGGTTCAAATGGAAATTGCCAGAAGCAGTAAGGCGGCGCTGCATGCGAAGAACACCATGCCATCGTAAGGGGCCTGGGCCGAATTAACAATTGAGGAAGGCTTGTTTGTTGAAGTAGGAACCGTACTGGGTTCTTTGGTGCATTCAGATGGAGTCGGAGTAAGAGGACTGGTGATATTAACTTTGGTGACGAAGTCATTTGCCTGAAATCAAAGAGAAGAATCTGAGAAACATCATATTAATGATTCAGACATGAAATGTGACAAGGGAACTCTTCATAGTATACTCAACAACATTACTCAATTCTGATTGGCTGAGGAGCAGTGCGTTTCTAGATAATATAATTAAATTTGTAAATAATTGTCTCGGAAACGGGTAAACAAGGGCGAGATATTCACATTTTTTGGTTGGTGGCGAAGAAAGGGACTTTTACCTTTCTAAATACGAGCTTTGTACGTTTGTATTAGGTTTGCTATGATTTCATATTGGCAAGGCAAACTCTATCCAAACACAAAAGCCTCCCACATGGATTAGACGCGTGGACATTTATATACTCGGTAAAAAAGCAAGATTAGTATGGAACTGGCGTGCGATGGAGTGGTTTGAGCGAACAATTTTGGGATTCGAATGTCGAATGAACAATGAGACATCGGATAGGAAAGTCGATATAATATCGATTTGCTAACACCTTAGTGAGCGAGTGAGTGGCACGAATAAATGCTCGTGATCACATGAATTGCTCGTGCTTTTCTGAAATAATGGTCACTCGTAATGTTTGTAAGTTTTCAAATTGAACTCGCCTGAAGGCTCATGCAATAACGAAAGCTTTCAAAACATCACTCGTGCCAATTATTCCCGAAAAGTACTTGTTGTACATTCTATCCTAATGTGTCACGTGACCCTCATTACATGTTGATGTAATCTAATCACATTTATAAAATAGATTCAAAGCCGTGTTTCTATATAAGCAATAGACCACACATTTCAATTGGCGAAATAAAGCACTTGGGATGTTGGGAGAACACAAGAAATGCTTGAAAATCACAAGCCGAAGACGTGTGGTCTATTGCTTTTATGATATAACTACGACACAACGCAAGCAGGCGTGCCGATTTCTATGTGTTTACCGGCACAATCGGACCACAGATGTTTGAGTCTATAAGCCAATCAGAGCGCTCGTACGATCTGGGTTATATTCTATAGAAAAATAGAAAGTTGAGCTCGCGCTTGAGCTCAGTTATGTTCACATAAAACGAGCGTGTTACCGTGTTCTTATAAAGGAAATAGAAAAAAGATCTCCGTGTATCCATAGAATAGACCAGTTCGCGGTTAATTCCGACATTTTGAAAGGGGTGCAAGTTCATAGCGCGAAATACAGTGTTTGTATGGGAATCCGATGCCAAATAATTTCCGTAAAACCGAATTCCTGAACTATTCACAATCTGCAGACTTAAGGTATGAGGTAAAAGATTAACTGATCAAAATTTGAGGGATGTAGCTAGCTGTGCTGGGAAGCGTGCAATCATGTTTTCAGTTTTCCACACATTTGTCTGTAACAACGATCAAAGTTCGCGAGATTAGTCAATGGAAGAGTCAATGCTGCCCTTTAATTTCTGTACAATGTTTGTTCTCAGTCAATTTTTATTATTCTTTAAAGACTTGGCTGGTTTTGTGTGGCATTACCTTGCCTTTTTTGAATCCTATTAAAGTTATCTTAGGTGTAAAGAAAGGAGACAATAACAACATAGAAAACTTTGTTATTTTCATCTTTAAGTTGATGTTATTTACATTTAGAGCAAAACGAAAGGCTCCAGTACTGGATGATTTTATCCACAGTCTACGTCGTTATTATAAGTTATAAAAAGTCAATAGCAGAACAAAGTGACAAAATGAACATACATTTAAAGAAGTGAGAAAAACTGATTCCCCTCATGACTGTTTAGATTTGTAAGTGCTATGACGATTGTCTCTCCTTTGCCTATTAGTGTAGTATTTGATAAGTTTGTGTGTGTTTTTGTATATTGTATTTAATAATATTCCTAAATAAATATTGATTAATTTAAGGGAGGACTTCATGTTATCAGTATTGAATTAGTAGTTTATTAGCTTGGGTAATAAACATTCACTGAAATTGAATGAAATTGACGGTACACCAACGAGACCGACTCCTTTTACCCCGGAGGAGGGAGAGAGGACGGGGTGAAAGGTATTGCACGAACATTTGGGAATGGATGGTACGAAATCTTAAAATCATGACCTGCCCGCTTTCCATACACCCTTCAAGACCTAAACTCTAAACTCAGTTTCTTCAGTAGTTTCGTCTCCGGTTCTAATTTAAACTAAAAACACAAATTTGATATCCCATTTAAAGTGCTTATAAGCCCAAATATGTTTTAAATTATCATTAATATCGATCATACAGCAAGTGAATCGGGTGAATAGTAAAGTATTTCTTGATTTGAGTGTTGCGTCTATGAGTTATAAAAGTTATATTTGTTATAGGAGGCCGATTTACTGTCATCTCTTTGAATGAAACTATTTCTGATTTATACAAAATACTTGGTAAAATTACTGATATAAGCCCCAAGTATAAAACGGATGTATAAACGGTGATTTATCTGTGCCTAATGCATCACATAATTAGTATATTGGACGCAACACTAAAATCAAGAAATATGTTACTATTCACCTATTTACTTGTTGTAGAATCGATATTAGTGATAAACAATTTGGGCTTATAGGCATTAAGATCAATACATTGTGAAAGCCCTAACCCATCCTGCGGTACATACCCGTAATACTTTATACAGCGAAATACTTATCCTCCCCTCCCCCTTCCCCCGGACATTTCAATGGATGACTTACCGTAGGCGAGCCGCAACCTATCGCAAAATGTCTCCCTTGTTTTTCATAGGCTGTTTTCAGGTCATGTACCATTTCTTGTGTCCACTGGGTTGAAGGTTTTACTAGTGGGTTCCCTATATAGGTAATCTGGTTTCCTGTTCCCCTCCTGAAATTAAAGGTTAAGCCAAATTTGACTGCATCAAGGGGTGTATTACATGTCATCCACATATTGAAGGGTTACATATATATTAAAGGGCGTGCCAATATCAATCGAACGGAACCTTCAACTTTCTTTGGAACAAACATAAAGAACACTGGTATGATGGGCAATTAAAAGTTGGGATCAACCGCTGTTTCTGGGAAACGGCCCCCACCCCTCCCCCACACTTCACTCTAACTTTATTAGTTAAACGTTAATGGACGATGCATATCCAAGGGAGGGGTGGGTCGGTAGTTTCCCAGATATCGGGATTGAGCCAAAAGGTGATAAAGGTATGCTAACCGCCGTGGGGAGTGAGTAGCAGCTGACGTTTCGAGCGCTAGCCCTACGTCAGAGCAAAAGAGGGAATTGTGGGTGAGGGAGAACGGTTTATATAGTTTATATAGTGTTGAGTGCATGATTACTGCTGAGGAAACATGTACTGGGATCAATTAGGATCAAAAGAAATTGTGCCAACAATAGAAATGCTAATAGAGAAAGAACAGAACAAAGAACAGCCTTGGATGGAAGAGAAACACCTTGAGATATCATATTATACTTTGCAAACAGTTTTGAAAAAAGACTGAGCAATGATTAAACTGAAGTACAAAATTGTATTTTAGCAACCTGATTTCCGTCCACCACGTCCACGGAGACTGAATCAGTTCCTCCCAATTTCTCTCTAAGAAGTACTCTCCGTCTAATCCGGAATCTTTGCTACCCTCCCTCAAATCAGTCCCAGATAAATTAAAAGGATTTCTTCTGAATTCTGATATGATCCTGACTTATTTATGTCTTTGCAAGCAGTGGGCGCTTTCTTTCTTTCGACTGGTTTGGTACAGTAAGGTTCGCTAGTAAGCCAGTGGCGGTGGAGGCGACGGCGGCCATATTGTGGGATAGAACTGACAAAACTGGCTAGTTATCCTCACTGAGTAGGGCTTGAGTCTGTCCCGAACCAGTTCTTAGAATTGATGCATTGCATGTGAGAACTGGCCGATCAGAACCACCGGTTCATGTAAATGAAAAGCGGCCAAGGCCTCGTTTAAGCTACGTTTCTACGACCCTAAAAGGAGGACACATTGCGATGTTTTACAGCATCAGTTTTAAGCACCCCCTCCCCGTTAGGCTGATTACAGGGAGTGCCTTCATGACCCCCTCCCCCATTCCCGTTAGGCCTTCCCTGGATGCAAAGCATAGTCCATGATTGAAAAGAAAACAAACGATTTACATACGAATAATTCTTGGCACTGAATTCTTGGAATCCCAAGAGGTTGACAGTTATACACCACGGAAGACTGGCGATACGAGGATAATATAATAGGAAGTTGAGACACATTTCATCCCGTGTACTTAAACCACCCTGAAATATAAATAATTTGCTGTGAGCCACAGAAAATATATAAGGGAACTAGTATAATAGGGCAAGTTGGGAGAACTGGTACATGACTATTCATGATTCTAGCACATTAATTATTCATACCAATCCAAATAAGGAGAAACCGGAAATAGGCCAGATGAAAATAACGCGGAGCCTCTAATCTTAGAGATGATGGATAACGGTTGAAATGAAAGATGAGATACGTCAGATGGTATAGTCCCCTATAAATAAAGTAGATCAAACCCTTGTTTTTCCAATCAGTCTTAAAAATGGCCACATCAGTGAACTCGTCCTTGTCCTGTGAAATTGCAGAGGTGCATCGGATGGACGAGTGTGGCCTGAAGAAAGTGGCGGACCGCCTGACTAATTTTGGAGTGTTGGAGGTTAGTGTAGAACCGCTGAGGTATCTATATGTAGAATATGCCAGCACGATGACGAGAAAAAGAATGAGGACACGGCTGCTGTTTTACACACACTTGCGAGAGCGCGAATTCACCTAAACATTCTTGAAGGCCCAACAGGCCTACGAGGAATACATGGTACGAAGAGGGTACGCATGGACAGGTTTTCTGAAAGTGGTTTGTGTACCTACAAGGATAAGCAGGGCTACACTTACACCCACTGGATGGAACGTTTTACCTACGGTCACAGTCACAAGTATGGCTATAAGGTGCAGTCAAGACAGCCTGGAATAGTGAAATACACCCCTCGGTGGGGTCACGAGACGCATGTTTTCGAAACTGAGCTACGACTGGGATCTACATATATCCCATGTCCAGTATACCAAGAAATACGTGTCTGCTGACGTCAGAATATTGTGTACACCTAGTGGCGACACCTGTCCTTGCCGAGATACCACCACTCGCCGTGGACGCTTCCGCGGCGCCTGTACAGAAGAAGAAGACTGCCGCGCAATCTTTTGAATGAAATCATGGCTGAAGTGCCTCCCGTACCTAAGGACAAGCCTTGGGACTTTGAAACAAAAACGTTGGAAGCCCCACCAGATCTTCTCTTTGCTACACCAGACCCGAGGGCGGCCGAGTATTGGAAAGCAGAGGCACCACATCAAAAGGACGTAGAACTCCTACAACGCCCATAGCAGAGGCACGGCAAAGGGACGCTGAACTCCTACAACAGCTGATGAATGGCGAGACTCTTACCCCTGTAAATGTTTAAGGAAAAAACATGTATGCTAAAGTATCAGAAATACGGACAAAAAGAGAGTAGACGATTGAGGTGTCCTGTTTATATATGTTTTATGTTACACTCATCCAAGGGTTGACATTACGTGTGCTACTACTACTACGACCCTTTCCGTTCTTTTTTCTTTTTCTTTTTAGTCTTTTTAGTCGCCGACGAGGACGATGTCTGTAGTGGGTCTGGTCCTCGATTCTTGTGTTTTGTTTTCGACGTGTCATTATGCTATAATGCGGTTGTGTTTTAGGAATATGAGGTTTTGAAGGGGACAACGTGTGGCTCGTCATATTTGCCTTCTTCTTTTTCGACGGACTGGGAAGCGGTGGTTGTTGTTGTTGTTAATGTTGTGGATCTCTGCGGTAGTGATATTATTTTTCTCCCAGTCACGCGAGTCTGCCATAAGTTTGCGGTAACGTTTGAGAATGTTTTCAAACAGATTGATCTTGACATCAGGATTTATATTGCTGTTTAAAATACGGCACGTGGATGTTGTCGTTGGTGTCCACCAGATTGTTGATGTAAGGCGTTTATCTTTCTTACTGTAGAATAGTAGAGGCTACTTTGGCGGTTAGCATTACCCCAACCAGTTTGGACTATGTCTAGGGGATCCTCGACAGACTGCACATCACCCATGTTTTTTTCAGGAACTACATAGGCATGCTCATTGTACTTCATCTTTCTCTCAAGTACTGAAGAGAAACTCGAATCACACGAACAAGCCTATCAAGCCTATCTTTCTCACTTTGTCTACAACTATCTTCATCGCGTCGTAATATTTCTCTTATATTTTCTTCATCTGTGCTTTCAAGTTTGACCACATTACTCCTGTCTTGAGAAGACTTCATTGGCTTCCCATGCAGTACCGCGTCACATTTAAGATTCTCTTGCTGGTATACAAGGCCCTGCACGGAAAAGCACCTGGTTACATCTGTGAGCTCCTAAAGCCAAGGCCTGTGGGGCGCTATAGTCTGAGATCCAATGATTACGATCTGCTACTCATTCCTTCGACTACCCGCAAGACACTGGGTGATAGGGCCTTTGCAAAGGCGGGACCCATCCTTTGGAACAATCTTCCTCTCGATGTACGGCCTTCCTCCTCCATTGACTCATTTAAGAACCGACTCAAGACATACTTATTTAACAAGGCTTTTCATTAAGAATTTTTAACACAGTATACATGTATATTTATTTATATATTTACTTAGTTAGTCAGTTAGTTCTTTTTGTTTGTTTTTATATAATACAGACTATTGTATTTTATAGATAGCGCTTTAGAGTGCGAAAACATGGATCAGGTGTTCAAGTTACAGAAGCGAGCTGCGCGCGTCATACTTGACGCGGACGCGAAGAAAAGGAGCGCAAGCTTATTTAACGACTTAGATTGGTTACCCTTACGTGACGAAATAAATCTACAGAAGTGCTGTGTAATCTACAAGCGAATCATTGGCGAAACCCCAAGTTACATGGAACATTTACTTGTTAGAAACTCGGACCTGCATAATAGATCTAGCAGACACTCTAACATAAATTTAGTTTGTCCCAGATATAAGCGCGAAACTGAAGGTGGCAGAACATTCAAAGTGACAGGAACAAAGCTATGGAATAGCATCCCACCAGAAATTAGAAATAAAGACTCCCTAAATTCTTTAAAGTATGCTCTGCGAAAGTACTTTTTAGATAAATAGATATATAGTCATAGCGCTAGCTATCATATAAACGAAGACTGCTTATTTTTAAAATTCATATTTTACACATTGCCTGGTTATTTTTAAATTAGCAATTAGGTCACGTTTAGTTAAGCCAATTTTAGATAAAATGTTCAAACCAATACAGTATACGTATAGTGTATTTTTATAACAATTATGTCATACGAGTATGTTATCCCTTCTTATAGTTTCTTCTTAGCTTATATGTTTCATAACTTACTCTGTACAAACGTCATCTACCTATCTCACATAGTAATAATTATTCGCTTGTAGCTTTTATAGATAGATACATATATATATATATATGCATTTATTTATTTTGTATACCTTTTTGAGGGCCACGAGTTTATCAGTTTTAACTGTCAAGTGTTTATACCCTCGGCAAATAAAGTTGATTATTATTATTATTATAGCTTTTAGCGCTTTATAAATTTATATATTATTATTATTCAACACTTCCACCTCATTGCTCACCACGCCTTCTCATCATTGGCCCAGTGGCCTTCCCTTCCCATATGTTCGATGTCGTTATACGGACGGTGTATTTCCTTATCATGCCAATAAATCTACACGCTCTCTCAAGGTCTCAATAAGCCGGTTGACTGCATGGGGACAGTAGGCTGATCGTAGACAATTCTGTTTAGGCCATCTCGTTTCACAACAATCTCCAAAGCACTCTAGCTTCTTTCTAACTGTTTTTTTGCTTCTACCATTCTACTTCTACCATTATGGCAGGCGTCAATTCCGACCTACTTCCGGTACGTCATCCGTCAGTTTAACCGTTATCCATCATTTCTAGACTGGCCCCGCGTTATTTTCATCTGACGTATTTCCGGTTTCTCCTTATTTGGGGTGGGGATATGTGGGGCATTTGATGGTAATTGACCAGTTTTTATGGTCCCAGGGGGTCGGGGATTTTACTCGATTTGCTTCACCTACATAGTACTTTCAATGGGGGTAGGAGGGGTGGAGATTTCACTGGAGCTCAGTTCATCTGTGGTGGCGAACGTCAGGTAAGATTTTAGCCATTGTTTTTTTCGTTTCTATAAAACAAATGCACATACCATTGGGAAATACAGTATTTTTTATTCAGCAACTGGACTATCAAAGTTCCAGCGTGGCCACTCAAAAAATATCAACTGTACTGTTTGTACCAGAAACCAGATGAAGTATATTAAAGTGCAATGATTGCATGTGACAATCCAGGATGCAAAATAGAGTGGTTCCGGCCACTTTCAGTGTGTGTTGGACTTACAGGAGGCAGAGCATCCTCGGGGAAAGTGGTTCTGCCCCACCTGCAAGCAAGCTAGTTGAACAGTCTTTCAAATGTCCATCCACGATAGCCTGCCGGGGGGGGGGGGGGGGGGGGGGGGGAGTGGAAGTCGGGATTTCAATTGATAAGTGCATAATGATTTTCAATAAAATCGGTGCGATTTCTACAGCAAAAGAGATATAAATGCATGTTACCGTAAAATATTATAATTTCTTGCAAAAAGTCAGGCAAATATAGTCGCCGATTCCAATCTCGTACCCAGACCCTATGTTTCTTACTGCGCATGCTCGACGAAAAGATTTGAAGATGTGCGGGCTCTGAGAACGAGATTGCGCCGATTCCTGTTTTACCCGGTAATCTTTAGTTTCACACCATTGGAAACTACCTTATTAACGGCAACAAAATCGAGAAAGCGGGACGGAGTATATCAGTAAAGAAAAAGAAAATTTTGGCCTCGTTTGCATATTTTGTGATGCGCAATTGCATATCGTTTCATGAATTCAATTTTGCGTCCCGAGGTCTGGAATCTAGCTGGTTGAAACTGAAACTTTCTTTATAAGCTATATGCAGTGGGTGCATTGGAAATAACCTGTTTATTTGGAATATGAATGTTACTCGATGTTTGTCACGCAGTTGATAATTTTACTATTCTATCACGTATTCACAGGCCTAGTGTGTTACGTGGTTACGTGCTATGCCTGTGAGTTAGTTAAACAAGGGTGTAAAATACAGACTTACATATGTAGTAGTGGTGCGGTTGTTGGTATTGTACACGCACTGCGTGATAAGATCGTCCCCCTGCGAAAAGGAAAACGAAATTAGTAACTGGCGGCTTTAATTCGAAAACATCGCAAGTACAAAACAAAAAATAAAATAACTTTGTTCACGTGTCTTATCATCTAGCTGCCCAAATAAGGAGTCTACTAATCGAGGATGTGATTCCTCGATCGAATTCGAATTTAGGTCTGGTTATCGTGGAGGGAGGAACACCGGAGAATCCGGAGAAAAACTCTCAGAGCAAGGGCCAGACACCAACAAATTCAACACACATAGCGCCTTGATAGGGAATCAAACCCGGGACACAGAGATGGAGAGGCGAAGCGAATTACCTCTAGCTAAGGCAAACTAAACGTGGTAATAATTTGTTGTTGTAGAATTGGAGAGGCAACGGCGTTTATCACTGCGATACCCCGGTCCCTAATTTCGTTTCTTGAGAAATAGGGCGGGAGAGAATTTAAAAGCAACACGAACTTTTGAATTACGTATACTCACAGGTTGGTAATGAATCTCTTTGGGAAGAAACCGAATGTCCTATTAAAAAGATCAAGCAGTTAAGATTACTTTGCCTGTGTAAACATTTCCCTGATTAATAATTGCAAATTAACATAATTATAATATGATGACATGTACCTGAAAGTTAAAGTCGTAATTGTTGTCGCGTGAAATCTCGGGCAGTTCCACACCATTTCGGACATGTTTGGTCCATATAGCACGACCTAGAAAAATGATCTCTATTTAAATAGCGCCTCTAAATCGTACCTGTTCGGAGATTTCTTTCGGCTAGATTTCCCCCGCCATGCTAAACCATATCTGCATATAATTTTAGCTGTCACAGGAGGCCTCATTGGCCTTATATCAGTGATTTTACCATATATTTTGTATAAATCAGAAATAGTTTCATTCACAAGGAGAAATAAATTTCGCCGTCTGAAACGCATTTCTTTTCAAATACCGGGGCCGAATGTGAAACCATTTTGAAAGAGAATGGACAACATTCGACTGAAAAAATACTGTAGAAAAAAATGGGAACATTTTTATATTCAACAAAGTTCTGTTTACAGTGACCGCATGCAACTGATATTCCTATAATATGATTTCTAATCCACTTGAATTTTTGCCAACCTTTTCCAAAACAGGTTTGAAAGCACACTAGTACATTCGCAAGGTATTTATCTTCTATCCAAATTATTTATTTTTGCATTTCTACTTTAACCGGACACATTAAATATTGCATAATTTCCGGCGAAAGTAGAAATACAAAAATAAAGCATTTGGATAGATGTGGTTGAACTGGGTGACAAAAAATCTTAACAGGCCATTTTGACGATGTTGCGTGCGCAGCTAGAACGATGGCTATCTGTTTTAAATAACAAAAGGCTGGTGAACCAGAACGAGTCTTAGCAGCTAGCGTCTATTGTTCTACTGATGTATTCACCCTTCTTAATATTTATGCGCATACAATTAGCTACTCGAAAACGAGGCTATCCCCGCATCGTTTCTTAGCTGAAAAGGAAAATAGCGTCGCGGTCGGAACATTGCCGAGTTCTTCTATGCATTGGAGACAAAAGAAAAAATCCTGAATTGCCCTTCGAACTCGGGTGGACGTTGCGGCATCCTCGATGCGGGGATAACCTCGTTTTCGAGTAGCGAATTAGATATGCGCATAAATATTAAGAAGAGTCAATACGCAGCCTGTTCATATTTTAAAGGTGCTTGTACGAGAGCGGTAGTGTTATTAGCACAACCTGTTTGTAATGAAATGCTATTTTTCACTCACCAATCGATTGATTATCGATCTTTCTAGTTTTGAAAGGAACTAGTTACCTATCGTTTCTAAAATATAGCTTGCCATCCATAATCCATGGCAACGCCTTTCCTGTACTGATCACGAGCTCAAATCATTCGTTAACGATGTGCGTGACTGTTTCCTGCAAAAAGTCTATTGAGCTCGTGGTACGACCGGTCCCTTGAGCAAGGCTTGACCAGATGGCAAACAATCTTCAAACACGCAGATTTAGAAAGATCGGCAATCGATTGGAAAATAGCATTTACAAACAGGTTTTACTAATAACGCTACCGATCTCGTACAGGTGCCATTATATAAATGAAGTTCGATCATATTTTGGCCCTCTGTACAACAACGTGATTATATTGTATCCTGCAAAATGCCCATTGAGTTCGCTCTGCTCTGTTACTAACTACTAGACTCAAATGCACAGAAAGAACCCAAAACAAGCGTTACCTGTAAGGTGAGTATGCATCAACGAAGCAATGATTTTCACTCCACCTCCTGCTAGGGTGGTGTTTTTTAGGAACTGTCGAGGAAAACAAAATATGCCAAGACTGAGTAAGACAAAAATCCCGTTTCAGACGGCGAACTTTTCATGCGCCGAATTCAATACTAATGAGCCATAACAATAGATTTAGCTCATTCATTTTAAAACAACGTACTTAGCTAATTAGCACAACAATATATTTAGCTCATTAACATAACAATATATTTAGCTCATTAGCCATAACAATATATTTAGCTCATTAGTATAACAATAGATTTAGCTCATTAGTATAACAATAGACTTAGCTCATTAGTATGAAAATAGATTTAGCTCATTAACATCGGATTCGACGCATGAAAAGTTCGCCGTTTGAAACGGGCCTCAGATACTTTCTCTTTCTCCCCCTTCCTCCTCTCTCCTACCACACAGGAACCCCAAATCCAAAACCAGGAAAAAATAAAACCAGTTACTTAGATAGCAGATGAAGAGCCATCTGGTAGAGAAACTGCTATTTATTATTTTTATTATTTTTATTATTATTGTTTTTTAATTCTTATTCTTATTCTTATTCTTATTCTTATTCTTATTCTTATTCTTATTCTTATTCTTATTCTTATTCTTATTCTTATTCTTATTCTTATTCTTATTCTTATTCTTATTCTTATTCTTATTCTTATTCTTATTCTTATTCTTATTCTTATTCTTATTCTTATTCTTATTCTTATTACTATTATTGTTAGTATCACGATTCACTGATCATTTTTTTTTACTTTTGAGACGCCAATATAACTTGGTATTGGCGTCTCAGAATACCAGCCTCTGATTGGCTCTTGCGCGAGCTCTTGCAGTTACATGGGTTCCAGGTCAAGTTCAAAAGTCGTTTGTTCAACAGCAAGATTTCTACAATTTCACCTTAAAAACACTGTAAATTACAAGATAAGAATTATTCAATCCTAAAGGTAAGGTTGGCATTGTAGTTTCCATCAGAAATCTAACACTCCTGTTCGCTAAAATTACAATTTTCACAATTTTTGAAGAGATTTCAAAACACGTCGCGAAAGTTTTCTCCACTCAAGCCGTAAAACCGTTGCCATAGATATACTAGGCGCCTTTTGAGAATTAAAATTACGATCAGCATAAGTTTGGTGCTTCATTCTCTTCTTTCTTTTAACAATTCCCGACTTAACTGTTGAATCGCGATACAAAACTAATTGCGATTTTGAGAAGCCGATACCGAATTATATTGCCGGCGTTGGAAGAAAATATATGTTTCGTATTGGGGAAGCGTCACATATTGATTTTTCCACGAGAAACGTCCAGCGGTTTCTTTTTCAACCCCACTCCCCCTAAGAAACGTCAGCGATTTATCGTTGTTTTTTTTCAAAAGTAATACACTACGTCTTTCCATTCATGTCCTCCTTTTTATCCCAACAGAAACAACTTGTCACAACCTCTGGGTCCCATTTGGTGGGAATGGAATGTTGAATTCATCGTGAAACCTTTGAATTCACTGCTATCTATGTCGGTGAGTTCTCAAAACATTAGCCGGCTGTGGGACAACCGCACACCTGCCAGCCCCCGGAGTTCTAAAATCTGGAGAATGTTGGTTGAGGCTTTGTTATGACGAAATGATTTCCGAATTTTTCCGAAGATGCCCTGATTGTGTTCCGAAGACTTTCCGAAAGCTCTCAGAAAAATTAGTTACAAGCCTCGCGATCAATCGAGTCACTCGGTGCTTTTCGCGCATTCGCTAGCGTGCGAAATGAACACAAACGCAACTCAGAGTAAAATTGTTTGTTTTTTATACCTCGAGCCTGAAAAACGGCGAACTCAATCCATAAAATGGCTAAAAACCGGGAGATTTGAGGCTCTATCCGGGAGACCGGGAGACGAGGTCCAAAATCTGGAGTCTCCCGCATAATCCGGGAGAGTTGGCTGGTATGCAACCGCAATCTGCCATTTCTCTTCAGGAGTCTTTACAGATCGTCGCAGAGATATGCGAAGTGATGTTTCTGAAAACTATCGATTTTTCCGCCCAATACGAAATATATTTTCTCCCAACTGGCCGGCAATATAATTCGGTATCGGCGATTCAAAATCGCAATTAGTTATATTCTTATTCTTATTACTATTATTCTTATTACTATTATTCTTATTACTATTATTCTTATTACTATTATTACTATTACTATTATTACTATTATTATTATTACCACTATATTACCATTACCACTATATTACCATTACCACTATATTACCATTACCACTATATTACCATTACCACTATATTATCATTACCACTATATTACCATTACCACTATATTACCATTACCACTATATTACCATTACCACTATATTACCATTACCACTATATTACCATTACCACTATATTACCATTACCACTATATTACCATTACCACTATATTACCATTACCACTATATTACCATTACCACTATATTACCATTACCACTATATTACCATTACCACTATATTACCATTACCACTATATTACCATTACCACTATATTACCATTACCACTATATTACCATTACCACTATATTACCATTACCACTATATTACCATTACCACTATATTACCACCATATTATTATTACCACCATATTATTACCACCATATTATTATTACCACCATATTATTATTACCACCATCATCACCATTACTACCATTACTACCATTATTACCATTAATATTAATATTAATATTATTATTATTATTAAAACTATTTCCACTAAAGAGTTGACAGCATTCTACTATACCTTCTCAGTGCATTTGCTGTAACAATAACCTGTTGTTGTCCATTTATCTTGTTTTGGTGGGATAGCCATAAGCCGGGAAGTTCCTTTTCCAACTGGCAAAATCCCCGCATCGTACTGGCGGAGGTTGGAGGTGTAATACATTCGTACTCCGGAATTGTCTATTTTACCTTTATAAAAAACAAGTTACAAGTTATAGGGTGATAGGATCTTTACTTAATATTCTTATGTTGTATCCTTGAGTTAAGATAGTTCTGCCGGCGGCCTCGTGCTTGTGAGCACAAGGAAATGCAGAAACATTGTTGGAATAATTATGGCCACTGATTGTGACGATTTTACCAATTTTCAGCTGAAAACGTTACACCAAATCAATGATATATACTTTTCAACGTACTTATCTCCAGAAATATAAGGATGTGTATGTAAAATACTAAACTATAGCGACAACCCATGATTGAATCGCTCACTTTTAATAGTTGCTTGCCCACTATTCCGGGCTTACTATGCGTGAGATTCGAAAGGGCTTCAGGTGGAAACTAAAACTTGGACGACAAGTAGGACGCCTAATTATCATAAGCTTTATAGTTTCTATTATTAGGCTTCCTCGCCATACTCGCTTTTCACTTTATTTAAGTGCTTCTAACCCTTCATGACATTTTTCTACCTGTGAACATTTAGAAGGTTTTGAGTACTTCTGCGAAGAAATTTTGGTTTACAGAGAATACTCAATGTTCTATGCTTGTTTGAAATGGTGAAAAATTGACCTTTCCTGACCCGGGTAGAAAAAAAATAAAGAAGGATTATTAGAAGCACTTTAAGGGCCGATTCAAATGTCGAACGCGCCAAATGCAATTAAAACGAAAGATAATAGGACATTTGCATGATAACGTCACGTGCTACAACTACCAGAATTCCTTGCGCGGATTCTTTTGTTCCTCTAATTTGGACCATTGTCTTAGAATTCTCAAAGGAGTTGATAAATTTGAATGAGAAAAATAATTTGAAAAGGATTCTGGTAGTTGTTGTAAAATGAAAATATCCTATTATACGGCTTCTTTTGATCTAATTAGCCGATTCGGCGCATGACAAGTTTGACGTTTGAATCAGGCCTTGTACTGTTCACATTTATGTTTATATACTATATCCGGTATCCGGTTTTTTTTGTTATAAAGTGCACCTTTAATATACTGAGAACAAATTAGTTAACTAAATATTTATATACTAATCATTCCAAAACCCACGCTTTGATTGGTGTGTTAGTATGGAACACACACATGGATGGAGTGCGCGCAACCAATTTCACAACTTGTTTTGATTGGATAGAGCAGGTTTCAATTGAGCGACGCCAAAACATGAAAAGAACATTACACCAATCGCCTGCGCCTCGTGGCGCTCATCTTTGTTCTCTTCACGTTGTGACGTCATCTGTGCATCTATAATAGGACAGACGCACGGCAGAATTGAATCTATTTGTTAGATATACTTTCTAATACTGTATACTGTCTGCGTTCAAGGATGTCCAGTGTCCAAGGACCCGAAACTGTTGTCTACTGCCTGATTGGCTTATTTATTTTTAACGTACCTGCGATTCTCTCTGGGTTATCATAATGTATTTCCATTACGTAGACTGTGCTGTCGTTATCCATTCCAATAGGATATCCAGCATGATCTGGATAGAGTAAAGGCTGTAGAAAGTGATATTAAGAACACTATCATTAAAACGGGCTGCCAAAATAATCTCAACTGAGCGTGGTTGTGTCATATATTAACGATAACCTATTTATGGCGTCGAAATATTATCTGTTCCGATATTATCTGTTCCGAAAAGAAAACAGTTCCCGAGAGCGAAGCTCGAGGGAAACTGTGAGCTCCGAGGATCAGATAATGACCGAAGACAAATATCAGCTGATACGTCAACGCCGCAAAGTAGGTTATTGTCTTCATGGCATGTATTCGCTCATATTTATAGTCTGGCAAAGAGGAGAATATAGGGTCACGTGACACATTCCACCAATCACGCTCGAGAAAATGTTTGATGGGTTATAATGTGAATACATACCTTTATTAATTTTCTTTTTTGCACATGTTCTTATAAGTATATAAGTTAAAATGACAGGGCAATCACGAGTCTACTTTTTTTTTGGGGGGGGGGGGGGCAAATTTGGGAAGATCGAGTTGCTGCTCTTCATATGGGGAGCCGGGATGTCGTAGTGGATAACACTTCGTCTGTCACGATTTATTATGGACCGGATCGGGTCCGTGTCGGGCCCTGGTCGGGTCCGTGTCGGGTCCGGGGAACATATTGATTTTGCGGGATTTTTCGGGTTTTCTGGTTTTTCTCCATCGCGTCAGAAACTAACAAGTCTAAATCCCAATGAGCCTTTTGCAGGATGCCAAATAACGTCACTTATTTAAAGGGGCTATGTCATGGTACTGCACATGTATGGAGTCTGTACAAGATCGGTAGTATTATTAGCAAAACCTGTTTGTAAATGCTATTTTCCACATCCAATCAATTGTCGATCTTTCTAAAACAACGTTTATGAAGATTTTTTGCCATCTAGTAATGCTTTTGCCATTGGATCACGAGCTCAATTCATTCGTTATTAGCGGAGCACCATACAAATAGGATGCGAGAAAAAATTGACTGACTTCCGGTTTCCCTCGCGCCCGACTCGAACCCGACTCGCGCCCGACTCGAACCCGACTCGAACCCGACTCGAACCCGTACACTGTTGAAACTAGGCGGTCCAGATCAAAACCAGTGATATTTTTTCTTTCTTTTTTTGCATTTTTCGTTATCTTCTTTTTTCTTCTAAATCGTTTGCACTGATTTTCCTTGATTCTACCAGTTATGTTTTTTGTTTTTATCTTTGTTTTCTTTATATAATTTATCGTTTTTTTCGAGTTGTTACCTGGGTTAAATATATATAGTATAGTGATACATCGGCACGTGACTGTTTCCTGCAAAAGGCCAATTCGAGGCAGCCGGACAAATACCCACCTCATTCAGTTCATTTGTTTGTTTATTTTATTCAATTATATACGACTTACCCCACCACCAATGGCCCATCCCGTTACAACCTCACGGTTTTTGCACTTCTCGATGTCCGGTGGCATATTTGCAATGCAGTGGTCCGTGTAGTTTGTTAAATGATCGGGAAACGAGGAATGACACTTAAACACGAGGAGATGGTGAACAAATCCCTCACTACCTGACTTGATAACTGCGTCAAACTATGAGAGGACACTTGTTAGATTGTTATACATGCATCATAATAATAATATGTACATTATCAAACTCAATAAGCTATTGGTTTACAATTTCACTACCATGAGCATTCTTGGACTCTCTTCAGCCAATCAGAAACGAGATTGTGCCTTGAATGTATAATAGTATGTATATTATCAAACCAGGAGCGCGCAGCCATTACACGGAGCGTCCATATGTACTAATATATCTGTGAGTTAGGCTATTTTTACGGATTTTTCCCACGAATAAATGTGTTTCCTTGATGTTTTTTTCACGAATAAATGTTTTTTCTTTGTTCGAAAGAAAAACAATAACATCGAAGATAATAGCCTGTATCGTTCATTCATGTGTTCAGTGTTCGCAAGAAGGTAGATCATCTGTAAAACAATGAAACCTGGGTCTATAAATCGGCCCAAGTTTTAAACACGCCAACTCAAAGATATAATATGGGAGATGGACGCTCCGGGTAATGGGCTCAGATTTCGTCCTGATTTACTTCGATTTTCTCTGCCGTAATAGGTCGTATATTGCCATAATAACTGAAAACACACGACTCTATACATCTAGACGTTTAATAAGCGGCATATACAGAATTCAGTTGTGTCCGTGCTTTATCGGATTTACCAACTCTCGCCTCCGGAATCCGATAAAGAGCACGGCTACTCGTTGTGTATCTATTACTTAAAGATGCATTGTCAATTTGAGAAAGATAAACTGTATCATCACTAAATGACAAAAATGTCTATTCGGATTAGCAGAGTATGATTTTCATGTGTACCGGAGAAAATCTGTAAAAAAAATACTGATTCACAGAACTTTAGCAGTATAACGGCTAGTTGATTTCGGTCCAGTTACAAAGGATGCATTCGATTGACTGCATTCTGGAAGACGAATGATCACAACAAATCTCTTATATCGGGATATTTTAGGCACTGCATGGAATACTAAATGTATCCTGAATATCATATGTCAGAAAGTGCCGTTGGTAACTTACAGTGCTAAATATGCCTGAACAGTGATTTTCAGACTATTTTTGTAACCCACTTGAACCTTTGCCTAAAACGGTTGAAACGCAGGGTATTTTTCTTCTATCCCACCTGGGCATTTTTCTACTATCCCTGGGTATGTTTCTCCTATCTCTGGGTATGTTGATCATACCAGTGTTTATGTTTCTCCTATCCCGTGATATTTTTCTCTTATCCCAGGGTGTTTTTCTCCAATCCCAGGGTATTTTTCTCCTATATCCCAGGGTATTTTTCTCCTATATCCCAGGGTATTTCTCTCCTATATCCTAGGGTATTTTTCTCCTTTCCCCACTATTTCTCTCCTATATCCCAGAGTATTTTTCTCCTTTCCCTGGGTATATTTATTTTATCCCTGGGTTTTTAGTTTTTACAGGAACTAGTGACCCATCATTTGTTTCTCCTATCCCTGGGTATTCAGTTTTCTCCTAACCCTGGGTATATTTCTCAATCAAGCATTGGTCAAGGGAGTTGACTCTTTGACAACAGTTATCATGACATAGCCCCTTCAAGCCTGTTGAGGTTCTACGTCCACCCAAACGAACAAAATAACTAACTAACAAATAAATATTTAGAGGACCTTGGAGGTTCAAATGAATTGTTGATAGTGCTGCTTTAGTAAATAAATTTCGACTAATCGGGGGCATGTCAGCGTAATCATCAATAGAGGAGTATGCTTACTGTTATTCAAAGACGTTATTTTATATCTTTATACATGATAGAGTTTCTCTTATTACGCTGCTCTAGACTACACGCGATGTTTACACTTACCCTTACGATATGTCTCTTTCCACCAAAATTGGGCATCTTAAACGCCTTGCATATATACGCTGTATCCTGAGCGGGAATTGTAATCTACAGAAATATATAGTACATGTACCGATTAGAACACCGAGAACAGGCCGATATAAATCCTTGGGGTACGACAGTATTCTATTTTAGGTTTATCCTCCCAGATCTTAAGCACTGAGCTAAAATATACTTACATTATTCATACGAAGATCAAGTTTTTGCCAGCTCGGATCAGGACTAACATTTTTCACGTAGCTAAGGAGTTGGATGCTTCGCGCTCCTTTGTACACGTGCTTTTTCATGTCGTTAGCAGAGGCTGGATCGTGGTCGTGGTACGCAAATATCACTTTCATCGTTCCATCCTGAAACAGGGTTCATATTTAGTATTCTAATAAATTGATATCAGAAGTCAATTATCTTATGACATGAATGATAAAAGCTGAGCTAATAGATGGTATACAAATATGTGTTGAACAAGAAACTTCACATCCGTACACGATATGCCGTCGTCTCCTTTAGACTTGTTCCTCTTACTATCGTTTTGCCTCTTACGACGTTTGCTATTCCTTCTTTGTATCAGTTGATGAACGTAACGTAATTGCTAAATAAATTAATAATAAATCAATAAATGAAGGAAACAGTTAATTATCAGTCAACCAGAATCAATAAAACCCGTGCTTATTCGGCTGCGTAGTGTAATTGCCAGCACAATATCAACTTGAGTGTTCAAGAAAATGTTTCATATACTCATGCTGTGACTCCTGATAGTGAATTATATACTCTAAAAGCCGAATACTATGTAACTTTATATACCATACCTCAATCTTTCTATCCTGAGGATCACAAGTGTCGATGTTCCTGCTGAACTTCAACGTTGTTTTACCGTTCATCTCCGTCCCTCCAAACAGTTTGTAACTGCTTTTGCCATCGTCCATAGTTGGTAAAAAGTTACCCTCTCCATGACGATCCTAAAACGTTTGAATATTTTTTTTATATTATGTGGTCGGGAGTGTTTTACATAGAAATATACAACTAGTAGAACTCATATGAACCCATCGTGATCATCATAAGTTGATACATGCTAGATCATTGTTCATGAACAATTCAGTTATCTGAAATAAATTGACCATTCTCTTCATTTAATCTCATTTGTTTATTTCATTACATAATCTCCATGAATGACAGAACCATACTGAAAACGAGTAGTTTATTAGACAAATAATGAAGTTATTTAAATAAATTATGATGTAATATATGTCCTCTTTCATTATGTTTTCGACTTTGTATCAGTATCATGTTCAGTGTTGTACTTATTGATATCTGTGATGAGATAAAGTGAATAAAGATTGGACCTATCTCTACATAAGTAAAACAATTATTACTTCTGTAGGAATTGTAGGATTCCTACGGTGACGTCATATTCCAACAACCATAATACCTAACCCTAACCCTAAACCTAACCCTAACCCTCCACCAGAGTTTAGGGTGTTTAGAGCTAATTAGTAATTCATACAGTTATTCCTACAATTCCTACTGATAGAATAATATCTTATTATTTGATAGTTAGAGTAATTAAATTCATGATATATCTTAATGCAGCACTTATTTTAGGAATTACCTGTAGCTTAGGAATTAACATATTAATTGTAATTTATCATCATTGTATTTATTTATTTATTTTTAAGCACGCCCCTATTGGAAACCAGCTTTATATATGTTGAATTAGGTTAGCGTGGATAAATAAAGTTGAGCTTATCATATCTTGATCTGATCTGAGTCCAAAACATTTATGACTTCAGTGTTCGCTGCGCTTAATCGTGATTTTCACTAGAAACATAATCACCATCACAATCACAACTATAAGCACAAGTACAAGAAATTAAAGGCAAGGCACAGATCTAGAAGCACGCCATCTTAGATCTTATGACATCCCACGGTTGTTCACAACAAAAGAGCTATTGTTTCCTTGACAACAGAGCAAACGTGTGACGTCATAAGATTCAAATTCAAATGAGTTTTATGGACACGAAAATCTTTCCACAACTGACATCGTGTACAATGTACAGGAGACAAACACAGCATTAGATTTAGATATCCATAACAAACACACGGCATTAGCTTTAGATATCCATATAAGGAACATTTGAGAGTAAACATTATTTTTCAGTAGAAGTCATTAAAGTGCAACTAACCCCTTTTGCATTTTTTATACATATGAATCTTTGAAAGGTTTTGAGTACTTCTGCGAAGAAATTTTTGCCTTCCAGAGAATACTCTATTTTCTACGCTTGTTTGAAATGGTGAACATTTGACCTTTCCTGACCCATGACCGCGCAAGAAAAAGCCTGGGTCGATTCTTGATCTTACGTCACCTCATTAATGCATTATTCTCCATGGCGCCTTTCCATCACAACAACATCGATATATAGAGAATATACACAGTCTGTGAGTTGTTAGTAAAGAAAACAGTTATTTTAGAGTAAATGCTAAATATTTATTCAAATTATTGCAAAGTCGAATGAGTTGGATGACGTAAGATCAAGAATCGACCCAGGCTTTTTCTTGCGCGGTCATGGGTCAGGAAAGGTCAAAATTTCACCATTTTAAACAAGCATAGAACATAGAGTATTCTCCGTAAGCCAAAAATGTATTCGCAGAAGTACTCAAAACCTTTCAAAGATTCATATGTATAAAAATTGCAAAAGGGATTAGTTGCACTTTAAATAATGAACAAGGAGGGAAACAAAAATAATGAAACTGATCGATTGGGTGATTGTTGGGATGTGAGATGTGTGTGATGTGAGATATGTGATGTTAGATGTATGATGAGATGTATGATGTCATTGTGATGTGACTAAAGGCCCGTTTACACAGGCGATTTTTGATGCAATTTTCACTACACTGTTGGTCGCGCCCTCGCTGCAACTCCAATTAGTGCGTGAAAATTAAACCAGCCGCTATTTCAGTTAAATTCAGTGCGGCGAAATCGCCGAGGTTTCGAACATCTTCAGATTCAACTGTAGAATTTCAACATCTTAGTCCATTACAGCTAGCACATAATGATTTCATCATTGATTATATGAAAATGTTCAAGCATTACCAAAGGGGGAAACCGCTGGATTAATAAAGTATAATCAAAACGACACTGCACAAATCGACTAAAACTAATCAATTTATGTCTCAATATATTATTATATATTGTCTAAAAATCTCTAAAAGTTTCTAAAAATCCTCCGATTTTCTAAAAATCTTCGGATCGTCTAAATATTTCCCCAAAAATCCGGATTTTTGTAGCTAAGCATTATATCAGCACGTGACTGTTTCCAGCAAAAGGCCTATTACGATATAATAATAATAGTAATAACAATTAATAATTAATAATTTCCATATTTACAAAGCGCCATTTTACCACAGTCTCATGGCGCTTTACATATTAATTACTGACATATCCCGTCAGTGATTTTTTTCGGACTGCTTACGGCCCTAATGGCTGGCAGGCAGTTTACAATGTTGAGTGTGTGATTAGTACAATGGCTAGGCTGCTGTACCGGATGACAATATCGAGTAGTACGACAGGTTCTTTCGCGTATACTTCAAATACTGATAAGAACGGAGTAGGAGACAAGGCCAACGGCTTATATACGTCAGTATATAACGACCTCCCGCACTCTAGACGACCGTGCTCTACCAATTTTAAAACCGAGCTTACCTGTGAGGCGGTACAACTAGTACAACTCACGATCACATCAAACCTTCTGACATAATAAATGATTTAGCTTGTACATTTGTTGTTCCAATTCAGATCATGTGACAGCTCTCCAGAGGATTCAGTGCTTGTTTTCCAATTAGAGAAATGTGTACATTTTCTCTTGGGATACAGAAAAACAAGAAAAAAGGGAAAAGTCAGGGGACCTGAATTGGGACAACAAATGTACAAGCTAAATCGGTCTATTCTGATGTTTTCAAGTTCGCTGCATTTGCATATTTAATTAGTTGAATATGATTTATAGGTTCTAATGGTTTCAAGTTCGCGGCATATTTAGTTGAATATAATTTATAGATTCTGACGTTTTCAAGTTAATTCGTTGTATATTTAGTTGAATATGATTTATAGATGCGCACGTATTAAACAATATTTGACTGAATGACATACGTGTACATACCACGCTGTTTTTGATAATTATGTCACGATAATTATGTCACGATAATTATTTGACGTGAACAGACTCTGGAGAATTGACTCTTTGAAAATTAATTTTATTCAGATAGACATGACTGCATTATGATTAGAATGAAAAAGGACAATTCCCCAGAGTAGCATCTGTTTACAGCACATAATCTGAATTGGGTAGCAACAGAGTTAGCCGATTTCCTATATATTCGCCTTCATGACTGAAGAATAAAGCTTTGGTTCTGCATTCCTGATTCAAAGTTTGAATGATGAAACTTTCTAAGAAGTTTCGTGTTGTCCGATGCACTAGTGATTAAATATAAGGAGCGTAAGACAGGAAGAACAAAACATTTAACCACGTCAAACAGTTGTAATTAAAACATGCGTCAGAGAAGAAACAACCATGACAGGAATCGCGTGACCGTTCCTTACCGCGTTCCATTATTTTCGTCCAACCCAAGCTCGCCTAGAATTCAACTCGAATTCATAAAGTTCCGGTTCCTGAGAGAGTTTATCATTTAGGGATTTACATTTCGCAGGTTGACTGATTTGTACTGAAATACTGAAAGACATCTCGTCTTTTGTGAAGGAGATTAGTGTAAGAAAGAGTTGCAAGTTAAAGTTACTTTATAGATGGTTTTCACATGACGTCACGGCGGCCATGTTGGTGTACCTTTAACAATAGATTCTTCGTTAGCTTCTTTTGTTAGGTACACCAACATGGCCGCCATGCCCTTTGTCATTTGAATCTCTGGGGATTGAGTGAAAACCATCTATACCTTCAATTAAACGTTGTTCTGTATTGAACAATATAATGATCCGATTGGGCTAGATTGCAGAATAACCCACCACTTCGAAAGATCACTGACTTGGAAAGCCCTTACAAATTGTGCAAAAATATCCATTTAGCTCAGGTGTATTTAGACTCGTTCTATGAATGATTTGGAGTTGAAAATGGGTGAGATTTATTTGAATTTCAGGGTTAGGTTTTTAGAGGGTTTGTATGAGAATTTGAGAAAATGCATATTTTTATTAATGAACCAAGTGGCGGGGTATTCTGCAATCGTTCCAAGGATTGACATGGGCAACCTATGTAGCAAAATGATCACTGATAAATTGTCTGTACGAATTAACTGCTACATAAAAGTGAATCGATCATTGATCGTCTGTGCAAATTAATATAACGTTCAGTTTCACCAGTTGAAATGACAATAAAATTCATGTAAAGCAAAATATTAAACCATTTCAATGTCGGTTGCATGCCGCACAGTAACCGTGCCCGTGCCGTAGTCATGCCATATTTTGTCCAACCCATACGAAATATGCTCTATAGTTCCTTACCGTTAAATGTGCCTTTCCCTCCTTCACCCATCCAATAACGATATCAGCTCCCTTCATTCTCCCCGTTCCAGTTGAGAATCCGAATCCAACCCACCCAGTGGTAGTCGCTTCTACAGCAAACGAGATCGTCTTCTCAGCTCGGTTTACGGTCCAGTAGAGTTTCATCTTCTGCGCTGGATCCAGCGCCACGAAATGGTTGTACTCGGAAGCCAAAGGAGCTCCAAATGTTAAGCCCAGAAGGCCCAGGAACAGGGCTAATCGTAGAGAAACCATTATGAAATGTTTGTCTTATGGTATCTTGACCTATCTCAATTTTACTCGGGAAGGCAAAGCCGTATTCAACAAAGTGACGTATTCAGAAACAAAAACACATGCATTGAGCCGTGAAGTTTATCGTGCAACATCTGTAAAGCCTCGATAAAAATTAAACTATGATCGAATCGTTATTTTAAGAGGTCGAAGAGGGAAAACAGCTTAGATAGCAATATTTCCAAGTGTATCGAGATATTGGCTGCATTGTGAAAGCATTCACTTGTCTTGCAGTTTTGCTTTATTTTTAATTTTTACGGCCATTCAAGAAACAATGAGAAAATGACGAAAAACGGTTCACCAACAGTCATGCCATTTTTCTATGAACTACAGCAGCCGCTGTTGAAGTTGGAACTTCGAATTCATACCTTTACATGGTAAGATTGGTGGCAGCTGACCCGTGTTCGACGTTCCCTCGCAATAGCGACTCACAAAAATCCAATGAAGTTATTTAAGCCATTTATACTTCTCACTGGCTGAGGTACGAAAGAAGCGAGAAGTCGTTTCTCGCACACAGCCATACCTGGTGAGAGAACTGAAAGGCGGGAAAGTGGGTCACATGACCAGTTGTTTTCGTTGCAGCCTTTGTGCAACCCACGGTTTTTGGAGACCCACCCTCCCGCCCCTGAATAGATATTTGTAGTTATGCATAGATATCAGACGTTATACATGTAACTCTTAGCGTGCGCTAGCATAAACATATCTGCGTTAGATCCTAGATGTTAATGTTGTACTACAATATGTACACATTTGAAGTGTGAGAAATAAACCAAGGGTTGCGTTGTGGCTGGCGTCCACTATCCAAAATAGTGTGCGAGATCGAATTATCTCAGTTTATGCATTATGGCTTAATTAAAACAATACACAGATTATATTTCGTGGGAAGGGATTATTAAACGTATAACTTTTCATGCGCTGGCAATTTTTTTTTAAGTGCCAATGAAATTAAAGATGACGATGATCAAAACCGTTTAAATTACGTGATATTGAGTTATAGCCTGAAAATGTTCAGTTGTAGGATTTGTATGTTGTAACAGCAAATGTATTTTCCGCTGGTATGTCAGTTACATAACTCTTTTGTTCTTTATTACAACTTCTGCTCTATGCATGTACTTAAGGGGCTGTGAAGTTAATTCAATTTACGTCACGCTCACCGAACCAACGACGACCTACCTACTTATTACCGGATTGCGTAAGTTACATGCCCCGCCCACCCACCCTCTTTGTATACGTATTTAACTGATTTAATTAAGTTTTTTTCTGATACTGCATATAATTTAGACAATAACCTCGAACGCAACAGATGCTTCAGATGTTCCAGATTTGGACATTGGACAAAGGATTGTCGTGCTGCATGGACCCGCACAGAAAGCTCCCAGCCCAGGTCACTGCGCACAAATGCAGGATTTGCATACAATAATATAGCACCACAGGAACCATTGGACAAACCCAATCACCAGCAAGCACCAGCCTTTACAGGGCAGGAGGGCCCATTTGAACATTTAGACGATATATTCCAGGTACACGAACACGATGATGATTTTGAAGTTGAAAGGGGGAATAGCACGGCTAGCTACCTTAAATGTCAAAGGAAACTTGCTAAGTAAATTACAATTTTGGAAGGATATAGGCACGTCGAAGTTTATTCTAGACACAATCGAATATGGATATAAATTACCTTTTGAAGCTCAACCACAGCCCAATAGATTATCTAATAATAAGTCGGCGTATTCCTATTCCCAATTTGTAACGGAAGCCGTCGCCGAACTGTACGAAAGTAGCAGAATTATTGAATTGAAAGAGCCTCCTATGGTGATTAACCCCCTATCCGTATCTGTGCAACCTAACGGGAAGAAGAGATTAATTCTGGACCTCAGATACATTAACAAGCATTTACAGAAAAGGCATTTTAAATACGAGGATTGGAAGATTGCAATGTCATACTTCACATTGGGGTCCTACATGTTTTCATTTGATTTGAAGAGTGGGTATCATCATATTGAAATTCTGAAAGAGCATCAAAAATTATTGGGATTTGCTTGGGAATGCCCCATTAGTCATCAGGTAAAATTCTATGTATTTACAGTTTTGCCGTTTGGGTTAAACCCTTAAACCTCTCCTAAAGCACTGGAGGTATACCAAGGCATTTGCATGGCCCTATTCCTAGATGATGGTTGGGGTACAGTAAAAGATTATGCTAGCTGTTGTTCTGTAGCTGAAACCGTCAATTCAGATTTAGCTAAAGCAGGCTTTGTTGTCAATGATGAGAAATCCGTGTGGAAACCATGTCAAGAAATAAATTGGCTAGGCATTACGTAAAACAGCGCGCAAGGAACTATTTATATAATTGTAGGAGAATCGATAAAATATATCATACAATAGAGAACATTGAAAGTTCACAATTCTGCGTCACCGCTCGGAAATTAGCCTCTTTCACAGGTCAGATCATATCTACGGGCCCTGTTGTAGGTAATGTATCTAGAATAATGACAAGACACTGTATAATGTCAACTTTAAGTGCCCAACTTTGGGATTCCAAAGTGCAACTTGATCAGTATTGCATAGAAGAACTGGCATTTTGGAAAGAGAACCTTAATTCGGTTAAGGTCAGAAACTGCTTTATTGATAAGAAGCCTAACTCGTTTGCTTATTTGGATGCCAGCGCCACAGGTTGTGGGTCAGTTATTACTTTTAATAACGAATACGTGTGTCATAAATTATGGAATGAAACGGAACGCACAGGAAGCTCAACTTGGAGAGAACTAGAAGCTTTCATTATTCTGTTCAATCATTTGCACCCATGTTGGAAGCCTCTCATGTTAAATGGACAACTAAGCCGCTGCCAGTATTGTTCAAGTCGGAAGCACGAAGCTTGACTTGCACAGACTAGCTATAAGTTTATTCCGTTTTTGCATTAGCCACGCCATAGAATTAGATATCCAGTGGATCCCGCGTACAGAAAATGAAAGGGCAGATTTCATCGGTCGATTGGTTGATTTTGAAGATTGGCAGATTACTGAAGAGTTTTTGAACATGCATGCTTGATAACTTGTGGGGATCCCACACGGTTGATTGTTTTGCAAATTTCTACAATGCAAATCGAAGCTGCCGAAGTTCTTCTCCCAATTTTGGAACTCAAACACGTCGGGAGTAATTTTTTTTTCGCCCAGAACTTAGAAGGGTAAAATTGTGTTTTGGTCCCACCGGTCAGCATTATTTCAAGAGTTGTTCGTTACATGTCGGAACCATTATAGTACCTCATTGGCCTTCTGCGGCATTTTGGCCATTGCTTACTCGCATATTTGGGCAACACATTAAAGGTTACGTAATTAAAGATGCAAGACTAGAGTTCTAAGCTTTCAACTGGGTAAGTATATTACAGAGGAGGGTAGTTGTAATTATAGAAGATTTCCCCGAGAGATTAGTTTGTTAAGGCGCGTTAGATTCCGCATCCTATTATGATATGATCATTATGTTGGGAAGGGACCCATATTCACTGCTATCATAAGCAGGTTAGTTATATCAGTGTAATGGCTTAGGACGGAAGGTTATAGATTCAATGAATTATAGCTGTTAGTTATCGGGCATGGCAAGGTACTAGATGGTAGCAGGACGACTGCGTTCAGCTATATATGAGGATATGTAATGCTTAAAGGCTGGTTCACACGTGTAACGCAAGCGCAGACGCAAGCGCAAGCGATGTTCACACGTGTAACGCAAGCGCAAGAAACATGTTGCACGCATGCGCATTTGTAGTGCTTTTTCAAGATGGTGGACGAGTCTGACATGTTGTTATTCATGCTTCTTCTCATCCTTTGTCGTCGTATACGTCGAAGAATAATGTAGAGACGGACATGAAGGCCAAGAAGTGTTTGGGTGAGAGATATTTTTCAAAGGCGGCATCTTCAGGGCGATTACCATAACTTGGTGCGCGAATTACACCTTGGCGATAAAGTTTTATTTCCGGTAAGTACAACTTTGTGTAGTTATGACTGGGATTTGTTATCGTGGAGGCTGCCATCTTGGATAAATGTTTAGCCGTGTAGGCATGGGACAAAGTTCCTTCTGATTGGTTCTCTGCTGATTTCCTTGCGTTTGCGCTTGCTTCACCAATGTTCACACGGGTGAATCCGTGAAGCAAGCGCAGATGCAAGCGCAAGGGAATGGAAAAGTTTCCATTTTCTTGCATTTGCGCTTGCGTTTGCGTTAGCAATGTTCACATGTACTTTTGCTTGCGCTTGCGTCTGCGCTTGCGTTACACGTGTGAACCAGCCTTAAGAATTTATCATAAACGGCACTGGCCGGTAACAGGACAGCGGTGTCCAACTATACGTAAATGGAATGAGCGATGGTAGTGCCAGAAGCGCTGGCTTCATAGGCACCTAAGTATGATCAGGTTTAAACATTTATGCGTCTTGACTATCATGTGTGATAATGTTTACTGGTACTGCTTTTCCTCTTTAGGTTAAAGATTCTACGGTCAAGTAAATCTTGGCGCCTACTCCCAGAGGCACTGAAACCAAACCTTGATTGCCTGATTCGCACGTTATTAAAATCAAGGGCGGAGTCAACGGTCCGTACGTATATCAAAGCAATAAGCAAGTTTTTTGCATGGTGTCAAATAAAACTCATTGAAATTCAGTTACCATTCCCAGCTCCAGTAATAGTAGTTTATCTCTACGAGGTTCAACAAAACGTCAGCTCTCCGTCATCCATGGTGATTGTACATGCTGCCTTAAAATGGCTTCACTCGCTGGTCGCAGAAGCTGGCCCAAATCCTCTGGATAACGGTGTGTGCAGGAATATCGTCGAGGCTGTTAAACGGACGAAGGATCATCATATCAAGAAGAAGAAACTAATTGGCCCAGAGATTATTAAGGAGATCATCGATAAATACGCTCCAGAAGCGACTAGTCTGAAGGACTTACGCTTGGCTACCTTATTCAGTTTGGGATTCGCGGGATTTTTTCGTATTAGCGAGATGTGTAATATATTGATTAAACACATTATCTTTCATGATGATCATGCGAAAATGTTCGTACCCAAGAGTAAAACAGATATTTATAGAGAGGGAATCCATGTTTACATTGCCAGAACAGAGTCTAAATATTGTCCCGTCTCGATACTAGAAAGATATTTACAAGCAGTTAATTTCAAGGAAAATGACGAACTTCTTTTATTCAGACCTTTAGTTAAGAAGAAAGCAGGTTATGGTTTAAGACTTACTAAAATTTCGTACACGAGATGTGGAGAGATTTTCAAAGAAGCCATCGAGGAATTAGGTCACGATCCAAAATATTATAGTTTACATAGCCTTAGATCGGGTGGTATAACTACCACAGTTAGTAATACCAATAACTCTATTTCTGAAAGATTGTTGAAGTTACACGGTCGGTGGAAAACCGACACCGCTAAAGATACGTACGTACTAGAGTCCGTTAACAGTCGTCTGAAAGTGACAATATAAGTTCATTTATTTAATTACTGTGGTCAATAAAATATTGGTTCTGAGTGTGCAACCAACCTTATATCTGTCCAGTCTGTTTTATTATTGGATATTTAAGGGGTAAATATTTTACATTCGTTTGAACACAGTGAATTAGAATGTAACAACAATTACCACCTGATGAGGTCACAAGATGAACTCGAGTTGATATCTGATAGAAAGTCTTTAAAATTCAAACAGCGTGTGCGAGATATGTTACTGAATGCGATCAGTATATCTTCTAAAAGAAATTGACCTGGAAATGAAAGTTCTATGCTATCCCTCCATCTTAATAAGTAACTGGACACAGTTGTGATCACGTGTGGTTGGGACATTGAATGAGGTGTGTTTCTATTCAATTGGTTGATAGCCCTTGGGTTAGTTAATGTTAGTTATGTAATTTAGAGTGCCGAGCATTGATTAATAGAAAGCAACCACGATGATTTTTCTGAAATCCTAGAGAATAAAAAGAAATTTGAAAAATCCAAAATGAAGTGATGAATTTATTAATTCTAGGATACTGCCGTTCTAGTTCATGCTAGTTAGCATGGTTTTCAATGGCTATTCGTAAGTGCACACTGCTGTAGTGTTCGCATGTGAGTCATATTAGCATCATTCCCTTTACGCTCGTGCAATAAGAATGGGCAGTGTTGCCCGCTCGAGATCAGGGAACTCCATGCATGACTCATACCCCCGGCCAGCTAGGGAGAACACCCATACTCACCACACCCAGACTTATAAGGGATAAGCGGTTTATGCGAGTATCGAACGAATTTAAAACTGAATTCGAGGCCGGGAAAGGCATGGGCTGTTATCGCAGTTCTGCTATCTTGGATAAAACAATAGTTTTGGCTCCTGTAGCCTCGCACTGGTTGGTTTCAGAACGAGTTTACCGGACGAAAACAAAGGTTTTTTTTCTCCTGGGACTCAACATGGCCGCCGTGCGATACAAGCCCATTGACGAAGTCCTTCAAGCTGTTATGTCGGAGTAGAGAGAAGAGGAGCCAGCGATAGGGTACCCAGCGGAAATCAACTGAGACGGACGTCCAGGGCATCAAGTAATAGGATGCGGTGTGGGTATTGTGCCAGCCCACATGACTCATAATGTCCGCCCAACAAACTAATAAATAGCAGGTCTATTCTGTAGGTCAATACAGTGGCACCATCCAGAGTAAGAAACGGACAAACCGGCAGGGAGTAAGGTTGGAAACTGGGAAGGGAGAGAGGGTGCCATCTCCTGGGGAGCACGGCCAGAATAGCGGCTAGAGGCAAGCCGGGTTAATTGCAGCGGGACGCGGGAAACCCAGGGGCCGGGATGGCAGCCTGAGCGTCAGTAATCGGACTAGGGAATTAGTATCCCTTTCATGCTGCCATGGGGAATAAGGTGGGGTAAAGGAGGGGTGGGGAGGTGATGGGGAAAGGGGTGGTCGGCGGAGGGGTACTAGACAGCATAAACGCTACAATACGTATGAATGAAATAAAACAAATAGAACATAAAGACTAAGACATCGAATAAAAAACAGCACGGCACAAATGGAGCACATGCGCGCGAATTACTCTGGCAACTGATGCCAAACGTGGGGAATAAAAACTAAATCATGAAAGGCGAACCAACTAGTAATACCAATGCATGGACTAATACAAAGCTGCATAAGCGTTAAGCGAGAGAAAATGCGTGAGAAACAATAGGCTCATGACAAACTACATGCTAAACGTATGATGGCAATAACACTTAGCCCCAAACTCCTTATGGTAAGTTAGGCACGGGCACGAAATGGTCGTAACTACACATACAACGTGCACTGCAAATAGAGTTATAACGGAACAGAGAAAGCTAACCTATGTAAATAGAAACAATGATCCACAAAAACACACTTGTACTCAAGTAAAAAGTCCCCATGCTAAACTCACAAAAACCCATACTAAAAGGTAGTGTGCAAAGAAATAACAAGTCGAACGACCAGGAGAAAGCACTAACCGAGGAACATCAATAATACCGTTAGGTAGGAATCCGTGACCGCGAGGCAAGCCCGTATATATATATAACGACCATGTATCAACTTCCGAACATTACGTTAGTGCATAACAGTGGTGCCCATATGTCAAAGCAAATATATAGATAAAATCCAAAAGGAAAAGATACGGCAACACAAGTACCAAACTCACGGCAGAGCATGCCAAAACGTGCAAAAATAAAATACTATAAAACGAAGGATAGAAAACTAACTAGAACATTATCGCACTGTACAAATCCGTATTTGTGAGGCCAGCATGCAAATTCACGGCAACACATGTACCAAAGGCACAGCAAAACATGCCAAAACGTGCAAAACGAAAGACTAAAGAGAAGAAATGGAACACTAATTAAAATACCACCGCACTACACAAATCCGTATTTGAGAGGCCAGAATGCAAACTCGCGGCTACACGAGTGTCAAATTGACGGCAGAGCATGCCAAAACGTGCAAAAAATAAAAGACTATTTAAGCGAGGAAAAGAAACTAATTAGAACATTTACTGTACTGCACAATCTGTATTTGTGAGGCCAGCACGCAAACTTACGGCAACACATGTGCCAAACATACGGCAAAACATGCCAAAACGTGCAAAATAAAAGGCTAAAGCGAGGAATGGAAAACTAATAAAAACATTATCGCACTACACAAACCGTATTTGTGAGGCCAGCATTTAAAATCACGGCAACACATGTGCCAGAGTCTCGTCAAAATATGCCAAATGTAAGTAAAATAAAATAAAAACTAAAGCGAGGATTACAAAACTAATTGGAACATTACCACACTCCACACTGATCCGTATTTGTGAGGCCAGCACGTGAACTCACGGCAACACAAGTGCCAAAATCACGGCAATACACGCCAAAACGTGCAAAATAAAGGACTAAAACGAAGAATACAAAATTAACTAGAACATTTGTACCGCACTGCACAAATCCGTATTTGTGAGGCCAGCACGTGAACTCACGGCAACAATGTGCCAAAATCACGGCAATACACGCCAAAACGTGCAAAATAAAGGACTAAAACGAAGAATAGAAAATTAACTAGAACATTTGTACCGCACTGCACAAATCCGTATTTGTGAGGCCAGCACGTGAACTCACGGCAACAATGTGCCAAAATCACGGCAATACACGCCAAAACGTGCAAAATAAAGGACTAAAACGAAGAATAGAAAATTAACTAGAACATTTGTACCGCACTGCACAAATCCGTATTTGTGAGGCCAGCACGTGAACTCACGGCAACAATGTGCCAAAATCACGGCAATACACGCCAAAACGTGCAAAATAAAGGACTAAAACGAAGAATACAAAATTAACTAGAACATTTGTACCGCACTGCACAAATCCGTATTTGTGAGGCCAGCACGTGAACTCACGGCAACACATGTGCCAAAATCACGGCAATACACGCCAAAACGTGCAAAATAAAGGACTAAAACGAAGAATAGAAAATTAACTAGAACATTTGTACCGCACTGCACAAATCCGTATTTGTGAGGCCAGCACGCAAACTCACGGCAACACGTGCCAAAATCACGGCAAAACATGCCAAAACGTGCAAAAATAATGGACTAAAACGAAGAATAGAAAATTAACTAGAACATTTATACCGCACTGCACAAATCCGCGTCCACCTACATATGGTAGTAACGAAGGAATAAAGCAATATATACCAAAGCTGAATGGCAAAGAAGGCAAAATACACCGGCGAAACTACAAAGGAGACTAAAACGGTGATGCAACGCAACCATGATAGACCAAAACAAAAGACATACACAAGCGTAAGTGAACACGAGGACAAAAGGTAAACACCAACCTGAACCACATAGTGGGAAAAGGATGAAATTGCCTCTAGCTCTGGCGGCTGAGCGACGGCTTCATGTCTGAGGAGCAGCTGGTGAAAGGTCTTGACCACCTGGGACATTCTGTTGAGCGGCCGGAACTCCCGCGGCTTGGGGTACTTGTCCTTCCATTTTCTTAGTACGATCACAGGCAGCCCAAGCTCTGTATTTGCACTGTGTGACTAGTATTTCACAAAATTCTCAGATAAAGAAAATAAACTTACCTTAAGAGTTTGTTGTTTCTCTGGGGTCTAGAAATGGCGGTTATGGGGCATTTATCTCACTTTGGGTTTTTCTCTCTTCTCTGTCTAAAAGAAAGGAAAGGCTGCATACTCAAATTCAAACCACGAGTCACTTGAGGCCGATTTTTCTCACGAAAACCCGTCCGATAGGCGTAATTTCCTCCGTCATGTGAAAGGTAGATAGTTTTTCTTATCCCAGAAGTTTTCAGACTTGAGAAATCATTATCCTAACTCTTCCAAATGAATTCATTTCTTTGAAAAAGCCCTCTCATTCTTCTTCAGAAACTACGTGTTTGCATCAATTCGGTCATGATCATTGCAAACCCAGGATCCGAGCCAGGATCCGAGCCAGGTGTTCCGAGCCAGGTGTTCCGAGCCAGAATCCGAGCCCTGGCACCTCTGGTATACAGGGTATGAACGTATTCACAACTCTGTCTCAAACAAATGACATGATAGCTGGAATCACCTTGAGTTCTAAATCGTTTGTTGACAAATGAAGTCAACCAATCAGCTCCCTTGTTGACATTGCCATCGTTTATACGTCAACTGCAGGGTGCAAGGCCGCTATTCTAGAAACAACCGGATGAGTTGTTGTTGCTGGATAAATCGTTCAGTCTTCATAGTTTTCTTTTTCATTCTTTGCACTTGATTCTCCTAGATCCTACAGATTGTCACGGCAAGTGTTATAATGTCCTATTAAAATTCGTGAGAGCAGTTTCGATCAATGTTTCTCGGGGATCGACAGACGACAGCCACGGGAAATCCAGTCAAAATTTAATTTTCCACAAAGGAAAACCTCGGAAACACTTTACTAAGGTACCTAATATGTAGGAGCTATCGATCTGTAGTGATTTTGCGGGATGAAATTCAACATGTCTCAAAAGCAATGCAGCTTTGAGGAGATTACTCATTCCAAAAAAAACTGAATTAAAAGCAGGCATAAGAGTAAGGGATCGTTTGGTGGATAATAAATGGAGGCTAATTAAATTATAAACATCTATAATTCACTGAGTGGTCCGAGTGACTTCATGAAGACATAGATTTTTATGCGTATAAATGGCGGAAACTGCGTGTAGCTTCTAGCGGTTTCTGCTGACAATGTTTGTCTTTTTGTTGGGTTTGTTTCTCCTAAACTATTAGTCCAAATGCCATCATTTTTTTCTTTTGCATGTTCTGTTGTGCGCAAAAATGAGAACATTTGGTTAAGGATTTCATTTCGAAAAATTGGAAATACTGATACTTACGTTGGCAATTGCAAAATGTCAAAGTTTCAAATTTGAGCGTATTTACGCAAAGGTTCTAGCGGTTTCTTATACTGTTCGGTCTATCGGCTCTCGCGAAATGGATAATCACTTTTAGAGCTTATTCTGTATGAGAATCGTTCACAAGACTGTCTTTTGTCAATTGCTGGGGGTATTTCGGTTTCAGGAGTTATATTCTAGAAGATTTTGTTCAGTTTTCAGAGCATAGTTGGAGCTGCCATCTTGGATCTGACCGAGAAGACCCTGGGAACGAGGTTGGGCGCCAGATCGTTTCGTTAGAGGTTTTAGAAGCTCTCTCAAAGGGTCAATTCAACAGTATTTCAAGAAGAAGATTTGTCAGATGGAAAGATAATAATAACAGCTTCAATTGAGAGACATTATCATTCCTGGATGAGATGAATTCCTGAAGAAATTTGGCAGCAGAAGGTAAGCAGAAATGTTTCACTTAATAATTACTCCTATTCCTAACCGCCACATACTAAGTTTAAAACTGTTTTTTAACTTGAACATCTAGCAGTGATGACTTGCGTAGACTGTAGATAGATTGGAAATTTTGTGTATGAATTGAAGTGTTACGTTAGTTTTAATCACAGTCTCCGCCGAGCGTTGAGCGCGTATTTGAATATTTCATTCGCAGTGTAGAAGATCAGAGTCTGAATCTGATTACAACTAGTCGTTATTCTAGGTTTTATTTATTGGTTATTATTTTTTGCAGGACATGAGCTTGTAGGTCAGAAGCTATTAAACCATCAAAGAAAGCTAAATAGGGAAAAGTAAACTACATAATTTGTACATGTAGCTGCCAAGTAGTGAGTGAAAATTAGAATCACCACAGGCAGCCCAAGCTCAAAGTTTGAATTTATTTGACAGTTGAACTACGAAGGTTCAAACATACAGAATATCTGGTATTTTATCGCACTAAATGGCAAATGAATAACACAATAAACTTGCTCTGATGAAGATTAAGTTGTTGTGTCTTGAATTTGGGGGTTTGGGGGCCGATTTAACGAGTTTCTAGGAAACCTGGATTCACTCTACCTAAAGAGAGAAAAGGCCGGCAAGCGGATCGCGATGGCGAGTCACATACCTGTCATCTCCACGACAAAAATGACCCTTAAATCCACTCAATCGACGTGATACTTCCGGATCCCGTAGACAGATCACTTTGCTACGTATCCTCCAAATTTCATGACCAAACATTCAACGAATACCGAGAAATGATTTTGTCACCTCGCATTTCGCCGTTCCAAACACCTCTTCACACTTTGATGAGACACCGGAAGTCCAACCGAAAGGAATCCTCGTTTTGGAGCTTTCCCATCCAATTGGTGCGGCTGTGATTTTCAACTCCAAAACGAGGCATCCTTTCGGTTGGACTTCCGGTGTCTCATCAAAGTGTGAAGAGGTGTTTGGGTTTTACTTGCAATGGAATTAGGGGCTAATTGTTCAGTAATATCTATTTCATGGGTTAAGTAAAATCATCCTATTGATGTCTGTTGGGTTTTACCCTACCTTGTCTACGTATAAACTGCATGCAGGCATTCACATATTTAAATGCCTCCATTTAAGTGATTTTGAAAATATGACACCCTGCCTCTGCTCACAGGGTAGGCCGAACATCTGCATGCAGGAGGTCTTACTCTTATTTCAGGCAATTAGCTTTCAGCTGGGTAGAAATTATCTTATTTTTGATAAAATATATGGCTCATCTGTCATCAAGAACCAAACAAAAGGGTTGAATATTTATGTCCACAACCACTGAAAATAAAATGGAGTGCAACCCTGCTGTGTAACAGCTGATATTATGGTGGCATCTACGAATAGCAGTTTCAGCCGTATTAATAACCCGAATGCCTCACTTCGATATAATGAAGTGCCATTGAAACCATCAATATTGCTGACACCACCCTCTTAAACAGTAATAATTAATAATAATAATATTGCTTTATTTATCGAGGGTAACACTTAATATCGTACAGATAATATACACGTGGCCCTCAACATAAAGAAAAAATATATTTGATGATTAATAACAGTAACAACTAAGCACTAATAAAGACAGTTTCAAATTACAATAATCATTGGAAGCAGTGAGGTTAACCTGCATAGTATGCGTTCAACTTGAATGAGAATGAATCTCTTGAGGCTGCTTGTTTTAGTTCAGTTCGTAGTTTGTTCCATAGAGAATTAAGCAGCGCTAAAACTGAAAAGTTTCTTGCCAAAGGTTTGCTTAACCTTTGGTAGCATAAAGTTGTGGGCAGCGTTCCTTGTGTTAAGCGAGTGTGTCTTTCAGCAATTTGAATTTATTTCGGACGTATTCAGGCATTTTACCATTAAGGGGCTTATGCAACATCATTAGTTTGAGGTGTTTTACTCGTTCAGAGAAAGGAATTATGTTCAAGTACTTAAAAAGCGTCGAAGAAGGGGTATCCCATGGGACATCTAAAATTATCCGAGCTGCTCTTTTCTGCAGGCGGACCATAACTTTCCAATTCGCTTGAGAAGTTGTTCTCCAAATTGTGGATCCATAGTCCATGATGGACTGGACGAGTGTGCTGTAATATAGTATTCTTGCTTTTGGTGTTAGAAACTGTTTTATTCTTCTGAGGCCGAGTCTCTTGGAGATCTTGCCCTTAACGTATTCGATGTGGGTGTCCCAAGAAAGGCTAGTGTCGAGATAGATCCCAAGTAATTTTGTGTTTGTAACTGATTCAATTGTAGTATTGTCGTTGACGGCTACAAGCAGGTTTTTGTTTTCCTTCTCTAGCTTACGCCATTTCGGTTTGCTGCACGACTTATTTAGATACAGTTTGAATAGCGCTTCATTGCATCGAAGTGAGGCATTCAGCAGGTCAATGGTATACCGCTGAAACTGCTATTAATTAACAGACGCCACTGTAATGTAAGCTCATGTACATGCATGATAGCTTCCTTTAAATCGAGTCAATGGCAATTATGAATGAATTTTGAATGCTTCTTTAGCTAATCTTATAGCTGGAAATATTATGCTGCATGAGGCCAGAAATTCGAAGATGCATGTACTCCTTAAGACAGGAATCACTCACAATAGGCTTCAAGCCCTATATACCAAACCATAAAACTCACCCTAACCATTTCAAAAACAAGTCCCAGGTAAACAACAAGTTCCCACTCACCTAGGGCTACTAGGCTTCACACTCAGGTGAACAAGAAGAGATAAACAATAAATTATTGTGAGGTTTTATGTGTGTCAAACCTATGCCAATGTTAGCAAAGCCAATGTGATAACCACAACATATCCGAACATCCTCCCTCAGGGTTTGACAAAGGGCAATTTTGGTATCTGTTGAGCAATTCCTGTCCTTATTTTTAGGAACCTCAAATTCGAAGTGCACACATGCTCATTTATATATAGAGCTATTTCAAAAAAAGGTTGTAGTTGAATGTGACTTTAGCCTGTTGTGACCCAAAAGTGAGCAAATTGGTAGAAGGCCAATATTGCTGTCTAATATGTAATCATGTACCAGGGAACGAGACAGGCTGCACCATTCCCGCTTTAAAAAAAACATTTGTCCCTTGAAAAAAATACAATAATGGCCAAATTGACCCGCTTTGTCCGCTTCCAAAGGAAATTAAATGCCAGATCACTTGCAAAAGGGCCAAATTGTCCCTTCTGGCTCAATTTCTGGCTCAATCCCTGATGTACATATATAATGACAAGTGAAAAATGTACATTTTATTATAAAAAAAGAAAAGAAATGTACATTTTAAATCGAGCAAGCAAGAACAGATGACATGATTTTAGAATGTAAATCTACTATCCAATTTCCTTTCAGTCTGGTCAGGTAAGCTTTATTCATATTGGGAGACAACATTGTTGATGTTTAATACATGTAGCTGTACCTGTAACAGCATAAATGCAATACAGTACAGTCAGCATACATGCCTGTAGATTATTAATATGTACTTGGGTTGTTGTGGTGTAGAGTTTAGTTTTATAGGGCAGTTTATTACCTGGCACCTATAAATTAATTATTATTACTAGTTATTTTTAGCTGCTGGCAGTTACAATGTAGATTTTTGTCTGCATGCAATAATCAAATATGAAAAGCAATATATTGTAAATTACATGTACCTACCTTCGTATAAATTAAATCAAATAACTGCAACCTTGTATTTTCTTTTTGATTGGTAATTGTTTTAAAGTTTTATTAGACTGCATGAGATGTAAACACAACTCTAATACTACATGTACATGTACCTTCTGATGTCATCAACGGTGCATTTGCATTTATTTATTGAAAGGTCATTTAGATCTCAGTGAATTGCCACCCTAGAGAATCATGAAGCAATCCTCGAAGTAGATAACTACACGGTAAAATATTTGTAAGTGTTGTTCCAGATTCTTTGAGCATCCTGGAACAATCCCCAAGGATCCTGGATCAATCCTCAAGGATCCTGGAACAATCCTCAAGGATCCTGCAACAAGCCTCAAGGATCCTGCAACAAGCCTCAAGGATCCTGAAACAAGCCTCAAGGATCCTGGAACAATCCTCAAGGATCCTGCAACAATCCACAAGGATCCTGCAATAATCCCCAAGGATCCTGCAACAAGCCTCAAGGATCCTGCAACAAGCCTCAAGGATCCTGCAACAAGCCTCAAGGATCCTGCAACAATCTTCAAGGATCCTGCAACAATCCACAAGGATCCTGGAACAAGTTCAAGTTCATTTTATTTGCACACTGATTATTAGTTGATCAATAAATAATGTTTATGTATAAAAAGGATAAATAAATACAGAAGGCGGCTTAAGTGTTCTATAGAGTATGGTGTGTAGTGGTCAAAGTAGCAAAGCTTTCGTGTTGACACTACCTTTGAGAAGAATAAAAATGCGGTGACAGACTAAGTTTAGAAATACAAACATAAGCCAGGTAGATTTAAGTAGATACTAGACAGTAAAAAGAGAAATTAATAGACAGAACGAGAGTGAAAAATTACTTTTGATTACTTAATAAATATTGTTTGTAACACATTTTGAAACTATTAAATTTTAAACTTTTAATCGTAGTTGGTATGTTCTCCCATATTTTAGAAATCATAAACTTAAGTGTGTTGGCCATAATTCGTTCGTAAAAATGGTCTGTAAAGATTTTGATTTGCAGAATACCTGGTATTATACGAATGGACATCAGAAACTGGTTTGATAATATCATGAAAAACAGCAGGAATTTTGGCTTTGTTGTTAATTATTTGAAAAGCAAAGGTGGCCATTTTAAACTTAAAGATATTGTCCAATTTTAGAATTCCGAGTAGTTGATAAAATGGAATAGCACTTTCTCTTTGCTTAGCGAAGAAGATATTACGTAAACATTTGTTTTGTTTAGTGGTTGTTTTAGATAGTTTAGTCTTATAGGTATTGCCCCAACTCATTAATCCATAGTTTAGATAAGGATAAATCATATTATAGTAGATTTGTTTAATTGTTTTTAGGTCTACATAATGTCGTAATTTGTTTATAATTCCAATATTTTTAGAAATTTTATTATTAATATGTTGAATTTGAGTATTCCAATTTAAATGGTCATCAATGTATACACCAAGATACTTAATGTAGCTTTTCTGTTCCATTTTAAGTGTGGTCATGCTAATTTTTGCAGTAGTCCTAGATGAGGTAATAAGCATATAGTTAGTCTTTTTAAGATTAAGTGATAATTTATTAATAACACAATAATTAAGTACATATTTCAATTCATTATTTATGACAGATTCCAGTTCCTTTTGGTTATTACAAGTATAGAATATGTTGGTGTCATCAGCAAATATTCGAAATGAGAGTTTCTTTGCAGAATTCGGCATATCATTTATATAAAGTAGGAAGAGTAGAGGTCCTAAAGTAGAGCCTGTGGTACACCACAGGAAATATCTAGCATGGACGAATGTGAATTACCAATTTTATCAAATTGTTTCCGATTCTGAAGATAGTTGGAGAATCAGTCATGTGCAGTTCCTCTTATTCCATATTTATAAAGTTTAGCTAGCAGAATTTCATGATTAACAGTATCGAAAGCTTTGGAGAAGTCAAGAAAAATGCCACATGTGATAAGTTTATTGTCAATCCCAAGTTTTAGACCATCAGTGATTTCCAAAAGTGCTTGTTCAATAGAAAATCCTTTTCTAAAGCCAAATTGATATTGGAAAAAAATAATATGTTTGTCTAAGAAATATATAAGTTGATTGTAAATAATTATTTCTAAAGTTTTACAAAAGGGGGATAGCAAGGCTATGGGCCTATAGTTACCACTTTTGTAAATTGGTGTTATTCTTGCAATTTTAAAGATATTAGGCACAGTACCTTTTATAATTGATTCATTATATATTAGTGTAAATGGTATTGAAAGAGGTTTACTTGCAATTTTTATCAGTTTATTAGGTATGTCAATTGAGGCTTTTCATTTAATGAAGAGAACATCAAATACACTTCAGATTCAGTAACTGGAGACATAAAAAGACTAGATGATGGAGATTGATCAATAAATTGAGTTGGGTCATTAGGAATATGACTAGCTAGAGATGAGCCAACATTTACAAAAAACAATCATTAAATTATACATCTAGCTGATTAGTGTACGTTTTATTGTTTCGAATAAGCCTTGTTGGAAATACTGGATCCTTGGCTTTACGGTTTATTAAGGTGCCAATAAGTTTCCAAGTTGACTTAAGGTTATTTTTGTAGGATGCAAAAGTTTTAGTATAATAATTATTTTTGCTTATTTTCTTTATATAATTGATTCGATTGGCATATGGTTTATATTCTTCAACAAGGATCGTGCAACAATATATTTCACAAGGATCCTGCAACAATCCGCAAGGAAATGCTAGGATCCTGTAAGGAACCCTCAAAGATCCTTGGAGGATCCTGGCTAAGATCCTTAAGGATCTTGTACAGGATTCTGCAAGGTTTTTCAACAGGGATTACTGTGAGCTGATACATGATTACTGTGAGCTGATACATGATTACTGTGAGCTGATACATGATTACTGTGAGCTGATACATGATTACTGTGTGCTGATACATGATTACCGTGTGCTGATACATGATTACTGTGAGCTGATACATGATTACTGTGAGCTGATACATGATTACTGTGTGCTGATACATGATTACTGTGAGCTGATACATGATTACCGTGAGCTGATACATGATTACTGTGAGCTGATACATGATTATAAAATTGGTCAATAAATGAGATACTTAACAAGTAGATGTCATGTTTCCGTACGTCTCTCTCATAGATGCCGTCAAAAACGTGACGAGAACAAAGAATAACGCCACGAGACGCAGTTGAGTTGTGCTACTATTGTTCTCGTCAGGTTTTGACGACATTGCGCATCTGCGAGAGGAAAGACACAAGGGAAAATTATATATATATTTGTTAAATACAATAACAATCGAACAAATGAGGAACACAACATGATTTCGTGAAAAGACGCCATCAGTGTAACTACATTCTAATAACACGCTTACTGTTTATTGTAAAACACTAAATGTTTGACCTCTAAAACGGAGGAATACAACATGATTTCGTGCAAAGACGCCATACGTGTAACTACATTCTAATAACATGCTTACAGTTTATTGTAAAACACTAAATGTTTGACTTCTAAAACGGAGGAAGACAACATGATTTCGTGCAAAGACGCCATCTGTGTAACTTCATTCTAATAACACGCTAACTGTTTATTGTAAAACACTAAATGTTTGACCACTATCTACCAATCAAAAATCTATCTAAGGTACGTTTGATTAACCATATGTAACGCTAAATTAATGTATCCTGAATATCACGTCAGCAATCGTTTGTAGTTTACAGTGCAAAATATGCCTGTACCAGTGATTTCCAGAGACTATTCCATCTATTCTTATTCTGGAATACGGTCAATCAAATGCGCCCTAAGTCCTCGACGCTTCTGAATGTCTGGTCAACGAAAATGCACGGCAACACTAAATGTTTGACCACTATCTACCAATCAAAAATCTATCTAAGGTACGTTTGATTAACCATATGTAACGCTAAATTAATGTATCCTGAATATCACGTCAGCAATCGTTTGTAGTTTACAGTGCAAAATATGCCTGTACCAGTGATTTCCAGAGACTATTCCATCTATTCTTATTCTGGAATACGGTCAATCAAATGCGCCCTAAGTCCTCGACGCTTCTGAATGTCTGGTCAACGAAAATGCACGGCAACGAAAACCAACCAGGCGCAAAATGCGGAATACACCAAACTGGCCCGAATGGCATGCGCCGAGCTATCGCAGTCAGTGGCGGGTGGAACCAGTGGTTTGGTGATGACTACTTTGGGAGTCAAGTTCTCTGGATCTGTTATATCCTGAAATTACGGGAAACAAAAACATTAATCAAAAGCTAAACGCCATGCAGTTCTATGAAGGACAAGGGTCTTATAGCAAGAACTATTTCAGAGTCAAGAATAAACTCTAATAAATTATTAAAAACAAATATTAAGCAATTATTGGACGAGGCTGCGCAAAATATGATGAATTGTGTGTGGCGAGCTATCAGTTATTGCCCGATGCCGAAGACAGAGACAAATAACTGGTAGCGAGAGCCACAGACAATTTATCATACTTTGCGATTAATTGTTCTATTATTCATTATTTGGGCATCCAAAATGCTCGCAATTTCCTCCTCTGAACGCTCTGGAAACCGAGCAGCCATTGGGATTTGTTGTTGAGCAATACTGCGCATGCTCAGAACAATATCTGCAGTAAACACTTATTTGTGCGCAATTACTGCAGGTGAATCAACCAATCAAAATTCGTGATACTTAGGAACTGAATAATAATAATAATCGATTTCGCGTCCGACAGAATAACAATAAATTCATTGCACATATACTCAATGTTGCCACGAAGTATAATCAATACAAACAGGGGGCAAACCAATGTGAATCTTACCGTGAACTTTGTGTAGTTTACTCTTGTGCAGAATTCGGTATAGACATTCTTCGATTCTTGGTAGTACCTCTTCAAGTCACTGGCCATTTCGCTTGTCCACTTGGGTTTCTTGGTTGTTAACGGATTCCAATATCGATTTGCCATATTCTGCAAAGACCTCAAAAACAATCATGGAACATTATGGATTTGAAAATTTCTGAAAATGCCTAAAACAAACACGAGAGAAAACGACTACTAAATTCCTAGTTAATTAAACAAAAGTAAAAGTAAAGTCACTTTATTTATAGAGCGTAACAAGATGTAACACGTTTACAGCTCCGTCAGTAATCTTCCTCACACGAGCTGTTGTTGACCTATAGTCCTGCGGTTTTATGTCCTTATCCGAGAACTGAGATACACATGCAACATATCGGGCTTATCAACTAAAAGTTGATACTGGGTATGCTAATCGCCGTGGGCACTGTCAAACGTTTTGTGTTGAACAATAAAGACAATAGAGTGTGTCTGTCTCGGGACTATTGGCTGTTATAGTTCAACACAACAATTTGGTGTGAGCTCATTGGCCAAAAGCGATCACGTGACGTGATAGTTGTCGTCCACAGATGCAAACTATCAGGCATCACAGTTCACCACAAAATTTTGGCGCGCTCTCATTGGCTAAAAGCGATCACGTGACGTGATAGTTGTCGTCCACAGATGCAAACTATCAGGCGTCACAGTTCACCAAACAATTTTGGCGCGCTCTCATTGGCTAAAAGCGATCACGTGACGTGATAGTTGTCGTCCGCGGATGCAAACTATCAGGCGATAGTGCTCGCTGAGAGCGGAAGACAATTTTGTGATGAACAATAACGACAAATAGAGTGTGTTTGTCTCGAAACTATCGGCTGATAGTTTCCCTTGGAAATTTGATGTTCTTAAAACTAGCATATAAGCTCTCGAACTTCGTTCTCGGGCTTATATTTGTTTTAAGAACATCAAATTTCCGCGGGCAACTATCAGCCGATAGTTCCTCGACGGACACACTCTATTTGTATAATAGTGCCCGCTGAGAGCGGAAGATTTTGTGATGAACAATAACGACAAATAGAGTGTGTTTGTATCGGAACTATCGGCTGATAGTTTCCCTTGGAAATTTGATGTTCTTAAAACTAGCATAAAACTGCGTTCTCAGGCTTATATTTGTTTTAAAACATCAAATTTCCGCGGGCAACTATCAGCCGATAGTTCCTCGACGGACACACTATTTGTATAATAGTGGAAGACAATTTTGTGATGAACAATAACGACAAATAGAGCCTGTCTTTCTCGGAAGTATCGACTGATGACACGACTTTATGTTCCGTCCGGGCCGGAACAAAATTATTTTCAGTGGTTTTCATATAAACTGACTATCCTAGCACACGTGTGGGATGGATGAAATCAAAGTAAATGTGCAAAAATGATTAACAAACTGTGCGTAGATCTAGTTCTCAAGGAAAACATGGCATGTTCTTCCAATCAAGCATTAAAGTGCCTATAACCCTTAGCCAGCTATCATTTGTTCTTCAAAAGAAAAAATCCGATTCGGTTTTCCTTCATGATTTTATTGCCATTCAAAACCGTACCTCAGCACTAAAAATGTGGGCACGCGTGGCCGAGCTGTTCTGTAACGTAGCATACGGGACCGCTTGTTGTTATCACACTTCCTCTCTTGTTATCTTCACCGAGTCCCAGAACGTTTTCGGAGGTAATAACTAAATAATAATGTCAGACTGCAGTTCAGGTAGTAGTTCTGATTCAGAAGGCAGTCAAAATGATTCAGAATGGAACTATATTCCGTATGCTACGTCATCAGCCGACTTTCCATAATTATGAAATTATCCCACAGGGAGCCAAAATGATGATTTTTCGCTAACTTTGGGTACCTGTTAAAAATACCAATTCAAAGATTGGACATTTTTTTGCAAAATAATGTTCTATGAGGCAAATACATAAGGTGAACAGGAGTTATAGGCACTTTAAGGAGACTTTAACAGTTTCAAGCCAATTAACAGCCACCAATCGACCATTGATTCCAGACATGCGCAGTACCATTGAGACACTGCGTTGTCGTTGTTTTAAGAACACCAAATTTCCACGGGCAACTATGAGCCGATAGTTCCTCTGAGTATCGTTTTATGAGACAACAGGTTTACTTACGGGAGGTGCTTTGTAAGAAACTTGTATGGTGCGGAGTAGTCGGTGCTCGTACAGGAAGTCAGTTTCTTTTGGAGACGGGGATAGTATAACAAGAACGTGAGACACATCTCGTCGTGCGTCCCGAAGCCCCCCTGCAACACAGAAGTCGTGTCACTTGACCATGAAGTAACTAGCGCTGAATCACTCATAGCCTGCGAATACAGCCGTCTCGCATCGGGAACCACAATCAAAACGTGGCCCCCGAGAGAGACGTCTGCGTATTGAGAAGGAAAATTCCATACTGATGACGTTATGCGGCCAGGATCTGGTCGCGTTATTTGATTGGCTCGTATATGATAATTAGGCATACTATTCAATCAGTTATTTTCGGTCTCAATACGGAGACGTCTCTCGGGGACCACGCTTTGATTGTGGTTCCCGATGCGAGACGGCTGTATTCGCAGGCTAAATCACTCACAGATCTGAAGTATTATTTGTTACTTACGTATGTGGCATGTTCGCGGTCCATCGTGTTGTATTTGCAATAATGGGTAAGCTCGTCTCCCTGAAGTGAATTTCAAGAGTTTGTAATTAAATTACGGATTTTATCTTCAAGTGGTGATCATGAATGTCGTTATACACGAGTAGGGTTTACGCTCGACATAAAAGTGATGCCGTAAAATATGTGAACTAATATAATTTAAAAAAAATTAACAGGCTTTTTTGCGTCTAAAGTCTCAGTCCGAGACTGGATGCGCAAAAGCTATTGTCTCTAGCCAACAATGCCACCATGCGAAAAGTGTGAAGTGCAAGACCAAACTGGATTGTGGCTGGAGCTGCTGAATTCGATTGTTTTTGGGGTCAAAAGCTGTTAGCGTTAGAGAACTATTCATGGTTTTCATCGGATCCATTTTCGAATCACGTGGTAGATTTACTCGTTTCACATAGTTGCACGGTTTTAACCAGAATCCATTTCGGTTTTCGCATGTCTCACTGGCTGTCCTATTGTTCGCTGTCACGTGACGTCATCTCCGCCAACTTTGTTGACGTAAATTAAAATATATCGTTATTTTTTCTTGTTAGATCAACCTACATGGCCGCCACGTCGTTGTTATCTGAATTTCTGGGGATTGATTGCAAACCAGCAATATCCGTAGTATAGACCATTTCGAAAAATGTCGTCCAATTTAAATACAAATCGTCCTAGACTGACTAGCCTCGTGTTGATGTTGTCGCATACAAGCATTTCCACGTGCGTGCGAGGCTAGCTAGTCCTAAACAATAGTTATTTAAATCGGACGCCATTCATCGCATAGACCTCTGTCCCTTATCGTATGTCTATCTCTGTGACATCTGAAAAAAACAGGTGTATAAAGCAAGAAACTGTCGACATCTCGTTCACCGCATTGATGCGTTCTCAGTTCTACGTCGGGATTATACGGGTCATTTCCAACAATTTGTAAATTCATTTGCATCAAGGTAACTCCTAATGACATTGTTTCTTTCCTTGTCGAAAAGAAAAGGGAAGTTTGAAATAACCATTGCGGTTTACCGTCGCGGGTTATGTGGCTTTACTTACTGGGCGGAAGTGAACTTCTTTTGGAAGAGCTTGAATTTCCTGAGAATGGATATGCAAAGATTAGGAATGGTTATTAATTATTTATAGCTACACCAGTCTCTACATTTTCTTCATCTTTTATCAGTATTATTAATTGAAAGTATTGACTCATTCCCAATCTTCGCTCGGACAAAATGACATTGAGCGGCAGAACACGGGCATGCAGAGACCAAGAAAAATAGAGGGGTTTGTTTAAAGTCTATGTACAGCTATTAGTAAATATACTTATCATAAGAACTGGCACAACTGTATATGTATGTATATCAGCAAAACCAAATACTCAAAGTAGTGATATTACCGATATATTTTGAACAGATTATCAATTCACTGTTCGTCTCGAATCTGATGTCGTTGTTTACTTAACGTGATGTTACACGATTTTTCGTGCAACATTGTTGCGCGAATGGTCAGCATATATAGTGTAACATGTAATGTAATGTTTATTAAAATCCCTTGGCAGAGTAACTGAATTACAGGAACTTTACACTAAATATATATGCAAGCCTACACAATATATGTAATAAAACATCTTATGTACAATAAAACATCCTATATTCTACAAAATATACTTATAAGTCCTTACAGTGTTTGAATGTTCTAACTTGTAGGATTGCAGAAAGGCGAACAACAAATTGAAACGTGGCAGTCATTTTCGGCGCAATCGTCGTTGCGGCAACTATGTTGCAAAGTTTTGAATTACCTTCAAAAGCTTGCAACATTGTTGCAGGCTACGTCAACAAACAAGATTCCACTCATCCGCCATTTTGTTTATGAGAGTGTCGGAGAAGGTGTTAGACTTGCTCCAAGTCGAACTCGCTTAGTCACTGAAAAAGCGATTACTGGGTCAAAAAGCGAGCGCGAGAATCGAAGCGAGAGGCGAGTTCACTTGCAGGAAATTGAATCGGGGGATTATGTTTCGGCGCGAAAACACGTTTCAAGGGCGGAGCTTATATTACGCGCCTTTGACAAAGTCTTTATGAGTACACTCAAATTGTAAATACATCCACGGTCGACTGACTTGACACGTCAACATACAATGCCTGAAGAATTGACGCTTTGTGATTGGGCAAATCTTGGTACGTCATATAAGCCACGCCTCCGTTTGAAAAATCAACCGGTAAATTTGGCGCGCTGCAAGTGGGAAAAGTCTTTCGTGCGGGGGGCTAAGAAGGACTTTGAGAAAGTCTAAGAAGGTGTAAGCTAGATGTTGCGCTAAAAATCGTTCCGTGTAACATACCTGTTGCCGCATCAGTGTTGCGCCAAAGTTGTCTCGCGTCAAACATCGTCGTTAACAATCGTCTCGTGTAACATCACCCTTAGTCTATAGAATTGTGAGAACATACCTGAAAGTTGAAGTCGTAGTAGTTGTCTCGCGCGATCTCAGGAACTTCTACACCATTTCTGATATGTTTAGTCCAAGTCCCTCGGCCTATATAATGAAATGAAAATCAATAAAATTAGATCGAAGAACTTGAAAATTAAGCGATTCTGTTTTCACGCTTTAAATCAAAAATAAATAAATGTTTTATTTGTTATAGCAGGCTGATTATTACAGCTTACAGCTGATGTGAGCCTACTTTTACTCCTCACACACTCCTCATGATCACTACAAGTTCACTCGACTCACAAGTTCATTTTTACGGAGGGAGGAAAACCGGAGAACCCGGAGAAAAACCCTCGAATGCAGATAAGGAATTAACAACAAACCTAACTCACACACGGTGCCCGAGCCGGGACTAGAACTCGGGACCGCAGCGGTGAGAGGCAACCTACATCCATCCTACATACTAGGCCTATGTCACAGCGTCCATCCTACATACTAGGCCTATGTCACAGCGTCCATCCCACATACTAGGCCTATGTCACAGCGTCCATCCCACATACTAGGCCTATGTCACAGCGTCCGTCCTACATACTAGGCCTATGTCACAGCGTCCATCCTACATACTAGGCCTATGTCACAGCGTCCATCCTACATACTAGGCATATGTCACAGCGTCCGTCCTACATACTAGGCCTATGTCACAGCGTCCGTCCTACATACTAGGCCTATGTCACAGCGTCCATCCCACATACTAGGCCTATGTCACAACGTCCATCCCACATACTAGGCCTATGTCACAACGTCCATCCCGCATACTAGACCTATGCCACAGCGTCCATCCCACATACTAGACCTATGTCACAACGTCCATCCCACATACTAGACCTATGTCACAACGTCCATCCCGCATACTAGACCTATGCCACAGCGTCCATCCCACATACTAGACCTATGTCACAGCGTCCATCCCACATACTAGGCCTATGTCACAACGTACATCCCGCATACTAGGCCTATGCCACATACTAGACCTATGTCACAGCGTCCATCCGACATACTAGACCTATGTCACAACGTCCATCCCACATACTAGACCTATGTCACATACTAGACCTATGTCACAGCGTCCATCCGACATACTAGACCTATGTCACAACGTCCATCCCACATACTAGACCTATGTCACAACGTCCATCCGACATACTAGACCTATGTCACAACGTCCATCCCGCATACTAGGCCTATGCCACATACTAGACCTATGTCACAGCGTCCATCCGACATACTAGACCTATGTCACAACGTCCATCCCACATACTAGACCTATGTCACAACGTCCATCCCGCATACTAGACCTATGCCACAGCGTCCATCCCGCATACTAGACCTATGTCACAGCGTCCATCCCACATACTAGACCTATGTCACAACGTCCATCCCACATACTAGGCCTATGTCACAACGTCCATCCTGCATACTAGACCTATGTCACAGCGTCCATCCCGCATACTAGACCTATGTCACAGCGTCCATCCCACATACTATAGACCTATGTCACAGCGTCCATCCCGCATACTAGACCTATGTCACAGCGTCAATCCCGCATACTAGTCCTATGTCATATCGTTTTCACAAGTTAGGTTATTTTAGAACGGTTTCCCACTATTGTTGAGTTGCAATTATTTCTCAGGGAATAAAATCACAAAAGCGTAGCATCCATGTTCTTTAGTATAACAAAAGTAGCTAATGAGGCATCTTTTGTTCCGCCACGGTGCAACCCACCAATTGGCGGGGAAAATAATATAAAAATAGCCCAACTGTATATTTAGCAGTTCTTTTGTCCATCTTTATTTGGATCAAAATGTTATTTCACACAAAACACTCTCACAAACGCCCCTTTCACAGTCGAAATAGTTTTGGGTCAGCGATTACGTGACCTGTGACATTTATGTGTTTCCTACATGAAGTAACTACCTGATATATTACTGGGTTACCTGTGTTAAGGGATGCATATGGCCGTGTGGACATATATCTATTGACGGCAATTAATTGTAAATGGTGACCAACATGTGACCTGTGACATTTATGTGTTTCCTACATGAAGTAACTACCTGATATATTACTGGGTTACCTGTGTTAAGGGATGCATATGGCCGTCTATGGTTATCAATGTATACATATATCTATTGACGGCAATTAATTGTAAATGATGACCAACATGTGACCTGATGACATTTATGTGTTTCCTACATGACCTATCCTATCTGACCTATCCGTCTTTCCATTAGAAATGAGTGAAATACGGGCGTGTACTAAAAATCACGTGACTGATGACGTCATCGTTTCGACGGGCATTAGAAATAGGAAATTAGGGCGACATGGGCATGTACTAAAAATCACTTGACCGATGCCGTCATCGTTATGACATCACCACTGAGTGATTCATGGGGTCCCAATACCCGTGTATGTCAAAGTTGAGTCACCCGCCATTAATATTAAGCGAGTTAGCCATGAAAACGTACAAGAACACATCCCACATCTGTTAGACAGATGTGTACATCACCAATATATAAACTTAGGGAGCAGGTCAAAACACATGCCCTCTGGGCGGACTCATTTTGGGGGAGGGGGTGGTAGCTGCTGCCAGCCATCTCTTCTGAAGCAAAAACTCAATATTTATTTTTTTGTTCTTTAACTATCTCCAAAACTAATAAAATAAAAGGCAAAACCCAGAAATGAATGCACTGTGTGTTTCGTATTATGCTATCATTTCATTTGCCGTATTAAAATTGTCACTAGCCCCTACAAAGGAAATAGGTGGTCAAAAATGGGGAGGGGTACCCAGCGGTGACAGCTGTTGTTCGCCATCCCTATCGAGGCCATTTGTTTTGACCTCTTCCCTTACAGCACTAGATGTAGTAACAAAGATCCGACGTGAAATATCGATTATTGAATAATTTATAATTTACATTTTATTATTGTTCATTCGGAAAATATGTTACATGATAGACAGGCCCGCAGGTAGCATAAACTAATCTAGGCGGGCCATAGTCTTTAAAATTAACAAATTATAAACAGGTATGATAACTTTACGAAGAGAGAGAATAAGTAAGTGAGTAAGTAAATAAATAAATAAATAAACGAGTGAATTTGAGAAATTGATTATATACATGAAGCGAATTGTAACAATTATGTACTTATTTTTTATGCTTAAATGATTTGATCTTTGAAATAATAATGGTGTATCAATATATAATCATCTTCTTTCTTAAGAATGTCAAAGAGTATTTTGTGAAATTCTCTTTTGAATGCCTTTTTTGATAGTTGTCTAAAATCACATGGTATCTCATTTTACAGTCTAGCGCCAATTCTTTAAAAAGCATTTTTTGTACATCGAGTCTCGAACCTTTAATGTAGATTTTTTAGATGTAGAGGATCGTGCATTATAAGAGTGGATACTGGAAGTATTCGAAAATAAATTTAAGATATTTATTGGTGCTAAATTGTTGCTGATATCATTAGATACTGACTCACAATATAAAAAAAAACAGTGGTCAAATATTTGCATCAATAAATAAGGGAACTGCATGCTCATTTCTGTTGGCAAAATACATAAAGCAGAGTGCTCGCTTTTGGAGTATTAAAATTCTGTTCATGTATGACTTACACGCCTGACCCCAAACAGTCAATCCATAAGTTAAGTAAGGGGCGATTAAGGACTGGTAAATATTCAAAAGGTATGTAGGGAGTAGGCCTGTCCCGATTGCGCTGGAAAAATTCAAGAAAAGTGCTCGAAAAAAGCCCAAAAAAGTGCTCAAAAAGTGCTCAAAATTGCGAAAATGTGCTCAAAATTTCGAAATAGTGCTCAATTTTTTTAAAATAGTGCTTTCAATTCTGAACAATTAAATTTAAGCTTTTCATAAATATGCCTAGTTTTACTGACCAAATTAACCTTTCATGTTAAGAAATGTTGAAAGAAATAGAACAACAATATTTTTCGAACTTAACAAAGCTTTATTTCGGTCTCGTGCTATCGAAGCTCTTTCTGGAGCGCTTAATGCGCTTTTACTTAATCATTTATCAAAACCGCACAGTAAAATTCTTCTAAAAAGCTATAAATGAATGTTGTATGCATTATCTTTAATTTGAGGGGGGAAAAGAAATTATATAAGACAGAACTTGTGCATGTTTTTGATAACACCGTTTTTGCGCTTGGAAACGGTATTTTCTTACGGAATATTTTAAGAATCACACTTTTTGGAGGTGTATAGTTGTCTACCAAAAATTAAGAAATTTCATCGCGCGCTATTGAAACTGCTACCGAAAAAAAGAGAAGAAATTTCATGCCACAAAATATTTCGCGTTTCTAGGTATCATTACCATTCCCGTGCAGTCAGAAAAAAAACCTTTCGACCCTCCTTAAGGTGGCTCGCCTGGATTTTCCAGGGACGCACCATATCCACTTTGAACGGCTGCTACTCCACTGTCAGAACACGGTCGGGCTAGCCACTTCACCCATTTACTAGAAATAGAATAAACTTTCCAAAAATGTAGGTTTGTTTGACATCGGTGTTACCATAGCAACGCAGCGTTGACGTCATGCGTTTTACATATCAGCAATTTTCTCGAAATCTAGACCTAAACTTTTAAAACAACCTAGTGTTCCTTGTAGTCTAAATGTAGGCCTTAAAGACTGCAAAGTTTAAAAAAATTGTATGAGAGCGTTTTCGGAAACAAATGGGTTGAATATTTTCATTCAAAAAATAAACAGTTCGCCTTGCTTCCTGTTTAGTCGTCGAGAACTGTGTTTGCCGGACCGATTCAAACGCGGTTTTTAGCATATTTCATACCTGTGGCATAGGACTACTTCCCATGAAAATTTCATTCCATTTTCTTTATTCGATTTCGGTTTATGGAATAATAAGTAATGTAATAAATATGCTCATTTTACTCAAAATAGTAACGTATTTGCTAAGGAAGCTGTAATTCGAAAACAAGTCGATAAATATTTTTTTAAATCCATTCACCTGAAATTCAACATGTACTACCCTTGCCCTGTAAATTTCAAGAGCATTGAATCATTTTAAGGGCGCGAAATAAAAACAAAAACATAGGGAACTTTTACATTCATCCACGCAAGCTTCATTGCTGTATCATTTTGTTTATAGCTTGTGTCTTTCCGAAATTTCTCTTTTGTCTAGATTCTACATACTTGTGTGCTTTTGAACTAACAAGTTTACCATACACGCATGCTACGCTTCGCTACCGCCGGAACGCTCGTGCAAATTCTGTTCTTAGGACAATGACATGCAAATTAGTTAAACCATGAAGCTTGGCAGTGCGGGATGATAATGTTGAATAAGTGTGATTTTAGTAACCAGATCGGGAAAAAGTGCCCGTGACGTCTAGACCACATTTTCTAAATATAAATTTAAAACGAGATTTTGTATTAGTGACATTATAAAACCTTTTGTAAATAAATATTATAAGTTATATTATAACAGCGTTACAACTGGCAGCGTGACTATTGTACTAAAAACACAATTTGCACGAGCGTTCCGGCATTAGCGAAGTGTAGCAAGCGTGCATGGTAAACTTGTTAGTTCAAAAGCACACAAGTATGTAGAATCTAGACAAAAGAGAAATTTCGGAAAGACACAAGCTTTAAATAAAATGATACAGCAATGAAGCTTGCGTGGATGAATGTAAAAGTTCCCTGTGTTTTTGTTTTTATTTCGCGCCCTTAAAATGATTCAATGCTCTTGAAATTTACAGGGCAAGGGTAGTACATGTTGAATTTCAGGTGAAAAGTTTAAAAAATATATTTATCGACTAGTTTTCGAATTACAGCTTCCTTAGCAAATACATTACCATTCTGAGTAAAATGAGCATATTTATTACATTACTTATTATTCCATAAACCGGAATCGAATAAAGCAAATGGAATGAAATTTTCATGGCAAGTAGTCCTATGTCACAGATATGAAATATGCTAAAAACAGCGTTTGAATCGGTCCGGAACACACAGTTCTCGACGACTAAACAGGAAGTAAGGCGAATTGTTTATTTTTTGAATGAAAATATTCAACCCATTTTTTTTCGAAAACGCTCTCATACAATTTTTTTAAGCTTTGCAGTCTTGAAGGCCTACATTTAGACTACAAGGGACACTAGGTCGTTTTAAACGTTTAGGTCTAGATTTCAAGAAAATTGCTGATATGTAAAACACATGACGTCAACGCTGTGTTGCTATGGTAACACCGATGTCTAACAAACCTACATTTTTGGAAAGTTTATTCTATTTCTAGTAAATAGGTGAAGTGGCTAGCTCGACCGTGCTCTGACAGTGAAGTAGCAGCCGTTCAAATTGGGTATGGTGCGTCCCTGGAAAATCCAGGCGAGCCACCTTAATTTAGCTTAAGAAAAGAGTGAGAGTTAGCGATTATGTATACCAAGACTCCCAAGTCGATCCGTAAGTCCGATAATTTAAAGGGAACCTTGGCTGTAAAACAATGTGTTTTTCTCAAGTTTTTGTTATGGATGCCTAAATACTTTGCTGAGTTGTGTTTCCAGGAAATTGTACATTAGATGTCACTTATGCAGCGATATTCCTGTCAATAAAACCCACTTAAATTTCCTGCGCGCCGCCATCTTGGATCTCATGACGTCACAGTGTTTCCCCTATTGTTACGCAACAAAAGAGCTATTAGGGATTTAAGATCCGAGACAACGGTTCATTGATACGGTTGGACGAGCATGAGGGATCTGGGTCGAGATGTTGTGTGCGACCGGTCAAGTACGAAATTTCTGGCGGGAAACGGAGACATTAAGATTGTAAACACCGTCAGCTGATTACGGTTGGATGAAAACGTTCATTTTTTTTAAGTCGTCAACGTCTCTCTTGCTCGTCCAACCGTAGCGGTGAACCGTAGTCTCGTATCTTAAATTCCCTAATATTGTTTTCTGACAATACGATCAACACTGTAACGTCAAAGAATCCAAGATGGCGGCGCGCACGAAATTCATATGAGTTTTATCGACAGGAAAATCGGTGCATAAATGACATCTAGTGTACAATTTACTGGAGACAAACACAGAAACAGACTTAGACATGCAATAACAATCATTTGAGAGCAATCATTGTTTTTCAGCCGAGATTCCCTTTAAACCGACTGAAGAACCATAAATCACATTAATGGCGTTGCGCATGTGTGTAGTCACTGTTCGATTGGAGGCTGTTAATTGGCTACAAACAATTTAAGTTCTCTCCCTCGATACTTGATGAAACGATATGCAATATTTTTCTTGAAGACTACGTTTATATACAGTGTTTCAAAACCCTCCCACACGTGCGAGGTTCGTCAGTTCATATAAAAATCGCTGAAAATAACTTTGTCCTGCCCGGACAGCTAATATAAAGACCTCTCACCGTGACACTGACCTTTAAATATCTATTGAAGCGATAGTTTGGACTTAAAATACACCTTACCAGCTAAGTGGGTATGCAGAAAGACGGCAAAGATGCGGATGCCCTTTTCAGGAAGAGTGCTGTTCTCCAAGTTCTGATGACAATCGTAGAAATGATATTAGTGATTCAGTCTAAGGTTCACGACCGATCTAACGGTCACTATACTTCCAGCCATGCGAACGGCATGAAAACCGCGTACAAAGCTCATTCTTATAGCCGGCAAAATTAAACAGTTTCAAATCATTCCCATCGTCCGTTCTTTCTGTGATACAGCTGGGGTTTGGTGGAATCTAATACGCGCTCTAATTGGTGGTTTCTTGGTAGCCGACGCAGGCTACAATCTGATAACTGTAGCCCGGCGTTACCCCGTGACAGAAGTTGGCGTTGTCTCGCAAGCGCGCGTTACAAGCTCTGTACCTACTAAAGGCAGGAAAGAAACATTTTGGTTATCGAGGAATTCTTTTTAAAATGTAGCTCGCTATAAATAATTGTTTTTGAAGTCTCCCAAAGTCTCTCTAGCGCTGTTTGTAGTTATATAACAAATCACTTGACGACTAGTACCGAGGGATACAAGTTAGCTTTGTTTCCTCTCAAATCTCGATGATTCTCATCTCCGTCTCAGGGGAAACCGAGGATATACTGGAAACAAAACTCACTGTTTCCCTCGGTGCATATCACCTAAAAGTGTTTAATATACATGTACCTCCTGTAATAGCCCCGTGATCAACATTACATACTGTTAAGTGCGAAGGTTACTATACTACAGGTTTGTGGATCCGGGACAAAAGGTTGGTACAGCAAATGTTAGTACCTAACCCCGATTTTTCTCCAAGTCTCGCAAGACCTAATATAACCCGTTGTTAAATTTCCCTACGGGGGCAGTGGACGAAGCGGCACCCCATGAATGCATGCACCTCGGCGGAGCTAATTTCATCTCATACATGAATTCATCATTCACTCTTTCAAAAGTACACTTTATGAACCTGGTAATATTGTGGTTAATTCTAATCTTCACCCAAAATTGTTAACTTTTCATTTGCCTACTTCCTGTTTTGCTAGCAGCTCACCGATTTAATTTACCTCCCTTTTTGTAAAGTACCCACTCTCCCTGGAATAGAATATACATTCAGTACCGATTGTGTGCAAGCCTTGTTGCAATACCCGGTCACGAGCCAGTTTTCCTGTTTTGGTGGAATCACCATCCAGTTAGTGACAGAAAGACCAATCGTCCACGTCCCTGAATCATATGTACGCAAGTTGTCGGTATAATAAAGTCTGACACCGGAGCTGTCGTATCTTCCTGCAAGACAACGACAAATGGGTTACGGATGTTCACGACTGTCTAACGATTCAGAGGTCAACTTTAGATTGAACGTGCGTGCGCGAGAGACTTGTCCACTAGTTCCTCAAAGCCCGAATAAGATAATCCAGGCTTATGTATAAGTTTAGTGAGATTTGGTGAGCTACTGATTTCGAATTAAAAACCTATTGTTAATTTGATGAGGAAAAAGTAGTGCCTTTGTACTTGTAATTTCCATCTACTTTTCTAAAGTTAACAAGGAAATATTTAAATTGTTTTTTTTTTGTAGGTCGTTCATAAAGTAGATCGAATGCGAGGAACCTTATCAAATGTGCCTCCTGTCTTCTAGCTATTGTTTTCGCCCGTCTACCATCGGTTTAAAGAAATGACTGTGAGTATACAACTGTAAGAGGGTCTGAATGGGGGGGTCTACATGTCAGTTGTCAGTTAAAATTTTGGCCATTTGTCAGTTGTCAGTTAGCCCAAATTTACAATGTTTGACCCACAAAAAACAAATTTGTCAGTTGTCAGTAAAAAAATTGTCATTTGTCAGTTGTCATTTTTAAGGCCGTTTGTCAGTAGTCAGTTAACCCCATTCAGACCCTCCTGTAACCGAACGAACGCTCATTTCAACTCTCTCTACTTCAGAATATGTAGATATGGAATAATAGATCACGCAGAACTCGTTGCCGCCGGGATAATTCATTTATTAGCTATAGTCAATAGTTTTTAAGGAGCATGTTAAAATTCCTGGCCTGAGTTCCCCGAAGCCCGATTAGCATTAATCCCGGATTAACTTTTAACCAATGATTTTGGTTCTCTTGCCGGTAAAAGTTGTTGAACCTTATTCGCCCTATTCCAAAATGGTGAATCTTGTTTGAATAGTATAGCGAGCAGTAAATAACAGTTGGATATTACAACGTTAAAGAGTATGTCAAGATTAACAATAGTCTGCATTTTAGGGATGACAGCATAAAATGGTACTAAGTTATCGAGATTTCAATATATAGAGCTTTGTATGGGTTTGAGCCAGTTATACCTACTAGCTTCGTATTTAAATGTCAATAACTTTGCAACAATGAAAGACCAAACTCCCAAACTGCTCAATATTACTTACTTTTGCATGCTTTAATAAAGACGTCATTCACGTCGCCTAATATCCTAAGTTATTTGTCATTATGCAAATAAGAGCAGCCATATCGGAATAAGGTGTATTCTATGAGAGATTTCTTTATTACTGTTGGACGATTTTCATGATTAACCAATGAGACGTAGAGCTTTAACACATAGTTACTTATTGAAACCATTACTTTTTAAATATTGTACCTCCTATCATTTCTGGATTATCATAATGAAGTTCCATGACGTATATTTTCCCGCTTTCTGGCATTCCCACCGGATATCCAACATGGTCGGGATAAATAAAAGGCTGCAAAGTGGAAACATACAGTGAAGCCATCAGCGAAAAGGGTAAGACGTTGATGTTTGGTAAGAAAAAATATCAGACTTCTATACTTTCAAACCGGTTTTTACAGCACCCATATAAGGAGCTTTACAGGGAAACTGAACCCTAAAATAAACCCAACGACTATACAAAGATGTATTCGAAAGAAATCAGTTGTGCTATTTTATTTCTCTGTGCTACGCGTCTACGAAGAGAAAATCTGAATCTCTGCTATGTACAGACGGTTCAAATCTTGTAATTTATGACGTCGGTTTGGGGAATAAATTAGTTTTGCCACATTCTTCCTGGCAAATGAAAAGCTGGACTAACGGCTCCTAATTGCACACCATTGTGTTTTCTTTGTGCTGGAGGTGTGATTTCCTTGGTATGGGTGACGTACAATATTGGAAAATTTGCACTAAATATGCCATTTTGACGATGTTGCGCACGCATCAGTAGAACAATAGATGCGAGCTGCAAAGTCTCGTTCTGGTTCACCAACCTTTTGTTATTTAAAACAGATAGCCATTGTTCTAGCTGCGTGCGCAACATCGTCAAAATGGCCTATTGACGGAGCCGCCACGCAAGCTAGATTTATCAGCGGAGAATGGGTTATTTTTAGAACTTGAAAGCTGAGTCACCGAATATCGATATGTAGGCTTTTGTACGCAATGACTTTGATATGCTAATGATATCTAAATCTAATGACGAGCTCATAAGGAGATCGAGGAATCGCTCACTTAATTAATTCATGAAATGACAATATAAACTAACTAAAACCCTACCCTGAACCATAAAAAAAACTTGACCGGTCAGTAAACAAGATCTTACCCACCGCCTAGAGCTAGGGTTTTTCTGGAACTCGAACCCCGCTCCTCCTACTCGTAAGCCACTACACTAAACAACCATCGTCACCCAATTGCCGTAAAATTAATTTTTTTTAAACCACTGCTAATCTATGTATTTTTAGCCAATCAGAATGAGTGAGCGATTCCTCTCCTTAGGAACTCTGGGATTGCCCGGGCGCCGCCATCTTGGATGTTATGACGTCACACGGTTGTCTCTATTGTTAAACAACAAAGAAGGTATTTATGACAATAGAGGCACCACACGGGGACGTCAGACGATCCAAGATGGCGTGCCCGGGAAATTCAAATGAGTTTCATGGACATGAGAATCGGTCCACAACTGACATCTAGTGTACCATCACAGGAGATGACGAACACAGCATCCATAAGGAACATTTCAGAGCAAACAGTTCATTTCAAAGCTTTTCCGTTCAGCCGAGTAGGCCAGACTGCCTAAGTGAGAGAAACTCCAACGAGAAGTGTCCTATTTTACAAATTTCAAAACTCCACGAACCCCTCCACCGATGCCCCATGCTGCTACCACATCTCCAAAGCCTTTACACATCAGGACCTCGAATGGCATGTTTGCGAAGTCGAGACAATCTAAGGTGAGATTCAACATCTTTTCAGGAAATTGACGGTTGCACTCAGAGACGATAAAATGGTGAACAAATCCCTCGTTGCCTGGTTGGACGACTGGTTCAAACTGTGTTTTGAGGAAATAATGAATTTATTTAGTAATTTCTGATTGATTTAGGGATGGACCATTATATTGTTGAGGGGGGGGGGGGGGGGTGTTGGGAAAATGGCCCAATACCAAAACAAAATCCGTGCAGAGGATTGGAAGAAAAACAACCCTGCACAACATACCGAAAATTGCAAATACAATTATTAAAAAGTCCCAAGTCTAGTCTCTATACTTTAATTTGCGCCTCCAAATGCAGGAAATACCATTCAGACAACCTAGATTTTCAAAATTTTCCGCCCCATGGCTTACAATACAAAACATTTAGCTACACTCCCCTGATATAGAATGACAATATTCAACCATCAAAGTTATGTCAGGACCTCCAGACCGATTCCTCCTCCAGTAGCATAGCGAGCAAACAGGCAGACGAGGCAACTGCCTTTTATAAAATGTTGAAACTGCTCGAAAGTACTCTCAAAATGTAGGAAATTGAATTTTGGAGAACCTAGATTTTTTAACATTTTCTGACCCCCTCCCCCTTTAGTGATGTCGTCCGCAAAGATTGCCTTGCCTAGATTTTTAGTCAGTCTGGCAAGTCTGGAGTTTGAAAAAAAGACCTTGGAAATGTTGGGCAGGAATTGTGATATGATCACCGTAGGATTTTCTCTGATTTTAAATATATATATATGAGGGGAGGGGGGGTCAAAAAATATATACATGGAGAGGGGGACATGCAAAACATGTTACCATAAGACGGGGGCCATGTCATATGTCATTTTGTCAAATTGAAGTATAATATTACAAAATCCCACCAGCTCCCCATAATAAAAAAAAAAACGGCCCCCAATATGAACATATGTATGAAATATCCAATTCAATTTCCAGTTTATTTGACTGTATATATTGATGTTGTTACTACCTGGTACAATGTACATTTTGTTAGCATGACTGAACAACCTTCAATTAAAAAACCTGTTATGGGCAGTTATTTCATATTTACCTGTCTGTCGCTAAAGTATACTTGATATTTTATATCCGTAGCTCAGAGATCATGAGCAGGACTATACCGTGGTGCAATCTACATCGTATACTGATGAAAACAAAATTCTTGCAATTAAACTACCTCTTACCCTAATTATATGTCTCTTTCCTCCAAACTCAGGTAACTTGAAGGCTTTGCAAAGGTAGCTTGTCCTATTCCTAGAAACTGGCATCTTAGAAAGAGAACATATTATTTTTGTGTTAGGAAAATAAAACAATGGCAAAAGTATTGACTTAATGTTCGTTGCGTTGCCTATCGACACGGCGGTGACGACAGGACGTAAAAATGTGTTTTCTCGAGAGATTAGATGTTTATCGTTTCCTTAATTTATTAGCCTTTTATTGCTTTTCACATCCACATTTTCGAAAAATCCGATAACAAAGAGTTACGTTCATGCAGAACAGAAAACGAATTGTTATACTTTCCAACGTTCACGTTCTTTTATAACGTGAAATTTGAGGTGAAAATTGTTTGCATAGAACGGTCGAAATGTAGGTGACTGCGTGCATTTTTACGTGCAGTTATTGTATTTTGTAATTAAGGCTATTGTTTTATGCCGTCGTCCTATACGTTGTCGTCCTGGTTTCGTAAGGTCCCTATTGTATGTCCCTTTTGTTTCAGTCAAGTTTATCTAGTTATATACGTGCACGTGAGGTATTATTTAATTGAAATCAAACACAGTTTGCAGAATGCCTTAGCGTTTTCACAATTTGTGCTGTTTCCACTATTTCCACTGAGTCTGTTTGCAGCAGTTGACTAGTTTTAATTGACATGCTCTTTGCTCGCAAAGCGAAAAAGTCTGTATACATACGTTTGGCATGACCATATCAATATGGCTCCAACTCGGGTCGGGGTTGTCCTTTCTTCCATAACTCAGCAATAGCAGACTACGAGTTCCCTTGTACGTGTGTTTCTTCATGTTGGTTTCGGACTCGGGATCTTCGTCGTTGTAGGCAAATATGACTTTAGTGGTGCCATCCTGAAATTAAAACATGCAGCAAGTCATATCATACAACCAAGTTAACTGATCCTAATAGAACGGTTTTCGATAGAGTGTCGCTCTAAAACCCAAACCAGAGCCAATCACGGGAGCATGTACAAACTTGGGGGCACTGTCTTGTATTATAAATGGATTACTAGGTATATGCGGAAATGGGCTCGAGAATCTTACGAGATAAGCAGAGCCAGTCCTAGCTCTGAGGCTCAATTTTAGATCCCTGACTCCCCTTTCTCAACATAGGAAACACGGTTAATTTTGCAATCTTTTCTTCTAAGAAGGACGCTGAATTGTATCTATATACGTTTTGATGGCTGTGTGATTTGATCTGCATCGTTGCCTATTGCGTAACTTCTTGGAACTGACCGTTTCTGCATCGCTTTCAGTTGGTAAAAGCGAGCAAATACCCTGAACTTCGTACTGAGATTTGTATATCTTTGTATCAAGACGAGTCCGGGAGACTGTTTAAATTATTTCAGTGGGAACACGACAGGTATGTAAAACGCTTGCGCATGCGTGAATTTCAAATCACGCTGGCGCGCATTATTTAGATTAAATTTTCACTCGAAATTTGGATTTCAAAGCATTGTTACAGAACAGTACAAGCTTCGATTCTTAAGTACTTTCATGAACTAGTCCCACATTTAATTGGCTCTTAATTCTTGCGGTTTTCCCCTTAACCGTGGTATTCTTTGCGATGTCTCGAGTTGTTTAAAAAAAGAAACCATTTAGGAGCATTTAGAGCTGCTCCCGCGATTTCTACCGCTGACTGAACATGCGCAGCATTTTGCAGACCTGCTGGCCGAAAGATAGCGGGCTCTGGGAACTAGATTGCAGACCTGCTTGATCGAAGTATTTATCGAACGTAACGTAACCCCGATAACTGGCTAGTAGTCAAGCTAAGATCAAGAGGTCAGAGTTAATGAGATGGATGCAAAGATGATACGATATAAACACGCGTTTTCCGTGAAAAGTCAGAAGCGAATATTTAACAATTATTCACCGAAGTGGAGGTGAATAGTGGTGGATATTTACCGAGCCGATTCGGCGAGGTAAATATCCACCACTATTCGCCAACACTGAGGTGAATAATTGTTTTAGATATGCCACACTCCAGGTGAATAGCCAGCACCAAATAGTTATTTTATATCTGTCAAATGGGCAAAAACTCGCGCGAGATGATCGCTGCTTTGCTCGGAGATGAATATGAAATCATATTCACTGTTTGAGTAGCCAATAAGAGCGCGCGAAAAGTGATATTCACTGGTGTGGTGTATATACTAATCAAGATTATACACCTCAGTTTGCAGTTTTGATCCCTCTCTTTGACCCAATCTTACCCACATAAAGACTTCTTAGTTATTCATTAGATGAATACCGCTGACTATATAAACCGTTCGCTCAGTGAGAGGGTTCATTCGATTGGTATGTAATATTTACAACATGAGCAGCCGTGTTGCATGTGAATTAAATAATACAAAAGCCTCCCAACCACCTCCCTGGTAAAAGCGAGAAAGTACCCGGGAATTAGTTTGTACTCTGACAGAGATTTGTATGCCCTTTGTGTGTTCCGAATCCTGGTTTGTAAATCAGGCCTATAGAACACTTTGTCTATTCAGGAGGCGTTTTCGCAGTGATTAATGTCATGTGTTTTACTAAAACCTGGGTCTATCGTTGCTTGATAACTGTTCTTTCGGACAAAATTATATTTGAGAGTAGGTAATAAACGGCCGCTCAAGTTTCCTTGAACAATCCTTGAACAATCCTAAAATGTACTGTTCAATTAACTTCACCAAATTGCGAAAAACATCACCCAAAAAACTTCATTGCCTTGTTTTTCCATGTCACTTTATCAGTTCTATCTGAAAAACACGGAGAAACAAGAAAAGGGAATTGTTAAGGCTATATGGAAATCAGGATTAAGCATCAACCTTTTATCTCTAAAGCTATTTACAGCCGGTAGATATCGGGAAAAGCCATTCACACAGCGCGAAAATACGAGCTCGACGACGCTCCGACCTTTTGTGTTGCGTAAATTATATAAGAGGATATTACACGGTGGTGAGAAGATATGAAGTTTATCCTCGAGAGTCGAAAACCACCGTGTAATTTTCTTTTTATTATATGGACAATTAAACTGTTCCAAGAACTGTTATCTATTAATTTTACTTACTGTCAGTAGAAACTTCTTCGTGATCTTTCTAAGCTGTTTTGGGGAGTTTAATCGGGTTTTCTTGTGTCTTCGTTGCAGTCGAGAAAATCTTTAGAGAGTTTTAGATCGTATTTCGCTTTTTGTGCTCGGAATATTCATTATTATTGCAGCTCATTTAAGCTGTTTACATCTTCCTCTGTGATTTTCACAAACCTGCCACCATCTTTGTAGTTCAAAAGGCGGCAAACGTGACGTCATCGATATTTTCACTAGTGAGGATATGGAAAATACGCTACTCAGTACCCGGATGTAGTTTCGTATGAATTATATCAGTGGTTTATTTCTCAGTAAAACAGTATCTTCCATATAATAAAACAAAAATGTTGGTGTTATCGTTTGATCGACAGGCGTTAAACATTCATTTTTGTATCGTCCCATTCTCCCGAGCTCCAATCTTCCGAAAAACCGAGAAAAAACCCCCCGAAACACCTGCTGCACAGACCATCATTCATGACTTACCTCGATCTTACGGTCCTGTTTGCTGCATGTATCTATTTTCCTGCTGAACTTCAGTATTGTTGTGCCGTTTTCCTCAGTACCACTAGACAGTTTGTAAGTGTCCTGGACATCGTCCATTGCAGGCAGGAAATACCCTTCGGCATGACGGTTCTAATGGAGATCAAACGGAACGGCATGTGTCGAAAATATGAATCAATACAACACTTATAACTACTCAGTCACAGGATTAAAACAAACCTAGTTTTGAAAAGAAAATCATTAAAAAAATATGTGCTTTGGTTTCCGATTCCCGATTCCGTTGTTCTAGTTTCCTGGTTTTCTGTTTGTTTACTTAATTAAGTGTCTCGATCGAAAATCCGTAGCCACTTCGCGAATATAAACAAATCTCATATGTAACGTTTACGATTTTGCCTGATTCTGCTCAAATTTTCACAAACAGTACAACATTTATTGATACAACTGGGGCGCTTTCCATTCAACCAAAACGACGGTTAGAAGTTTCTAAAATTTCGAATGTCGAATGGAACGGGATTTTTCGAATTAGACAAACCGGTCGGAAAAAAAACGCGTTCCATTCGCTGAAACTACCCGGTTATTAGTAGCCTCGATTTCAATTCTCAAAACTGGCAAATCACAGCAAATCTACCGGAATTTTAGGAAAAAGAGGACCACCACAACTTTCCGAAACTTCGAACCGGAAATTTTACTGTTCTGTTTGATTTCTTACCGGAATTTTCGTTTTTTGGGGTTGAATGGAAAGCGCCCCTGATAATGTCAAAATATTGAACCGATCACACATACTAATGACGTAATTGTGACATAAGTCAACCCCACTTTTTTCACATTTTGAGACATTACTCGACATATAGTCGAACGATCTTTTTAAAAACCACTCAGTGTTCAAACTTATAACACAATGACATACACAGTGTAAATTTGATCAAAATCCCTCGGGCGGAAGTAAATTGTGTTAGCCAAAACAGAAAAAAAGCTGTAAATATTTCTTTCGAGAGAGTAAAAAGTCGAAAAATGGCAAAAACCTCAAAATCTACAAAAAATCTACCAGGACACTATACCAACATAATACTGATCTCTGGATAGCTCTCATGTGCAGTTAAATCACATACGAAGTTTCCAATAAGCAAATTTGCTCTGGTTTTCCGTGGTATGGACTCTTATTTACCACGATTTACGTCATCACATGGTCAAAATTTGTTGTGGACTCACGAGGCGGAGCCGAGTCCACACCACGGAAAACCAGAGAAAATTTGTTTTACAACAATATTAGAAAACGTACAAGGAAGTTTCGTTATAAAGCGTGACAACTTTGAAAGAGCCAGCGTTGTCTATACTTTCTCGTGTCAGCACCATTGTCTGGACTCTCATTTGCCACCGCACATCCACCAATCGGATCGCGAGATTACCGGCAATTGTGGTAAAATCAATATTCATTCGTATATTTAGTTATGATATAACATCATATTTGCCGCGTAGCACTAGTAAGTGTAAAGAATGTGACGTAAAGTGGTAAGATGTAGTGCTAAGTGTGCACGCCCTGCGAGGGAAAGACAAAAAATATCTGACCCAAGTGGGACTCGAACCCTACGACTTCCAAGTTACATGTCTGGCGCTCTGGCGCTCTACCAACTGAGCTATCAAGTCAGATGAGACAAATCGTGGGTATTGGTGCGTTTTATGGGGTCACGGCGAGTATATATGTATATGTAGTTATGATAGAAATTCATGTTTGCCGCGTAGCACTAGTAAGTGTAAAGAATGTGATGTAAAGTGGTAAGCTGTAGTGCTAAGTGTGCACGCCCTACGAGGGAAAGAGATAAAAATCTCTGACCCAAGTGGGGCTCCAACGGTTTCCAATGGAACTGAATTACATGAATAACATAGTTTATAAGGTTCAGTATAATACGACTGAAATGTTGAGACCCGATTGTTGAGCACCTGAAGGCAATATATTTAACGCAAACACGAGTTTAGCACTGTAGTAAAAACTAAAGTACAACTAAATTGTTGTTGTTTGTTGTTACGTCATCCAAAAACGAATCTCAATGAGGATTGACTAACCTCATGTTTAAACCGAATAATCAAGCTCTACTTAAGCAGGTTTAAGCAGGCATTCCTGTTTGTGACGTATTATGTATGTGCCGCGGGGTGGGTCAGGGTTTTGAGCTGAGTTTGGGCAGGTAGCGGCAGGGTTTTGACCTGATTTGGGCACTGATCAGGATCAGGATTTGAGTTTAATTTGGGTGCGGTCAGGGTCGGGGTTCAGTATTTTTTAGGCAGTTTAGGGTTCAGTTTTTTTAGCTAATATGTTAAAAAAGACATTCTGTTGTGGCATTTAGATCGCCTGGACATGCAAGCATGAGGTCTCCAGATCCCGTGACGCCGCTAATTCGTACTTCAGTACTTATGTATGTACTTCATCTGCTGATTTGTTTACCCAATGCCACGTCTCGACTTGAAATATTCCGTGCTAATTACAAAGTAAACCACAAAGAAAACATAATTAATGTACCGAAAAATAGCAAGGATGGAGTCCCCGATCAGGATAAAGCAACTTCCAACGTCCGAAAACGGAACGTCCACAGGCAGCTCAGTTAGGAGGTAGCCCATGGGAGTTACTTGCCCTGATCTGAGAGCATTCTTCCTAATACCCATATAGCCGGATCGGCAAGCATACTTCGCTTGAACAAGCCACGCATTTCTCTATACCCACATATGCATTATATTTTAGCTGTACAGGTATTCTATTAGCTACATAGGCATAATATTCTCTAAGCCAAACAGGCAATCTTTAGCCACACAGGCATATATAATGCAATAGCGCCTGTCAATCATAAATCTCTATTTCTCAGACTCTCTAGCGCTTTAATTCTTGCCACCCATTCACTACATATTCAGGCAAGTATCACTGATGCAGAAGTTCTGACATCATAGAATGAGCTAGCTAAATAATAACAATATTATCGAGGACCGAGAGCTGTTATTTACCGGGAACACACCCGAATTATTGCCTCACAGACATTTTTCTAACCACCTCTGCACAATTCTTTTTTGGCCACACAGGCATTCTTCTACCGGAGAGGCATTCCTTCAGCCACACAGGCATTATTTTAGACAACCAAAAGTCAAAATATAATTATAACCTAACCAAACATAGCCTGCTTATGCAGACTTATTTTTTCAATCTCATAAATTCGAAGAAAAAAGTAACGTCGTTACTTTTTTCTTCGAATATATGAGAGTGAAAAAAAACGTCTGCATAGCAGGCTAAACCAAACACGCATCAGACGCATTCTGATGGCGGCGCGCATAAGTCACATTAAGCTATAATAAAATAATAAATGAACATGTATATAATTCTACTAGCTAAAACTAAGCTACAAAAGTCGTTACAGAAACTACCTTACAATAATAATGGTTGTTCTAGCAGCAGACATGCAGTTTGAGAGCAGTGAAACTTTTCCTAGATACACCCGCCATCGGTACCGCAATACAGATCGCAAAGAATCTTAATTTAAACTACAACCGAAAAGTGAAAAATCCGCACAACAACCAAACTGCGAGGTGAACAGCATAAACCACCGAGCATAATAGACAAAATAACTATATCGGAATACAAACTAATTCTTGGGTTGCACGTTACGTCATCGCCGCCATGTTGGTGGAAGTTAACAAAGGATTCCTCGTTAGCTTCTTTTGTTAGTTCCACCAACATGGCCGCCACGGCTTTGTTATTTGAATCTCTGGGGATTGGTTGCAACCCAGCAATAGGAGTTCTCACAACGCTCCCGTAAAGGAACGAGCACATGTCATACCAATTACAGTACTAGTCATTCAAAATTGCGGCTGGGCTGCCTTGGCCGTTCAAAAGAACTGTTGAAGAACCGTGGCCATCATATTATAGGCTTCAGTTGGTTTTTTCCCCTCATACTTCTTCGAGACAATATCGAGAACTAGCAAGCTAGCCGGAGTTGATGCTGGACGAGACGCAAAACTACCTGTTCGTCTTCTGGTTTCTTGCAAACATTATAGAGAGCATTGTTCTTCCTTTTATACTCTCGTTAATTAATTCCCTAGGCGTAATTTACATATTCAAATTGACTTTGCATAGCTCGTGCTTGCTTATGATGAGTCACTCTAGCAAATGCTGGAATTTGAGACAAGCATGTGATGGTCAGATTAAAAATCCACTGAGCCAAAAAAGTATGTATGTATGGTCTGATGTATGTATTGCTTGCTTGTTCGAGGGTGTTGATATAATCCTGTGAGAACGAAAGGTTTTTCAGAACGAGTACTAGTGTTGAACACGCTGAACACTATGGATGTTCATACACAGGTAACCCAAGCTCTGAAAAGGAAAATAGGCCCAAATCGCTAATAAACGACAAAAGACAATATATAGAGCAAAGGTACGTTCATTTCAGTTGATTTTAACTATCAATAGTGGTAAATTTCGTGATTTTCCCCGTTTAGTAGTTCCCCTATATTATACTGACAAATACACACAATTAGAGCTTAGGTTGCCTATGGTTCATATGGCTTTGCAGCTGATTTGCGTTGTATGAGAAAAATCGGAGAAGGAGAAGATTGTTTTTTCTCCTCCAACATAATAACCAGAACAGATTTTCAGGTTACAGACCTTGTCAAAATGTTGTACGTATTCATTTTCAAAGATTAACTAATGGAAGAAACTTGGCCTTAGCCCAGAATAGATTTGAAACTGCTTGTGCCAACCACAAATGTAAGCCGTCAAACGCAGTGCTATCTTATTGGTTAAAACACGTAAGCCAATTATTTCTATGTGTACCAAGCTAGCACAACCCAAATTTAACACCCAAGCACGGTACGCTTCGGTGGGTTTCAAGCAAGGAGAAGGAGCAGAAGCTGCCGTGCGTAGTCGGTCACAGTCGCTAGCAGACTGCAGTATTGAGCCACTTCTTCTTCAACCGGAGATTTAGAGTCGGAACCAATTCATACCACCGGCTTCAAAATATCGCATTTAGTATGCTCATTTATGCCAACTGGAAATAAAAGAGTTCAGCCCGATTGACCATACATCGGTTCATATCAGGGTTGCTGTGATTTGTCTTTCGATCTGACTAGGCTTGGATAAATTCTGCCGGCAGAATTTCGAGCAGAATTGGCCACTTCGGGCAGTGAGCATTCTGCCGGCAGAAAACTGCCCTCCGAGGAGAAATTCGAGCAGAATTCGGGGAAATTAGCGGTCTGAAAGTCCCACGGTAATTTTTGTTTTTAAAGTAAAACAAATCGTATCTCATGATTCCAGATAGGGTCCGCGACTCATTGTACTTACTAGAATGCGCCCACATCATACAAACGTCAGTAAGCGGTAATATAATGGGAGCCTGCATTCTGCAATCCATATAGCCAGCGACATCACAAATCAATTACAATATGGAAGAGCCGGATTCGGTTGACTTGACCTCAACAACAACAACGGCCACAACTACAACTCACACTTTAGTAGTTACAGAAAGCACAACAGCAACTAGCAATACTAGCACTTCTTCAACAGGTCGAACAATTTTGGATACACTCAGAGCCCCGGATAAGTCTGTTCTCGGACGGAAGAGAGAAGTAAAAGTTAACATTCCTAGTGTTTCTCACAGAAAGCAGGCGCCAAAAACCACGTGCGCTCCCAAGAACGTTTCACCAAGAGAAAGGTTAGCAGAGTTCCCTGGCGAAAACCTCAAAATATCTAATAATGCGTTGTTTTGTGAAGCTTGTCGTGAGACATTGTGTGTAAAACGTTCTACCGTGGTTACGCACATCAAAAGCAAGAAGCACGTAGCAGGTGTGAAACGGTTACAGGATAAGAAGAATAGAGAGCGTGACCTGGCCGAAATGCTGCGCTCTAGGGACACGGAACGGCACGAAGTCGGAGAAAATCTGGAAATGAACTGCAGAGTTTACCCGTATCAAAGTGCTCACTACTTTCTTAAAGGCTGGAGTGGCTTTAAATAAATTGGACATATTTCGTCCGCTCCTTGAAGAGAATTATCTGAGGTTGACAAATCGCACAAATATGGCACAGTTAATTCCTGTTGTAGTAGACGAAGAAAAGAAACGAATCAAGGAGGAAATTACAGGACGCGAGCTCTCCTTGATATTTGATGGCACAACACGATCAGGCGAAGCACTTGTTATAGTTTTTAGATTAATCAAAGATTGGAAGATTCAACAACGCTTAGTTAGATTGGAGCTCTTGCAGAAATCACTGAAAGGAGAGGAGCTGGCAAGGGAGTTGCTGAATGTGTTAGCCAGAGAATATGGTGTGCCTTCTGAACTGGGCCTTGCAACTATGCGTGACAGAGCATCTGTAAACGAAGCTGCTATGAGAACTGTGGCTGTAATGTATCCTCAAATCCTGGATATTGGATGCTTTTCCCATACACTAGACCATGTAGGCGAGAAGTTTGTCACGCCACTCCTTACAAGATTCGCCAACAATTGGATCTATTTGTTTTCTCATTCTCCCAGAGCAAGACTACTTTGGAAAGCCCGCACTGGAAAGAACCCAAAGACATGCTCAAATACAAGATGGTGGAGTAAATGGGAAGTTCTGAAGAACGATCTGTTCCTCTGTTACCCAGACATCCTGCAATTCTGCTGGAAAACAATGACCTGGCACCAGCCACGAGAGAGAAGCTACTTGGTATCATTGGAGGTGTGGATGAGGTTCATTTAAAGCTGCAGTTAGCTGCCACTGTTGATGCTGGAGAGCCATTTGTAAAGGCAACTTACAACTTGGAAGGGGACACTTTCTTAGCCGTGAAAGCTTACGATACCATCATACAGCTCCAGGAATTTGTAAGGCTACAGAACATGCCAAATGTCAGACGAATATCTGCTGACATTGCTCAAGCTCAAGGTAATCCGGCTCTGGCCCAACAACTGAATGCATACGCCTTGGGGTGTGTGCAGCCAGGGTTCGATTATTTCACCTCTAAGTTTGCTACAGACCGAATTTTATCAAACAACTTAGCGTGCTTCAAAGTTGCTCGATTGTGCCACCCAGGAAGAGTGAATGATCTTCGGCCAACTGCTGCTAATGTTCAAGAAATGAGGAACTTTCCTTTTGTGGAGAAAGCAAATGTAGACGATTTGGTAGCGGAGCTACCCAGATATCTTGCAGCAGCCGATGGAAGTACTATGTATGTAGATGCAGTGGAATGGTGGATGAGACATGAGAACGACAGTACCAAGCTGGGCAAACATGGCAAGACGTATAACTTTGTGCCAGCCTTCTTCAGCCGCAGCAGAACGTGTCTTTTCGCTACTGCAATGTTCATTTGGCGACAGGCAAGACCTAGCTCTCGAGGACTATATCGAAGCATCTATAATGCTTCAGTATAATAACCGATAGGCTGTTCCGCTGTTAGGCTCCGATAGGAATGTGACGACATCATGACTACTGTTAGCCTCTATTACCTCTAGGCTCTAAGTACAAGATAATTATTTGTGTGTTTAATACACTATCACGGCCGGTCCTGGATTATACTGCATTTATGGATATTCAGGTGTGAACAGAAACTGTTAAATTGCAATATTGCATATGTTAATACGAGTAACGAGATTTTTGTTTGTTGGAAGTCGCACAAATTAGTTCGCACACTCTCACAGTGCCTTTGATTAATGTTATTTGTAATTGTACAATAAAAATGGGTAACCAACCTTATTGACTTTGAGTTTTTATTAAAAGCTGCGAGCAGAATTTCGAGCAGAATTTTAGGGTTTGAGCAGAATTTTAAGCAGAAAATGCGATTTTTTCGAGCATTGCCGGCAGGCAGAATTCACCAATTTACGAGCAGAATTTATCCAAGCCTAGATCTGACGATCCGTGGACGTTTTAATTTGGTGGATCAGTGACGTGCACTTAACAAATTGAACATTGTTGCATTACAAAACCTATTACAAACTGAACAAAGATATTGCACGAAAGTTTAAGGGTGAAATTATTGCGAAATAAATGTTAACTCAATTAACAATTAAGAGTATTAGGTGGTTCAGCATTTACCGTTAAGTACGGCTTTCCCTCTTTCACCCATCCAATAACGACATCAGCTCCCTTCATTCTCCCCGTTCCAGTTGAGAATCCGAATCCAACCCATCCAGTGGTATTCGCTTCTATGGCAAACGAGATACTCTTCTCAGCTCGGTTTACGGTCCAGTAGAGTTTCATCTTCTGCGCTGGATCCAACGCTACGAAATGGTTGTACTCAGAAGTCAAATGAGCTCCAAATGTTAAGCCCAAAAGGCCTAAGAATACACCTACTTGGAAGGCTGGCATGCTGAATACCAGGACTTGGTAACTCCGCTATGCAGTTTTCGATCACTTCGGGATAAACTGTTATGTACACCCCCACAAGGTGACGTCACTATTTACTCTAACAACAAAAGCCTCTATTATCTTACTGGCAATCGAATTGAACCTTCAAGAGTGATTAATCAAAACTACAAAAATAGTTCGCTCGCGGAATGGTCCAAAATTTAAAATTATTTTGTATTCCATTCTCACTGGCATTACAGTCATGCAGTCACTGCAGCTTACTGTCAGTAAGGCTTAGATTAATTTTAAGTTATGGGCGAACAGAATTGTTTTATCTGCATGATGAGCCGCAGCCAGGAAATTTCTGCGCGTACCTAATTTGAATAACAAAGAAATGTGGAACTGAGTTCCACATTCTTGAGATAGCTTTTACCGCAATCTCGGCATGATATTACTGCGAAGCGTAAATATTGACAATCAAAAAGACACCACTTAGTTTTAATGCGTTCTGATTAACAGCGTGATACTGAAGCGAATTACGATCTATGGCATTTGATTACAAGGTTTCATCAACAAAGAAAATGAGGTGCATTTACTGCTAAAAACTATAGTAATAAAAAACTATATTTTAGCACTCTCATCGTAAGCGGGGGGGGGGGGGGGCGATACGAGACCAAATACACGAAGAAGACTTGTGTGCGAGTATTGCCAATGGCCAAGAACCCGCGAGTTTCAACTTGTTTGGTGGCCACGAGTTTCTTTCGCAGTCTAGGTACGGTCATCTAAAGTTACGTTTCTTTGTTGAACACATTAGCCTCTGAACATTTTAGCAACCCATTTGCTAGACATTTTCACGTGTATATGATGTATTAAAGAACATTTTAGTTTTCAAACAAATATTTTTATTGCGTATATATCTTTAAGATGTTTTCTATTTTAACTTCATCAGTTTAGCGAAGCATTTTTATAATTGTAGTCCTCATTAATTAATTACAGACAGTGCATCAATATACATTGTTTTAAAATGGATTGGAGTTCTATAAAATTAACTATGACGAGAGTATAAATTAGAGTCTTTGTCAATAAATCCAATAACGACATCAGCTCCCTTCATTCTCCCCGTTCCAGTTGAGAATCCGAATCCAACCCATCCAGTGGTAGTCGCTTCTATGGCAAACGAGATACTCTTCTCAGCTCGGTTTACGGTCCAGTAGAGTTTCATCTTCTGCGCTGGATCCAACGCTACGAAATGGTTGTACTCAGAAGTCAACTGAGCTCCAAATGTTAAGCCCAAAAGGCCTAAGAATACACCTACTTGGAAGGCTGGCATGCTGAATACCAGGACTTGGTAACTCCGCTATGCAGTTTTCGATCACTTCGGGATAAACTGTTATGTACACCCCCACAAGGTGACGTCACTATTTACTCTAACAACAAAAGCCTCTATTATCTTACTGTCAATCGAATTGAACCTTCAAGTTTATTAATCAAAACTACAAAAATAGTTCGCTCGCGGAATGGTCCAAAATTAAAAATTATTTTGTATTCCATTCTCACTGGCATTACAGTCATGCAGTCACTGCAGCTTACTGTCAGTAAGGCTTAGATTAATTTTAAGTTATGGGCGAACAGAATTGTTTTATCTGAGACAGAGAGCACCAGAGTGCCTGAGAGAGAGGCAACCGTCGCTGAGGGGAGGGCCGGTGGGGATTTTTTACTCGGGCTGTCTGTGGCAGCACCGAGTCTTAATTTTTGTTTGGTGCGGTTATTTTTTCTTTGTTCCCATGTATTACATTTCAAGTTCACCACCAATCAGATTGCACTGTGCTGGTCACGTGACACTCTCCAGGTTAATTTATTTACATATAAATGATATGGAAGTTTTCAACAGCGACACGAAGAAATATATATATATCTACGGCTTAGAAACGATCGAGGCTGAAATGATATGAACCGACCGGAGTGCAAAGACTGTACGAAAAGTTAGATAAAACCTTTCTTTGATGGCAAAACAACCTCATAAACTCAAATACGATAGCCTTGTGAAGCTATAGAAGTTTATATTATCGACTACGTCTGCAAACATCGAACTGCTATGAAACCGCTTGTCAGTATTCGCACTTTCGTGACAAGCGAACTTTTCTACTTTCGACACACGGTCGCTAAACTGTACGAAATCTCCAAGAATAAATCCCTAATGTCCAAACTAACGGGAAAAACTGAAAGAGGAAATCCTTGTGAGCAATCGACGTACATATGAAGCTATATAAGTTATCATCGACTATATGAGAGTCAAACATCGAGCTGCTATGAAACCGCTTGTGACAGTTTGTTTACGCACTTCCGTGACAAGCGAACGTTTCTACTTTCGACACACGGTCGCTAAACTGTACGAAATCTCCAAGGATATATCGGCTAATGTCCAAACTAAAGGGAAAAACTGAAAGAGGAAATCATTGTGACCAATCGACATACATATGAAACTCCAGAAGTAATTATTGAATACATGAGAACCCATAGAGAAAACCGATAATAATAAACACGGTATTAGTTACTCGCGCTACAGCATAGCTTGAAATACTGTACGAAAACTCCCGTTTAAAAAATTCCTGATGCCGAAAGGACCGTAGCATCTTAAACAAGATATCCTTCTGACCAATCGACATACATATTAAGCTGTGAAAGTATGTTTCCATTCCATAACCGCCGATAGTGCAAACTAGTAAACTGCCACTGGTAAATTAACCTTGCGTACTTGCGAGTACTTGCGAGTACTGAACTTTCTAGCGTCAAATGCATGTGTTACGTTTCCAAACTTTAGGACAAGAAATCTTCCATAGAATGTTCTATTTTTTTACAGCTGAGAACTGTATTATTAAACATAAGAAATAAAACAATAGTGCCATTTGAAGAATTATATATCTACGGACGCGAGCAGCTCGTTTCACTTTGGTCAAATTCGGACTGTTTACGACTGGAACCTGCAGTATAACAGAACAGCAGACTAAATTGTAAACGTGTGTTGCATGAATAAGTAGTGTTTACAGTAAAAGGTCAACTACTTTAATTTACATACGAGAAAACAAAAATATTAAATTACATACATGTATATATACTAGGGGAGCAGAGAATGAAAGTCACCGCGCTACCGGCCACTCCTAAAATAAAGACTGCTAATATTTAGCTAATAATTCTCCCCTTTGGTCATTACCCGGGCCAGCGTAGACTGGGTCCGAGTCAAGTTTCGCAAGTGTTAATTTTTTTGTGTCGCTGTTTGGCGCTGGTAACCAATCAGATTACACTGGAGCCCATTGTTTTATTCCCAACACGTGACAAGATCAACCAATCAGATTCGACACCCGCCGGATTTGGTTGTTTACTGAGGCAAAGTCAGCAACGGAGCGAAGATTAGGGGCCATTCTTAACCATTATTTTGCTGAAACCAAAGGTTTCTTCGAATGAAATACCAAGATGTTCAGTTATTCTAGGGCTGACAGGGCTTTCGATGGAAAATTCTCACATGTGGCGATCCAATCGCACAGTCAGCTAGTCTGGCTGGACTTGCCGGCCGGAGGAGGAGTGATGGTTTTGGTCCAATAATCCACGGAAACTGAAAGAAAATGCCTGTACTGCTGCATCTAAGTGCCATAGGATTGCAGTGTTGCGTTGTTGATATTGTTGAAATGCCCTACCGTCACACACTGTGAGGAGGTCAAATGAGGGATTTTGATTGTTTGCAATGTTGGCTGTTTATATTTAATACCGCCAAGTCTCAGCTCAAGAGTCGCAAAAGCTGGAAGTGAACAGTGATTGACCCTTTTATTTGAACGCGAACGGAAATCAGAACTGGTGAGGTTGAAATTATGTGTTTTTATACGCACACAAATCTTATTTGTTCCCTACTTTTTAAATTTTATTAAGTGTAATGGTGACTGTAATTCGAACTGGAAATGAAATCGTCCGTAAGTTGAACCGTATGTGACGTCAAAAGAATAACAGAACTCAGAAGAGAGAGGCATTCGAATTGACCACCAATTATACCCTAAAACAGAACTGGATATGACTTACAACCCTAGAATACCGTATTAAAATTGAATTGGATGTGACTTTGGAAACCGAGCTAGTTGAAACTGTCAAAAGAAGAGCAGGATTTGTCGTGTAAAGCCGTAACTATAAACCGAACTGTCTTAAAACCAGAACTGGACAGTACAATTATATAAGTTATGGCTCTATCCATTTCAAACCTGCCCATTTCCCCCCACCCCCCCCCCCCCCCCCCCCCCCCCCTGGATATTTGTGGGGTATCAGAACGTTGCAAATGCCCCACCGTGGGGTCAAATGTTCCACTATGGGGCTTTGGTACGGGAGCAAATCTCATACAATTCGCTATTTTGACTCTTTCTACAAATTAATTCCCCACCCCACCAACTTTTCTTTGCTCCCAAATTTCCCATCCCTGGGACAAAAACTCAGTCAAATGCCCCCACCCCTGGGGGATGGGCAGGTTTGGAATTGGTAGAGCTTTTAAAATACATAGATACTGGAACTGATAAGAACAAATATAAATATAATTGGGTGTGGAGATTTATTTACCAAGCGAACACTTTTGCCCTGAAATTTTATTTTTTGTAAAAGTCAACTTGAAATACCAAAGAAAGAAGAAAAATGAATATTGAATTAGAGCCGACTTGAAAAAATTGAATGACTATCATCAGAAAATTGTAAAATAGTAAAAATAGATTAATTTAGGTTTTGAATGGGAACTCCTGGGCATTTCTCTCTTGGGCACATCAGAAGGGGTTAGAGTCGGAAGGTTGGCATATTGCTGATCCTCCAAGCCTAACCCAATCCGTGGCCCAATCTACTTTTATAGTATTTCAGAAGTATTTTCAGATAACAAATTGAAGTGATATATAATTTATATGCATTCACTTGTATACTGATATTATTATTACAGTCATGAACAGACAATATTTAGCTTAACTCTTTCACTGCTACATTATGTGTGGTAATTTTGCCCATAATATCACTTTTCTGACCACCATGACAATTTCTTTAATTTCTCGAGTTCAATTAAGGGTACTGACATGAAATCTTCAAGATATGTACAAAATATAATTCTAAATCTCGTTTTGCATGAGCCAAAATATAAACGATTAAGAATGAAAAGTCTGAAGACTATACAGCAAAGCTGATATGCAACATAAAATTCTAAAACAAAGCACTACGGTTAGCTAGGCCTGACACGAAAAGTGCTCGAACTAGATTGCAGCCATAGACAGCTGTTTCGTTCTTATTAGAACTCGTCAGTATGGCATAGCAAACAGTACGCGGGCTTCGGTGCCATTGCACTACCAACCCGGACTGCGCTAAAAAGCATCTAGTAAGAGCTCATAGAAAGGCTTGGTTATCGGGTCACACGTCATTACGTGTGGCGAAAAGCCAAAAACCAAGCAAATCTGAACTAAACGTGTCAGTGCTTTGCAAGAAATATCGTGATGCTGGCCAGACCAGCTTTATAAAAATGATGACAAATAGCACGAATAATCGGATCTATAAAAGACCTACGGTACAAAAATCCACAATAGAAAATACATAAGCAAATACCGTGAACAAAAATCCTGCAAAAATACATTGGATCCGAAGTAAGGACCTATGCAGCCAAAAGATAAACGATTAAGAATGAAAAGTCCGAAGACTATACAGCAAAGCTGATATACAACGTAAAATTCTAAAACAATAGACATACGTGCTTGCTGTCCAGCCGAAGGGGGGTGTATGATATACAAAGAACCACCCCTTCCATTGGAGACGAGAAAACTAAGGTGTAACAGACGGTAGGAGAAAGATACTGTTGCTCAAGACCACGAGACGTGTTTGTTGAACCTTGTTTGTATTAGAACTTTGAAGTTATGAATCAAAATTACATGGCTCTGTGTAATACAAGTTGATTATGACGTCATTTGACATGTGACACTGATTGAACAACATAACTAAATATAGCAATACAACATTCCTCCAATGCCTATTATACAGTGCTTATGTAGCAAGTTTTCACACAGTTCAGTGTGCCATTGGGAATGTCATCCCAGCAGACAAAATCGGTTCGGTCTCTTTGTGCACGAATGCGGAGTGGATACCGTCGTTGCGTTTCTGATGTATGCTGGCTGACCTCGGTGTCTGCGCTGCTGGTGCTGGCGGTCCCTGATCCTCGGCCTCCGCATCAGTGTCTGCTGGGATTGGCGGTCCTTGTTCCTCAGCCACCACAACAGTGTCTGCTGGTGCTGGCGGTCCTTGTTCCCCATATATTCTGTTGTGTTGTGTTGTGTTGTGTTGTGTTGTGTTGTGATTTTTAAAACAAGGAGAGTACAGTGTGAAAAGAGCATCGAAAGTCAATAACTTATTTTTATATCATCAGAAATCTTTAATTCGACCCTCGAGACTCCGAATGTCACATATTCTGCCCGAAAGGGGTGCCTTTTATATAAAAGGGTAGGGATTTCGCGAGTTGAAGTATAGAAATGGGTAGGAAAAACTGTCATTTGGGTATTTAAAAGATTTTTAAAAATATCTCGAACAGACACACCTAACGGCTGATTCATCCAAGGTGAAACATTTGGTAAAAGGTATATGAAAGGGTTATCTTTTCTGTCGAAAATGGTATATAAAAGGGTAAGGGTTTGAACCTCGGGGGCGGAGCCTCCCCGTATAAAACGTTCTTGAGTAACCCCCCCCCCCCCCCCCCCTCACAGGATACCGCTTGTGGTATTTATACCACGGGAAAAGCTGTTCGAGAAAATAAAACAGGCAGGTATTGAAGGTAATTTTTTCTCACTATTACACTCAATGTATTCCGACGATTATTCAGCAGTTAAAATAGATAATGTTATCACAGAAAAGTTTAGATGTTACATTGGAGTCAAACAGGGCTGCATGCTAAGCCCCACCCTCTTTAATCTTTTCCTCCGTGATCTGCCTCAAGTGTTAGACGAATCAGGAGTAAATGATCCTATATGTATTGGTGGAACTAATATAAGCAACTTACTCTACGCAGACGACTTAGTCCTAGTATCTAAGAATAAACATGATTTACAAAGTCTACTGGAAGGCCTTGAAGGTTATTGTGACACTAACCAATTAACTGTTAATATAGAGAAAACAAAAGCTATTGTTTTTAATAATAACGGAAAACGAATGAACAATTATTGTTTTTATTATAAAAATAACCAATTAGAAAATGTGCGAATGTACAAATATCTCGGACTTACTTTCAGCGCATTCGGCAACTTTAATGTGGCAACACAAGAACTTAAAAAATCAGCACTGAAGGCAATGTTTAAACTAAAAAAAGAAATGGGATCCCACTTTAGATCTGATATTAAACTGACAATCAAACTCTTCGACACTTTGATAAAACCAATTTTGCTTTATGGAAGCGAAATCTGGGGGACCGATAGCAAAAGATCTAACGAAAATGATCCGATAGAAATAGTGCATACAAAATTTTGCAAGTTACTATTAGGAACCAGCAGAACATCAGTCAATAATGGATGTAGAGCAGAGCTTGGTAGATATCCTTTGAGATGTGAATTAACATTCAGAAGTATTAACTATTGGACAAAATTGTTAACCAGGGACGAGCCAATGCTTACAAAAAATATGTATCTCGACAGTTTGCAATCAAGCAACCCAGTTTTTTGGAGTAACAAAATTAAGCGAACCGTACAAAGCCTAGGCTATGGTGATATATGGACACTCCAAAATAATACTCCAGATTTTAGGGAATTTCTGAAGAATATAAAGCAACGACTGAAAGACACAGAACTACAAATTTGGTTAGGTGATATATTTAATGACCAACGACAGAATCCAAACCAGAGTAACAAACTACGAGTTTATCGAACATTCAAAACGAAGTATGAATTCGAAAATTATTTGGATCTTGTCAGAAACATCAAACATAGAATTACGTTCACCAAATTAAGAATAAGCAATCATTGCCTTCAAATTGAAAAAGGAAGACACCTTAAACCTTATCTAAAACCAGAAGAACGAATTTGCCCAACATGCAAACAAGAAATGGAAGATGAAATTCACTTCCTGCTGAGATGCAAAACTTACCAGACAATTAGGCATGATTTCTTATCCTCCTTAAAAACTCTAACGAAATTAGATAGCAGAAAAATGACAGAAAAAGAACTATTCTCGGTAATCATTGATCCCCCGAGACAAGTCACAACAGTAGCAGCAAAATATGTTTATGATTGTATGGACATGCGATCCACCATAATTTCAGCACAAATAATGTGAGCTAATTTAACGATAACTATATATATATATATTATATTTTTAAGATTACAGAACAATCTATCCGTCATTAACCAACTTTTTAAATTTGTTAGCAGTCATCTGATGTACCAATGTAGTACAAAGAGCTAATGAATAAAGTCTGTCTGTCTGTCTATACTTCTACGAGACTCGCCAATTTTTTTACGCATTTCTTTTCTTAGCTGGGTTCGGATTTGTTCACGCGCACTAGCCGTAATGCCATCTGGGTTAGGACTTTTAGCAAATGCGACTATCATCACGCAGTACTTTAGAGACCAGATCAATAATCGTGTTTGCTTTGGCTTTAGCAAGCATGGTTGTTTTTTCATGTTTTGAAACTTTTACGGAAAGCCTCATGCCACGGTAGCACAGCTCATGCCACGGTAGCACAGAATACCAATATTTAGCGCCCAGCCTGGAGCACCAATGATAATACCATAGCCGGTAAGTGAAGTCGGACAAGTCCAGAACTAGTCAGAATCACACTCAAACCCCCTGTAGTGGTGGAGACTACATTGGCTACTCCATGAAATCGGGAATATTATATTTTTTCCAACAGTGTCGTAGTGCTTGATTTGCGGTTATCCAGGGAAGCAAGCGGATCGCAAACATTTTTTTATGGAGCTCTTGTCACGGAATACATAGAATTAAAATTGCTTTGAATATTGGCATACTTGTGTATTTGTTTTATTTTGGACTTCCGGAGAAGCTTATCTGGTATCTGAAAACCAAAACTAATCCAAACATAAATGCATTAGAGCAGAAATTGATATCAGTTTTCGGCGAGCTATTGCGTAGTTGAAGTTGCACAGTTGAGGAGCTTTGTTCTTCAAATGTCGGTGTTAATTTCAATTACTACTTGGCTGCTGAATCTTTGGGTAGAAATAATTTAGCTTTGTGGCTGAAATTTAGTTTGGGACACATGTCACGTGAGCCGGTTCACACAATAGTTACAGGTGGAAATTAATACCAAAGGGTAGGATCGCTAATTTGTAGAACATTTGTGACAGGCATGTTTTGACTTGGTGGCCACTTCACTGAATTGGTCCAGACCACACCTTGAGCATCGGGGCCAAGGTACCATTGATGAACAGGGCCGCGAGAAAGACAATGATGGTGATGAAACGAATCCTTTCAGTGATACCTAAACCTGATGATAATGATGATCGTGCGGATAATACTGAAATGGGGCAGCCTTAAGGAAGCCTACAGACACTGCGAAAAGGAAGGTGCACGCCCCAGGGCGAATGAGAGTAGTGCAGACACTTCATTCATCGGGGGTCAATTATTAAATATTTTAAGGAAAAAATATATATGTAGGATATACTACGATCAATATAGTATATATATTTAACACTTATTTAACATATCGGTGCTTTCTGAATTTCTTCAATCCACCCGGGTGGTGCTACCCTCATGGATTAAGGTCTCGATAAAGGTTCAAAATGGAAAAGTTTCGAAAATACGTTTATTCGCAAATTCTAAATCGTAATTTAGCATCACAAAAAAAACTCAAACTCAAATATTTGTTTAAAGCCTTGAAAATGCGACTTTCTGGTTTCCCGCTAAAAAAAAGGCGCGAAAAATGATTGACAGCTGGTGTCATGCACTCGGCATGTTATTTCGCTATCCTGTGATTTTCTGCGCTACTTTTCGTTCGTAAAGATTTCTACGTTTATAATACAAGCTAAGAAATTTCTGTCATTTGATTGGTTGAGAGCAACAACATATTCACCCAAAAGCGCGCGTGGAAAATCTTTAACGAAAAATGAAATCACTTTTAATAGGCCTTTTTTCCATTCGGTCTTCCTTCCTTCCTTCCTTCATTTGGAAGCCCCATTGAGTGAGTTTATTTTGGATAAACCCTTCCTTGATCAGCAGTCATATGATTATGTTAACAAAATAATGTACTTTGTAGCACTTACAGTGACAGTACTATGAATTACTATTATAACAATGAAGATACCTGTAGTTGCTACTGAGGTATAATTACATACTTAGAGAGGGAAGGAGAGATCTGGTAAAACCAGATTCTAGAGCATGCGCAGTTGTGTCGGGTACGAGTATTCTGTACTCGGTATAAGTGCGCATGTCACAGCGAAGCCAAGAACTTCAGTGTGATACTTTCTCTTCGTGCGGTGGGTTTATTAAATAATTTTGCATGTAAAATCTTGGTATGGCTTTGAGAACAATGTTATACAGGCATAAGGAATTTGAAGAGGCCTTTAAGTTGTGCTGCATAGTACTGGTCGGGAATTTATTACTCAACTGGTGATCTAAAACTCAACCCACTTTTGACATACCATACTGGGAGGAACGAACCAGAGGAGACGGCTGAAATTCAGGCTATACTGTGGTGCCATTTTTCTGTACTCATGTAAGAGTGTTTCTTCTTGAAATTAAACTGGAATCGACACTAGTTTCTGTAGAAGTATCGAGCATCGGTAAACTGTATAGCTTCATGTTGTCTGTTCTGCAGCTAACTCGTCACGAACTCAAGCCTAAACCCACCCACCTTTTACTGTTCCATTTGATTTCTTACCGGAATTTTCGGTTTTTTTGGTTCAATGGAAAGCGCCCCTGATAATGTCAAAATATTGAACCGATCACACATACTAATGACGTAATTGTGACATAAGTCAACCCCACTTTTTTAACATTTTGAGACATTACTCGACATATAGTCGAACGGTGTTTTTAAAAACAACTGTTTTCGTCAGAAATCTAACACTCTTATCCGCTAAAAGTACAATTTTCACCGTCTCAAAGCAGTAAAATTGCAAAAGTCGTTCAAATCATACGATCCATGTTCAAATCAAGCCTCAAAGCCAAAGCAAAGTTCTTAAATAAATGAAAAGGATTTCTTTCAAAGGTAAAAAACACACTTCCTTTAAAATTAGATAAACTTTAAATTCGAAATCATTTATCATTTTTGAAACTGATGTTTATTTGACAAGAAATAAGAGATTTCAAAACACGTCGCGAATGTTTTCTCCACTGAAGCCGTGAAACCGTTGCCATGGATATATTAGGCGCTTTTTGAGAATTGAAATTACGTTCAGCATGAGTTTGGTGCTTCATTCTCTTCTTTCCTTCAACAATTCACGACTTAATTGTTGAATCATGATACAAAACTAATTGCGATTTTGAGACGCCGATACCGAATTATATTGCCGGCGTTGGAAGAAAATATATTCTTCGTATTGGGCTTCGTCGCTGCGCGACTCCGCCCAATACGGAATATATTTTCTCCCAACTGGCCGGCAATATAATTCGGTATCGGCGTCTCAAAATCTTAATTAGTTTATAATATGTAGTTATCATATAAATTCATGTTTGCCGCGTAGCACTAGTAAGTGTAAAGAATGTGATGTAAAGTGGTAAGCTGTAGTGCTAAGTGTGCACGCCCTACGAGGGAAAGAGATAAAAATCTCTGACCCAAGTGGGGCTCCAACGGTTTCCAATGGAACTGAATTACATGAATAACATAGTTTATAAGGTTCAGTATAATACGACTGAAATGTTGAGACCCGATTGTTGAGCACCTGAAGGCAATATATTTAACGCAAACACGAGTTTAGCACTGTAGTAAAAACTAAAGTACAACTAAATTGTTGTTGTTTGTTGTTACGTCATCCAAAAACGAATCTCAATGAGGATTGACTAACCTCATGTTTAAACCGAATAATCAAGCCCTACTTAAGCAGGTTTAAGCAGGCATTCCTGTTTGTGACGTATTATGTATGTGCCTCGGGGTGGGTCAGGGTTTTGAGCTCAGTTTGGGCAGGTAGCGGCAGGGTTTTGACCTGATTTGGGCACTGATCAGGATCAGGATTTGAGTTCAATTTGGGTGCAGTCAGGGTCGGGGTTCAGTATTTTTTAGGCAGTTAGGGTTCAGTTTTTTTTAGCTAATATGTAAAAAAAGACATTCTGTTGCGGCATTTAGATCGCCTGGACATGCAAGCATGAGGTCCCCAGATCCCGTGACGCCGCTAATTCGTACTTTAGTACTTATGTATGTACTTCATCTGCTGATTTGTTTACCCAATGCTACGTCTCGACTTGAAATATTCCGTGCTAATTACAAAGTAAACCACAAAGAAAACATGATTAATGTACCGAAAAATAGCAAGGATGGAGTCCCCGATCAGGATAAAGCAACTTCCAACGTCCGAAAACGGAACGTCCACAGGCAGCTCAGTTATGGAGGTAGCCCATGCGAGTTACTTGCCCTGATCTGAGAGCATTCTTCCTAATACCCATATAGCCGGATCGGCAAGCATACTTCGCTTGAACAAGCCACGCATTTCTCTATACCCACATATGCATTATATTTTAGCTGCACAGGTATTCTATTAGCTACATAGGCATAATATTCTCTAAGCCAAACAGGCAATCTTTAGCCACACAGGCATATATAATGCAATAGCGCCTGTCAATCATAAATCTCTATTTCTCAGACTCTCTAGCGCTTTAATTCTTGCCACCCATTCACTACATATTCAGGCAAGTATCATGCAGAAGTTCTGACATCATAGAATGAGCTAGCTAAATAATAACAATTTTATCGAGGACCGAGAGCCCGGGGGGGGGGGACTCTCCATAACAGTAGACGGGGGTGATCGTCGGCAAAATCAATTTTAACCGTAAGGGATAGCACATTGGGTGTGGTCAACAGCAAATTTACCCCTAAGAGATAGCACATTGGGTGTGCTTGTGATAATAATTTGGTATTTGTTACCGACAATAAAGCCGGAAGTATTAAGCGATCAGTTTCAGTTGACTGTGTGGTTTACTGTAATATAAGTTCCGGGCCACCATTAGCGTGAGACCCCCTAAGGGATAGCAGACTCTTTGAACACCCCTAAGGGATAGCAGATGGTAGAATTTTATACCCTAAGGGATAGGACGATCACCCCCGTCTACTGTTATGGAGAGTCCCCCCCCCCGGGACGTCCCGAGAGCTGTTATTTACCGGGAACACACTCGATATTTTTTCCCCATTTTTTCGCTCCTCGATCGGAGACTCGTCGCGCGACTCGCAACTTTCGAGCCTCTGGTAACCAGGCTAGCCACCGCCAGGACAAACTTAAAAATCAGATTCAACCAATCACACTGAGTTACGAATAAACTAGTTACCAGGTTCTTGCAGGCTAATCGAGAGCAATATGGCGGATGAAAGTTCAGAGTCGACGGCCGTACGGGTTTCGTTTTGATGTTCTTTCGAGCTGTGGTAGTGTACAGATACCTGAAAATCACTTAAATTTAACCTCACTGGGAAGCTGTCGGTAAATACTAAGTCACATTTGCATATAATTGTGTGATAAAATGACATTTAAGCTACTCGATTCCATCGTTACAAATTAAGAAACGCTTATGCTTATTCTCCAAAGTTGATCAAAGCAACCATCAGTGTGGCTAAAATGAAGGAAATTACAGTGAACATGGAGGCCAAAACACACGGTTAGTGCATTAATTCGAATAAGCTCTGGGAGCCAGAATTATTCGCTTCAACTCGATTACATGCAATTTTACAGTCAATAACATGCTAGAAAATATGATGCAAACGATACAGTTGAAGGTTTATTGTAATTCTGTTTTACAATTGGACTCCAAACACAAACTTCCATACAAAGTACTGTAAAATTCTGAGCAATACAATGTCTATTCAACTGTCTATTTGATGCCTAGTGCGCACGCGTGGGATCGATTTCTGACAATGGCCACAGGCGTATATTCTTTAGCCACACAGGAATATACAATGACTGTCCCACAGGCAGATTCCTTTCGCCTCACAAGCGTATATTCTTTAGCCACACAGGAATATACAATGACTGCCCCACAGGCAGATTCATTTCGCGTCACAAGCGTATATTCTTTAGCCACACAGGAAATATACAATGACTGCCCCACAGGCAGATTTCTTTCGCGTCACACGCATAATTATCACTGACTGCCCCGTTGGCAGAATTATTGCCTCACAGACATTTTTCTAACCACCTCTGCACAATTCTTTTTGGGCCACACAGGCATTCTACTATCCGCAGAGGCATTTCTTCAGCCACACAGGCATTATTTTAAACACCCAAAAGTCAAAATATAATTATAAACTAACCAAACACGCATCAGACGCATTCTGATGGCGGCGCGCATAAGTCACATTGAGCTATAATAAAATAATAAATGAACATGTATATAATTCTACTAGCTAAAACTAAGGTACAAAAGTCGTTACATGTATATAATTCTACTAACTTAAACTAAGCTACAAAAGTCGTTACAGAAACTACCTTACAATAATAATGGTTGTTCTAGCAGCAGACATGCAGTTTGAGAGCGGGGAAACTTTTCCCAGATACACCCGCCATCGGTACCGCAATACAGATCGCAAAGAATCTTAATTTAAACTACAACCGAAAAGTGAAAAATCCGCACAACAACCAAACTGCGAGGTGAACAGCATAAACCACCGAGCATAATAGACAAAATAACTATATCGGAATACAAACTAATAGGAGTTCTCACAACGGTCCCGTAAAGGAACGAGCACATGTCATACCAATTACAGTACTAGTCATTCAAAATTGCGGCTGGGCTGCCTTGGCCGTTCAAAAGAACTGTTGAAGAACCGTGGACATCATAGGCTTCAGTTGTTTTTCCCCCTCATACTTCTTCGAAACAATGTCGAGAACTAGCAAGCTAGCCGGAGTTGATGCTGGACGAGACGCAAAACTACCTGTTCGTCTTCTGGTTTCTTTCAAACATTATAGAGAGCATTGTTCTTCCTTTTATACTCTCGTTAATTAATTTCCTAGGCGCAATTTACAAATTCAAATTGACTTTGCATAGCTCGTGCTTGCTTATGATAAGTCACTCTAGCAAATGCTGGAATTTGAGACAAGCATGTGATGGTCAGATTAAAAATCCACTGAGCCAAAAAAGTATGTATGTATGGTCCGATGTATGTATTTCTTGCTTGTTCGAGGGTGTTGATATAATCCTGTGAGAACGAAAGGTTTTTCAGAACGAGTACTAGTGTTGAACACGCTGTACACTATGGATGTTCATACACAGGCAACCTAAGCTCCGAAAAGGAAAATAGGCCCAAATCGCTAATAAACGACAAAAGACAACATATAGAGCAAAGGTACGTTCATTTCAGTTGATTTTAACTATCAATAGTGGTAAAATTCGTGATTTCCCCCGTTTAGTAGTTCCCCTATATTATACTGACAAATACACACAATTAGAGCTTAGGTTGCCTGTGGTTCATATGGCTTTGCAGCTGATTTGCGTTGTATGAGAAAAATCGGAGAAGCAGAAGATTGTTTTTTCTCCTCCAACATAATAACCAGAACAGATTTTCAGGTTACAGACCTTGTCAAAATGTTGTACGTATTCATTTTCAAAGATTAACTAATGGAAGAAACTTGGCCTTAGCCCAGAATAGATTTGAAACTGCTTGTGCCAACCACAAATGTAAGCCGTCAAACGCAGTGCTATCTTATTGGTTAAAACACGTAAGCCAATTATTTCTATGTGTACCTAGTTAGCACAACCCAAATTTAATACCCAAGCACGGTACGCTTCGGTGGTTTTCAAGCAAGGAGAAGGAGCAGAAGCTGCCGTGCTTAGTCGGTCACAGTCGCTAGCAGACTGCAGTATTGAGCCACTTCTTCTTCAACGGGAGATTTAGAGTCGGAACCATTCATACCACCGGCTTCAAAATATCGCATTTAGTATGCTCATTTATGCCAACTGGAAATAAAAGAGTTCAGCCCGATTGACCATACATCGGTTCATATCAGGGTTGCTGTGATTTGTCTTTCGATCTGACGATCCGTCAAGGGCACCCAACGAGTACTTTTTGAAATTCGTTTGAAACCAGTTGTCTGCGGCTCATTTAGCCATTTTAAGGCGCCTACTATGTCTTTTGACGTATTCTAGAAAGCTATTAGCTGTTCGGATTTTCTAGGTGGAAATCGCGTCAACCGAAAATACTATGGCAAAATATTCCCGGCCTACGAATTTGTTAGTAGTCTAGAACAGAAACAAGAATTTTCTAGCCCAAGTAACTTCATGTTGCAAAGTTTTGTGGAGATACGAATTTTTTAGGGGATCTTTTGGATCGTTCTGACTATTGATCAGACGAATTGGGACGTACGAATATTTTAGGGGAAACCTTTTAGTCTCTCATTTCTTCTATAATTTTCTAGGGATTGAAAACAAATTTTCTAGCCAGTACTTCAGAAAACAATTTTCTAGGGACATTTTTTTTAAATCCGAAAGTTTTAGGCTAACTTACTCTCCCGAACAGCTTTTTAACCGAAAACTTCGTTGGGTGCCCTTGATCCGTGGACGTTTTAATTTGGTGGATCAGTGACGTGGACTTAACAAATTGAACATTGTTGCATTACAAACCTATTACAAACTGAACAAAGATATTGCACGAAAGTTTAAGGGTGAAATTATTGCGAAATAAATGTTAACTCAATTAACAATTAAGAGTATTAGGTGGTTCAGCATTTACCGTTAAGTACGGCTTTCCCTCTTTCACCCATCCAATAACGACATCAGCTCCCTTCATTCTCCCCGTTCCAGTTGAGAATCCGAATCCAACCCATCCAGTGGTAGTCGCTTCTATGGCAAACGAGATACTCTTCTCAGCTCGGTTTACGGTCCAGTAGAGTTTCATCTTCTGCGCTGGATCCAACGCTACGAAATGGTTGTACTCAGAAGTCAAATGAGCTCCAAATGTTAAGCCCAAAAGGCCTAAGAATACACCTACTTGGAAGGCTGGCATGCTGAATACCAGGACTTGGTAACTCCGCTATGCAGTTTTCGATCAGTTCGGGATAAACTGTTATGTACACCCCCACAAGGTGACGTCACTATTTACTCTAACAACAAAAGCCTCTATTATCTTACTGTCAAGCGTCAAGTCAAGTGTCAAAACTACAATTTCAGATTTGCTTGGTTTTTGGCTTTTCGTGACCCGATAACCAAGCCTTTCTGTGAGCTCTTACTAGATGCTTTTTAGCGCAGTCCGGGTCGGTAGTGCAGTGGCACCAAAGCCCGCGTACTGTTTGCTATGCCATACTGACGAGTTCTAATAAGAACGAAACAGCTGTCTATGGCTGCAATCTAGTTCGAGCACTTTTCGTGTCAGGCCTAGCTAACCGTAGTGCTTTGTTTTAGAATTTTACGTTGTATATCAGCTTGGCTGTATAGTCTTCGGACTTTTCATTCTTAATCGTTTATCTTTTGGCTGCATAGGTCCTTACTTCGGATCCAACGTATTTTTGCAGGATTTTTGTTCACGGTATTTGCTTATGTATTTTCTAAAAATAGTTCGCTCGCGGAATGGTCCAAAATTAAAAATTATTTGTATTCCATTCTCACTGGCATTACAGTCATGCAGTCACTGCAGCTTACTGTCAGTAAGGCTTAGCTTTTAATTAAGTTATGGGCGAACAGAATTGTTTTATCTGAGACAGGCCTGAGAGAGAGGCAACCGTCTCTGAGGGGAGGGACGGTGTTTTTTTCTTCTTTTACTGCAGCCTGGAAACCGGCGCTGTAACTTGGGGAAATGGGCTGATCTGATGCCATAACCTAATATATACTATCAGAGGGTCCCTAGAGGGATGCACGGGTGTGTAAGCACGGGCTAAAGGGTGATAAACAACATTATAACGCTTGCGCGGCGGTATTTCGTGGCTGGCATACCAGTGAGAATAGCGCCGCCATAATACCAACTGGAACCTTGTGAACTGGTGTAGGTCGGCGTGAGAGGGAAGTTTTTATCTGTCTAATCTGTTCTGTGTCTTGAAGCAATGTACTAAGAACAGGGAACTCCGAGAGATCTGATGTAGCTGGTGGCTGGGACACCGACGGTATTGTAGACATACGTGCTTGCTGTCCAGCCGAAGAGGGATGTATGATATATAAAGAACCACCCCTTCCATTGGAGACGAGAAAACTAAGGTGTAACAGACGGTAGGAGAAAGATACCGTTACTCAAGACCACGAGACGTGTTTGTTGAACCTTGTTTGTATTACTAGAACTTTGAAGTTATGAATCAAAACAAGAGCCCATCTGGGCACATGAGATTGAAGATGAAATACACTTTCATTTGAAATCCTCTTAGTAATAACCAAAGGGAAGAATTATTAGCTGAATGTTAGCAGTCTTTAGGAGTGACCGGTAGCGCGGTGACTTTCATTCTCTGCTCCCCTAGTATATATACATGTATGTAATTTAATATTTTTGTTTTCTCGTATGTAAATTAAAGTAGTTGACCTTTTACTGTAAACACTACTTAGACTATTCATGCAACACACGTTTACGATTTAGTCTGCTGTTCTAGACTGTTATACTGTAAACTGTCCGAATTTGACCAAAGTGAAACGATCGAGCTGCTCGCGTCCGTAGGTATATATTTCTTCGTTATGCACTTTTGACATATAATTCTTCAAATGGCACCATTGTTTTATTTCTTATGTTTAATAATACAGTACTCAGCTGTAAAAAAAAATAGAACATTCTATGGAAGATTTCTTGTCCCAAATTTTGGAAACGCAACACATGCATTTGACGCTAGAAAGTTCAGTAGTAAATTAACCTTGCGTACTTCCGCGAGTAGTGGCAGTTTACTAGTTTGCACTATCGGCTGTTATGGAATGGAAACATACTTTCACAGCTTAATATGTATGTCGATTGGTCAGAAGGATATCTTGTTTAAGATGCTACGGTCCTTTCGGCATCAGAAATGTTTTTAACGGGAGTTTTCGTACAGTATTTCAAGCTATGCTGTAGCGCGAGTTCAGTTAAGCCACAAATGTCCGTGAAACTAATACCGTGTTCATTATTATCGGTTTTCTCTATCCCCCATGTATTCAATAATTACTTCTGGAGCTTCATATGTATGTCGATTGGTCACAATGATTTACTCTTTCAGTTTTTTCCTTTAGTTTGGACATTAGGGATATATCCTTGGAGATTTCGTACAGTTTAGCGACCGTGTGTCGAAAGTAGAAACGTTCGCTTGTCACGAAAGTGGTAAACAACTGTCACAAGCGGTTTCATAGCAGCTCGATGTTTGACTCTCATATAGTCGATAATAACTTATATAGCTTCGTATGTACGTCGATTGCTCACAAGGATTTCCTCTTTCAGTTTTCCCCGTTAGTTTGGACATTAGGGATTTATTCTTGGAGATTTCGTACAGTTTAGCGACCGTGTGTCGAAAGTAGAAAAGTTCGCTTGTCACGAAAGTGCGAATACTGACAAGCGGTTTCATAGCAGTTCGATGTTTGCAGACTCTCACGTAGTCGATAATATAAACTTCTATAGCTGCTCACAAGGCTATCGTATTGGAGTTCATGAGGTTGTTTTGCCATCAAAGAAAGGTTTTATCTAACTTTTCGTACAGTCTTTGCACTCCGGTCGGTTCATATCATTTCAGCCTCGATCGTTTCTAAGCCGTAGATATATATTTCTTCGTGTCGCTGTTGAAAACTGTCATATCATTTATATGTAAATAAATTAACCTGGGGTGTTACGTGACCAGCACAGTGCAATCTGATTGGTGGTGAACTTGAAATTTAATACATGGGAACAAAGAAAAATATAACCGCATGGGTCAAAAGTCACATTTTGTTACACGGAACAAAAAAACGGTGCTGCCACAGGCAGCCCGAGTAATTACATGGCTCTGTGTAATACAAGTTGATTATGACGTCATTTGACATGTGACACTGATTGAACAACATAACTAAATATAGCAATACAACATTCCTCCAATGCCTATTATACAGTGCTTATGTAGCAAGTTTTCACACAGTTCAGTGTGCCATTGGGAATGTCATCCCAGCAGACAAAATCGGTTCGATCTCTTTGCACGTGCACGAATGCGGAGTGGATACCGCGGTCGTTGCGTTTCTGATGTATGCTGGCTGACCTCGGTTTCTGCACTGCTGGTGCTGGCGGTCCCTGTTCCTCGGCCTCCGCATCAGTGTCTGCTGGGATTGGCGGTCCCTGTTCCTCATGTGTTGTGCTGTGCTGTGCTGTGCTGTGTTGTGTTGTGTTTTTCTCCACATGGTCCTCCCGGCCGGTAAAGTATAACACATCAAATAGTATGCATTTACCCAACAAAAAGTACCGTATATCTAAATAGAATAGGCCTTTTGCATCAAACAGTCACGTGCTGATATAATACTTCATTAACGAATGGATTGAGCCCGTGATCCCCATGGGAAAGGCGTTTCTATGGATGCTGGAGGGCAAGCTATCTTTAAAAACGCTGTTTTTTAGAAAGATCGACAATCGATTTGAGGTGGAAAATAGCATTTACAAACAGGTTTTTCTAACAACATTACCGATCTCGTAAAAGTGCCTTTAAATAAATGAATTCAGATTGTTTTGCCATCCAGTACAACCACGTGATCGTATTCAAGCAAAAGGTCCATTTACCTTGATTTTTAAAACGAGGAGAGTACAGTGTGAAAAGAGCATCGAAAGTCAATAACTTATTTTGATATCATCAGAAATCTTTAATTCGACCCTCGAGACTCCGAATGCCACATATTCTGCCTATTTGATTGAATAACACAATAGAAAGTAATGCCAAAGCAACTACTTAATGACAGTTGCCGACGTCACGATGAATTCAGTTGCAGTTTGCTTTCCAGTGCTTGAGTAGTAGTACAAGGGAATCATTATGATACCGTTTGACCTTGGTTTTTTGGGACACTTTTTCGCAAAAAGCAAGGCGGACTCCCTATAATGGACTATACGGGGAGGCTCCGCCCGAAAGGGGTGCCTTTTATATAAAAGGGTAGGGATTTCGCGAGTTGAAGTATAGAAATGGGTAGGAAAAACTGTCATTTGGGTATTTAAAAGAGCATTTCAAAATATCTCGAACAGACACACCTATAACGGCTGATTCATCCAAGGTTTTTAAGGGGTCACTCAAGTGGAAAGTTTAGTAAAAGGTATATGAAAGGGTTATCTTTTCTGTCGAAAATGGTATATAAAAGGGTAAGGTTTTAACCTCGGGGGCGGAGCCTCCCTGTATAAAACTTTCTTGAGTACAACAGTGTCGCAGTGCTTGATTTGCGGTTATCCAGGGAAGCAAGCGGATCGCAAACCTTTTTTTATGGAGCTCTTGTCACGGAATACATAGAATTCAAATTGCTTTGAATATTGGCATACTTGTGTATTTGTTTTATTTTGGACTTCCGGAGAAGCTTATCTGGTATCTGAAAACCAAGACTAATCCAAACATAAATGCATTAGAGCAGACATTGATATCAGTTTTCGGCGAGCTATTGCGTAGTTGAAGTTGCACAGTTGAGGAGCTTTGTTCTTCAAATGTCGGTGTTAATTTCAATTACTACTTGGCTGCTGAATCTTTGGGTCGAAATAATTTAGCTTTATGGCTGAATTTTAGTTTGGGGCACATGTCACGTGAGCCGGTTCACACAATAGTTACAGGTGGAAATTAGTACCACAGGGTAGGATCGCTAATTTGTAGAACATTCGTGACAGGCATGTTTTGAATTGGTGGCCACTTCATTGAATTGGTCCAGACCACACCTTGAGCATCGGGGCCAAGGTACCATTGATGAACAGGGCCGTGAGAAAGACAATGAGAAAAATTTGAACTGATCCAAACTACGTGTAAAGATTACGAACTGATAATCAAGACAAAGTCCCGCGAGACTCTGGCTGAGGTAAGTCGAAAGTATAACTACCCTAATTTGTGTCATGACGTCATGACCGCGCGCGGTGGCGGGAAAGGTTAATGCTCCTGTTCAGAATTTCAAAGGAGCTGGGTGGGTTCGAACCCCCGCGTGGAAATCCCCCCAAAAAATTTTTTATATAATTGTTTTTCTTTCTCTCCCCTTACCTTAATACAGAGGCCTACTATATATATATATATTTAATTTTTTTAATATTTTAATTGTTTATTATTTCTTAAAAGCACCCCCGCGTTGCCCCTTTCCTGGAAAGGGGGGATGGAATGTTGCTTTTTTGTTGGGCCTCTTCCACACCGCCCCACGAAGCCCTTGGTACGGGGCGCCTCCCTTTGGCTTTATCGATCTTTTTGCCGCGGGGCACTTCTTCTTCCTCTTTGAGCCTCCTAGTTGCTCTCCTACGAGGTGCTTTCCTACTTTATAGTATAGCTTTTTGTAGGAGAAACTAGGATCCAAAGCCTTGGGTGTTTTTGCTATGAGCTTAAACAGGTTAAAAACGGCTCCCGCACCCTTTTGATCCTCCTCCAGCACGTAAGCGTGATGCCGTTTCCCCTCCTCGGAGAAAATGTTGGTACGCAACCGGATGGACGGTGGGGTTCTGGGGTGCAGGTCGAAGAGGAGGTAGCCAAAAGGGCGTTGGGTGGCATCCTGGTAGGCCCGCATCACCGCCGGCACTTGCCCCGGAAAGGCCTGCTCGGCCAATTTCCGGAATTGCAACGACTCCGGAGCGTTTTTAAAAGCGATCAGGTAGTGCGCGTTGATGGAAATGGTGCGCGTGTACTTGCCCGGGGGAAAATGTTCTGGGTCAGATACAGCACCGAAATGTTGTGGTGGTGCGAGCCTTTGGTGAACAGGTCCACCATCCTCTCATCCTTGGAGCCTTCTTTCATCAAATCGTCCAGGATCAAGAGGCCCGGCTGGCCACGAAAGGGGGCGTACGGGTCGTCGGGAAGCCCCGCCACAAAGGTCAACCCCAATTGTTTCTGCAGGGCGGTGAAACGGGGTTGCCAGGCGCTGCCATAGCAGTACACGATCGTGAAGGGAGGGTGGGTGAAATGGGATTTGGCATGGTGCAGGAGTCTTTCGGTGAATACCGTTTTTCCCGATTGACTCTGACCGGTGATCAAGATATTGCAGGGCGCTTGGAAACGGACGTCCATCGCGCCTCACCCCTTCCCAAGAATAACAAGACATTGGGGCGGTGTTCCTTGTTTTATTTTATTGTTTTATTTTCTCTCAAACTGATGACACACTGGTCGTGGAGGGGTCTGCCTTGCAGCTGCCACCGCGCCATACTCCGGCGCTGGTACTGGCGTTGCCAGGTTTGGAGGTACCGGTCCCGGGCGGTTTTGGTCTTCCACCGCAGGAGGTCTTGCAGGACCCACGCCATGGACCGTCCGTGGGCCCGGTGCAGGAGGTAGTACAGGCAATAATTGCCGCACACTATGGACTTGTTCCCTTGCAAAATCACGTTCTTTTCACCATGCGGGCCGCCCCCGGCCGCACGTACTCTTGCAACCCATAATAAGAGGAGGGAAAGCCATAACTGTCGAAGAATTCATTCAGGCCTTGACGCGGAAAATAAAAGGCCAACCAATGGGTTCCTGGCCCGTCGGCGTTGTCGGTATTGAGAATGAAAGAGGCGGGGCGGGTCACGCGCCGGGGTCGCAGGTCCATGGGAATCACACCCCGAAACGAGGCGCGGAGCCACCAATCGTGGCGTGCCAAGACCGTCAAATGCGAAGTGGTGGTGGTCATCCCCGCTAACAACTTTTTCACTTCCCGGCTGCTGTTGATTTCGTACGCGGCGTCAAACTCGCAGTTCACGTACACCGATATGGTCTGGGCCACGCCTGCCGCAAACTGAAGCCGGATGCCCACCGTCCCGTACTGTTGTATGTTCATGTGAGAGGCGTTGCCACTACCGTCCGGGGTGAAGTCAAAACACAGGATGGCGTATGCCAATCGGTTCGGGTAATGTGAATCCCATAGTTGGAGTGCATGTTGCCTTGAGCCAGGAACAAGGTATTGTAGCCGTCCAGGGTTTTCCCGTTCGAAAATTCGAGGCGGAAGAATGGGGTGGGGGTCCCGTCCACCGTGACCGTCGCGCGGGTCATCCCAAACCTTTGGAAATTGAAAGGGTTCTTTTTCAGATCTCCCAAACTGCTGCGACTCTCTACCAAGGCAATACGCATGCGTCGGGGTATGCGACCGCCCACGAAATCCGTATTCTCAAACGTGGTGTCCCCCTGGGAAATGGTGAACATCCGTTCTTCTTCGTCTCTCGTCGCGGACCCTCTCTGCCACCCTCTTTTTGGAAACTTGTTCATCTTTTTCTTCTTTCTCCTCTCCCGCCACTTCCTCTTCATACTTCTCTAGGGCAACGTTCAAGTTGCCCACCAGGGCATTGGCTTGGTCCCTCGCAGGTCTCAATTGTGCTGCCCCTTCCCCCTCCGTCGCAGGAATGGCACAGGCATAGGCTTTACGATGGATCATACTCGATGTGACCATACTGTGGCTGAGGTGGTAGGCGAGGCGGTACAACCGTTCGCTTTGCCTGGACTTGTTCCGCAATCCCTGGATGCGGGCGTACAACTCAAACTCCGAGTCGTCGTAGAGTTGATGCCACACCAGATGGGTGTAGCGTCCCCAGATAGGCAACAGAAGGTGGTACTGTTCTTTCAGGATTTGGGTGGTGACATGAGGCAGTAAATTCTTGTTAGCGTTCTCGTGGTACTGCCTCACCTGGAACCGGCTTTCTTCCAAGCTCAGACCAAGTTCGAAGTAGTCGTCTCAACACAGGGTGGTCCGGGTGTACCGCTCACACAAATGGAAGTACAGGTAAGCTAGGAATTGCTCATACTCTTCTATGATCGCTCGCTCTCTCTTGTACCGGGTGTCTTGCTCTGTTGAGAAGTGAGGGTCCGGGAGTAGGACGCCGCTGTTTCTCTCAAAATAGGTACGCGCCGCCGAATCTACGTTCATGTAGTGGGAACAGATAGTGTTCCCTTCCACCCTTCCCTCCGCATTCAAGGTTTCGGCGTGGTACCAATACTCGCGGGGAAGGATACGTTGGGTACGGCATCGGTGCAAGAAACCCTGCGCTCCCCAGACCAGGTCCTCACGCAGCCGCGTCTCGCACAACTCGTCCCATGTTAGCCCCAGGCACTGCTTCAGGGGAATCCAGCGGAACAAGAACCTTGCCATCTCCATCTCGAAATTATTGCGCCATGACTTGTGGGACCAATTGGAGTCCTCACTCAAATGGTAACACAGCGCCGCCTCGTCCATGTTTGCGAATTCCACCAAGACCATTTCACACATCATCGTTTGCAACGTCTCCAGTCCTTTGGGGAGCACATCCAGGGAGATCCAATACCACAAACAGCCCGTCATCATATCTTGTATTTCCTTCAAATACCTCTCCTCCAACAAGCTCTTCAAGAAAGGGAACTCCTTCTTCACCACCTGGTCTAGCTTCTGCCGGTTCCATGCCTCCCGTTCGACCAACAGGTCTCGGTAGAGTTGGGCCAAGAGGCACACGCACACCCTCCTCAAATCCTCCTGGTACTTGAAAATGAGCACGTTGTTGTCGTCGTACTTGAACACCCACGCGTCCTCACCGTTCCAGCGGGGAATCTTGAAGGTCAAGGCTTTGCGTTTGGCCGCCCGTTGGGTTGCTTGCTGCACCCTCTGGAAACAATCCCCGTTCGCGTAGGCTTCCACCGCCATGTACAGGGCGACCAAGGTGATGTGCATCGGACTCATGGGAGGGGTGGAGGTATTCCTCAACTCGGTGTTCATTATTTTCACCCTCTGCAGAAATCCCCCAAACAAACGCGCCATGTCGTCCGTCCCCTTTTCCCACAGTTTGCCTTGCCAAGCTTGCAAAATACCGTACGCCTGGTCGGCGGAGAGTTGCTTCAGGCTGTCCAACCTCTCGTCCCTCATCTCTTCCGTCACGGTCACCGTACACATCTGCCCCAAAAAAGGCAGGAATTATTTCAGGTGCTCCGCATCGAAGCCTTCGCGAGCGATCACCCAAGCCTCGGCGAACCCTTCTTTCGGCCGAATTCGTTTCCATTGAGGGATGTCCGCGGACACCAAAATCACGTACAAATGTTGGGTCAATGCTTTAAATTGTCCGCGGCTCACTTTCTCCACCTCTTCCGCCGCTAGGAATTTCATTGTGTTGATCATCTTCCCAAAGAAACCACACCTTTCGGTACTCCTGATGGAGCATAGACACTACGGCGAAGAACCAAAACAACATGAATATCCCTCCCCAAAGGTTCACTTTTTTATACGCCCTGAGGGTTCTACTGTCCACCACTCCGGAGACCGCGTGTGTCCTATAACGGTGTCGACCACTCCGGAGCCCGAATTTGGTCTATACTGGGCTTAGCCACTCCGGAGCCCGGCTTTGCCCTAGACTGGGCTCGGCCAATCTGGAGGCCGGATTTGCCCTAGACTGACTACGGCGGGCCGCAGCGGGGCCGCTTGTGACGTCATCCCTTGTGACGTCATCGAACCTTTTTTGACCAATCAGGTGACTGGATTTGCCCCATAGTGACCCCTCTAACTACTGATGGCAAAAGTATTTCTCTCACATTTTTCATAAATTTGTTTTAAAAACTGTACCAAAGATGGTAAATTGTTATCATAACAGGTTTTGGTTCCCTCTGTAGACACCAGTTACCTTTGCAGAGTTATCAAAGTTCCTAATCTCGGTGCGAAGAAACATGTTGTACGGGTAAGTGAGTAGTTGTAGAAGTAGTTGTTGTACTATTGAGTGGTAGTAGTAGTAGTTGTAGTAGTAGTAATAGTAATAGTAGTAATAGTTGTAGTTGTTGTACTATCATATTGATTAGTAGTTGTTGTAGCAGTAGTAGTAGTTGTTATAGTAGTAATGGTTGTAGTTGTTGTACTATTATATTTAGTAGTATTGTTGTTGTTGTAGTAGTTGTTGTGGATGAAAAATACTACTTTTAAGAGAAATTTAGAGCAACTTGAAATCGGTTCACTGTAACCAAAATCAAGTTTCTAGAATAAGCTTTTGTAATCCACTTTAATCTTTGCTGTATCGAAAAAGCATATCAGGACATTCACATGGTTTTTCTCTTCAGGGTGTTACTTTTGTAGTTTTGTTTTAAAGAAACTTGAACGTTCAATTTGATTGACAGTGCCCCTTTAAACTCTCTAATATTATCTATGCATTGCCTTGCCAACCATTAATTCCATTCCACAGTTCCAACCAATTATTACCCCGGGTAACGAAGGTATCGTTCACCACATGGAGATCGCCGAGTGTTCTGCCAGTAGAATGCCCAACCATCACATTAATGGCACCGTCGACTGCATGGACTTTCAAAACATGCCTCAAGCTGTTCTCAGTTGTAAGGATGATTCGCCTCTTGCTGCTGCTTGGGCTGTGGGGGGAGGGGTAGGTAACAAATTTGCACTGATTCAAACTCGGAAATACGAACGTTAGAAAATGTGTTATTAGTGAAGGAAATATAAGACCGAATGTTCAGTACTCTCAGCTAAGGCATATTTCATCTTTACTCCTCGCGTAGAATGCTGATTATCGAATAATAGCTGATGAATTCTCAGTCAACATTCCCTTATTCATCAACCGTACATGAAAAGATGGCGGATTGTACTTCTACCCACAGTTCTTCGCGCGCGAAAACAACAACAATTCGAGCTAAAATTGTGGTGCGGAGGTTTTAAATCTTTAAAACAAGCCAGTACAAGTGCTATTCATTGTACAAGTACTGTCATTGAAGAGAATATGGGATTTCTACGTGTGTGTTTTACTGTGTTAGGTTTCTAGAGATTGTGGTCAAATGCAGAGTTCCTAAGGAGAGCTAGCAATCGCTCACACATTCTTATTGGCTAAAAATACATAGATTATATATAGCAGTGGTTTTAAAATTTAGAAATTTGACAGCAATTGAGTGACGATGGTCGTTTAGTGTAGTGGTTGCGACGCTTGCCTTACGAGTATGAACTGCATATATAGGAGCGGGGTTCGAGTTCCAGAAAATATCTCAAATGTTTTAACCTCACCATTTTCGTGAGAACCCTAGCTCTAGGTGGGTAAGATCTTGTTTACTGGCCGGTTAGGGTGTTTTTTTTTGGGTTCAGGGTAGGGTTTTAGTTCGTTTATATTGTCATTTCATGAATTAATTAAGTGAGCGATTCTTCTCCTTAGGAGCCCGTGGTCTAATGTACAGCCGTCATCTTTTTACGTACTGTTGATTGACAGCCGCAACCTTATACCGATCTTGTACCTTTGCAGCCGTTTGTGTACCCAGATCACACGGGGTTTCCTGTTAGCGTCCCTGGAGATGAAATGGTGATGATTCTTGAAATACACTATGATAATCCTGAGAGATTCGCTGGTATGTGGTTGAACAGAAACACATGCGTTAAGTTCATTGTGCAACATTTGTAAAGCCTCGATAAAAATAAAACTATGATCGAATCGTTATTTTAAGAGGTCGAAGAGGGAAAACAGTTTAGATAGCAATATTTCCAAGTGAGTGGATATAACAGTAGAGTACTCGGTAATAAACTGGAGACGGACGACTTTGTAAGTATAATTAATAAGCATGACATTTTTGGAGTTATAGAAACACATGCAGACATCGATTCTGACCTGAATGTAAGTAAATTTAAACATTTCATCAAATGCCGAAGCAAAAAAGGGAAACGTAAAATATCAATACGACAGAATTTTATGAGCATTTCAGAGATCAGAATGCTGCCACGTATTGCGAAGAAATGAATCCAGATGTAAGTAATGATGAACTAGGTCCTCTTAACTACCCTATATGTATATCCGAAAAAGAAATTGATATTGCAATTAATCAACTAAAAGGAAATAAAGCGCCTGGTGCTGATAATATATACATGTATATTAAATGAACTCATAAAGATAGGAAAAGAAGATATGAAAAGTCACTTATTAGTTTTATTCAATAAAATCCTAAATACAGGATAATACCCTTTGTTATGAAATCTTGGTCTGATCATTCCAATACGTAAAAAAGATGACCCCTCAAAGGCTGAAAACTATAGGGGAATAACATTACTATCAGCATTAGGCAAAGTGCTCACATCGTCATAATTACTTGGTTGAAAAAGGGATAATAAAACCAGAACAAGGTGGTTTTAGAAAAAAAATCACAGTACAACTGATAGTATTTTCATCCTCAAAACTCTCATTGATAAAATCTGTATAATCCAAACCAAAGAAGAAAAACTTACTTTTTTCTTGTTTCATAGACTTCAAGAAAGCCTTTGATCGAATACCGAGACAAAAACTATTTGAAAAACTTAAGAATACAGGAGTAAATGGAAAATTTCTCACATTACTGATATCAATGTACTCAAATGATAAATCAACAGTCAAAATAGACTAGTCAATAACACCAACCTTTACTTGTTACACAGGAGTAAAACAGGGATGTACTGTATGTTATCACCTACTCTGTTTAATCTTTATCTAAACGATCCACCTGATGAACTGAATTTGGTTAACACAAACAACATACAGATAAATGATAAACTCCTATTTTAGCTGTCTCCTATACGCGGACGATTTAGTAATTTTCTCTAAAACAGCAAAAGGTCTAGTATACAAACATACCTGAATAAGCTAAGTTCATTTTGTGAAGAATCAGATCTAAAGGTCAACTTAGACAAAACAAAGATAGTTATCATTAACAACAATGGCAAAAATATGAACAATTACATATTTTATTATGATAATATTAAACTCCAAAATGTTAAGTCATATAAATACTTAGGTCTACAACTAAGCGCCCTTGGGAACTTTACACTTGTTAAACAAGAATTGAAAAAGGTTGCCCTAAAAGCACTTTACAAATTAAGGAAATAAATGGGTGTATATACTTCAGAAAAGACCTTAAATTAACCATCAAACTATTTGACGCCCTGATAAGTCCAATTCTACTCTATGGTAGCGAATTATGGGGAGTGGATATAAAAGGGCCATTAGAAAAAGATCCGATTGAAGCTGTGCATATTGAATTCTGTAAATGGCGCCTAGGGGTCAACAAAACTTCAAGTTAATAATGCATGCACGGCAGAATTAGGGAGATATCCGTTACGAATGCAAGGAAAATGTAGGAGCATTAAATTCTGGCTTAAATTAAGTGACTCTGATATAGATAAAACTATCCTGCAATGCATACAAAGATATAAAAAATAAGGACAACAAAGAATGCTGGAGCCACAAAATCAAAACCTTGCTACATCAGATAGGATTAGGAGAACTGTGGATTAATAGGCAGAACAATGAACATTACTTAACAATAGCACTTTACCACCGAAAACATTATCCGACAGAGGATAAGAGACATTGAACTACAAACATGGTCAAGTGACATACATAACGATTCAAGAAAAGATCCCCAACAAAAGAACAAATTAAGGACATTAAGAATAAGTAACCACAAATTAGAAATAGAAACTGGGCGGTACACAAAACCATATAAAAAACTCGAAGAAAGAATATGCCAAATATGCAAAAAAGGCATAGAGGATGAGATACATTTCTTGATAAAATGTCCTCTATACCATGAAAAAAGGAATATTCTTTTCTCCAGTATAGAAAAGCAAACTAAAAATTAGATGAACTGAATGACTGACAATGATATATTTTTATTTCTTAACCCTCCAATCAAACAACCAGCTATACAGAAAGAAATAGCAAAATACGCATTTGAATGTATGCTATATAGAAATAGCGTCAAAATCCAGGCCAAGATAAGATAGCACCACACCATGTGTATGAATACAAAAACAACCCGAGGTAATTATTGTAATTATTATTCAATTAATTTAAGGTTATTTGGACGTTAGTCTATATGCTCTCTGTGTAAGACTCCAAATAAAAAATGTCTATGTCTATCATCCTAGAGGGGAAAATTTGAAATGTGTTGCAACTTCTTTCAAAGCTAAACATAGGCTGTAAACCACTTGATTACCTGAAATTATCTCTCATTCTCCCGAAAATTTTGGAAATGACATTTCTTGCATTTTGGGACCACTTTGAAGCATGACCCACCCCTGATCCTGGCCCTGTAGAGGCAGCCTAATTGACTTCACAAAACAGCTAGTTGGAATACCTGGAGAAGACTGGGGACCACCTGCAGGAAATCGTCCAGACTGGTGTAAATTCAAGGTGTCTGCCCATGCCAGACAACAGGAGAATGTGTGTTGCAAGAGGGTAACCAGTATTACTGCATATACAGCTTGTAGAAACATGTGTTTAGACAGATATATCCTAGAGGTCTGTATCAAAGTACCCTGCGAGCAGAGGTTTCTCATCTCTTTACCTCTGCTTGCAGTGTAGTATCAAAGCAAGGTGCGACACATGTAGAAGAGTTTAATTTCACGATGGAAAGTTTTAGGAAAGCTGCATATAAATAATTTGCCCTGTAGAGGTATGGAAAGATTGACAGGGGATAGACAAGTCATATCTGCATGTTCAGTTATAGCCTCTTACCCACCCTCAGTTGGGAGTTACCTCCAGACTTTACGGAGGGTGGGTAAATGGCTACACGTAGGCTACTTCAGTCAGGATAACTGAATCCAGTATCCTGTACCAGACGATGGTGCATGGGTTTTTGGGCTAGTTTACGTCTGGGATCCGGTCTCAAACTGGCCTGGGATCAATTCAGTAAAACGTTTACACATGTATTTTTACATAGCTGGCAATGGACAGACTTGTAAAATATTGTGTAAAAGTTTTACCAAATTGGCCACTGGTTCAGTATCACTCACAATAATTTATAAGCATAAGTACAAGCATTTTACTCAGCTGCAATCATAGGTGCCTACTGCTTGTACCTACACCAATTTCTTTTTGCTCATTATGCAGTCCTCCCAAGAATGTCTGCTGAAATGAGCAACACATTCCTTTCCCAGAGACTGACCAATCAAAGTAAGGCTTCCAAAATCATTGGGAGGAATGTGTGACAAGCCAAAAGAGCATCTGCATAGGAGGCTTGTGTAGGTTTATCGACAGATCTTTGCTATTTAGGTAGCCACATCAATTACAATCTCAGTTGGAACAGTGATAACTTATGGCTTTTACATAGCTGGACATCGAAAAAGCTGGAAAACCATTATGTAATATGCCTTTTGGGTAGAATGCATAAAGCTAGAGAACACTCAAATGTTGTTACAGAGTACATGTAGTTGTTTTGTAGTAAAAAAAAATACACAAATCAAGGAACATTGTTTTTGCACCCGTTTCTTTTAGAAAATAATGGTTCACCTTTAGCTTGGCCACTTTGAATAAATAGCAAGAATGTGGAAATATTTGTAGTTCTGTTGACAATATGTGTAGTCAAATGCAATTAGACCACTACCAAATATATTTTTTAAAGACGATGGTGTTTCTAGTCTTCCCTGCATTCTCACCCAACAAATGCCTGCTCGTCCGACATTCCTTTCTCGATTGTCATTGTGTCATGTAGTTTCCTTCAAAACTAGTGTTATGGGCCAATCACTTGGTTGTACTGACAGGGTGGCAAAAAAATATTCATATATTTTAAAGGCACTTGTATAAGATTGGTAGTATTGGTTTTATTAGCAAAACCAGTTTGTAAATGCTATTTTCCACCTCCAACCATAATATTGTTGGGTTTTTAAAACAGCATTTTAAAGTTTTTTGCCATCCAGTAAAGCCTTTCCCATTGAATCAGGAGTGTAATTCATTCACTATTGAAGTGATACATCAGCATGTGACTGTTTCCAACAAAACTGATACTATTCCTGTTTCAAAAAGTATTTGTATTTTCCATAGGAATCAGGTGCATAGCAAGGAGATACCCTTGACCCCCCCTTTTGTATTTTTTTTGAATAATAATAATTATTAACAACATGCCCTTAGAGGTAAGCACCTCAGTCCAACATTTGTGTTGGGACCCCCCTGGCAAAATCCTGCCTACACCCCTGGGAATAAGAATAATTTATTTTAACTTGTGATCTTGAATAAAGTACTCTCATGCTGCCATTCCTAAATGCTTTAAGAGTAGCCATTTTCTTTTTGTTGTACAATCTTGTGGTCAAGGTGAAGGTCAACTGACTTGTGGAAAGCTAATTCTGATTGGTCAAACATTGAGAAAGTAATCTTCATCACAGGCAATGTGGGGTGAGAATGTGCGATGTCCTAAAAATGAATGGGGAGAGGCTAATGCGCTTCATCCTCTGAAGTATTATAGAATTTAGCAAATCATGACATATTGGTCTGTATAATAATTATTATTCATTAGCTCATTACTGTTTTCAATGAAGTAATACCTTGCAAGTTAGAGAAATTGTATTTAGCTGACCATCAATCAAAAGGTAATTAAGCCTGGTTAAAGCTTTGTATGAAACAAGTCTTGTGTTTGATCGACATACATGTATGGGTAAATGCAATTTTGCAACTAACAACAACAACAAGTTTATTTTGTACTCATAATTTTACAAAGAGCAATAGACTAATAATAATAATAACAACCAGATTAGTACAAGGAGGCTCAGAATAAGTGAAAAGCTAAACTCAGCTGAGCCACCAAAAATAGATTTACATGCATTGTAAGGTCAGAGCACCGGAACTACAGAAATTACTACAGACAAAGAGGACTAATTACTACTATACAAGACTACCACGGGACTACTTACAAAAACTAATATACACTACTATAGAACTAACATAGAATACTACTGGACAAGACTAAATAAACTACTACAATGTGATTGTGCAATTAGTTAATATTTGCTAACTAGTTCTTGTTTTAAACAGTTCTTAAATTTATGTTCAGTCCATAATTTTTTCGAATAATTGGAAGATAATAATAAGAGCTTGAATCTAGTCGTGTATTGTAAGCGTGAACATTTGATAGTGGTATAAAAACATCTTTGAAGACAGGTGGGAGAGTATTTGTGTGGAACTGGAACATAAATAATGCAGTATGAAACAAAGTTAAATCATGTAATTTCAGAATTTGAAGTTGACTAAACAAAGGGGTAGAATGTGCATCGTATTTAGAAAATGTAATGATACGAAGAGCCTTTTTTTGGAGGATGAATAAAGGACTAATAGTAGTATGGTAGGTATTTCCCCAGATAAGGATACCATAGGTGAGGTAAGGATATATACCGTATTTGACCGCGTATAAGCCGCGGGGTATTTTCGTTTTCATTTTGGAAAAAAGTAAAAAATACCTCCCTGAAGTCCGGGTGCGGCTTATAAGCGGGCTTTTTCAGATTTAAGTTCGAGTAAAATAAAATAATTAGCCAAAATTTCCCATCAAATGAATCATGTTATTATACTATGTCTTTAAGTTTTGATCTGAACGCTTCACTGCCTTCTAAAGGCCTGTTCCCTAAGATGGAAAATCGTGTTAATCCGTAAGCTTTTGTCTAAGGACATTGTTCCATAAGACAGAATGCTTATTTCTTTGAGTTTGTTTGATTTGACTTGTGATCAATAAATCCGATACTCTGACAATTTTCCCACGAGACTACGCAATACCGGGAGACAGAAACCGACATGACTCGCAAGAATGGTGCAATCTCGTCTGCCTCGGGTGTTTTTAGCAAATTTCCTCTGGTTTTCCGTGGTGTGGACTCTTATTTACCACGATTTACGTCATCACATGGTCAAAATTTGTTGTGGACTCACAAGGCGCAGCCATGTGATGACGTAAATCGTGGTAAATAAGAGTCCACACCACGGAAAACAAGAGGAAATTTGTTTTTTACAACGATATTAGAAAACGTACAAGGAAGTTTCGTTACAAAGCGTGACAGCTTTGAAAGAGCCAGCGTTGTCTATAACTTTCTCGCGTCAGCACCGTTGTCTGGACTCTCATTTACCACCGTACTTCAACCAATCAGATCGCCAGATTACCGGCAGTTGTGGTAAAATAGCATATTACGATCGGCTCACATTTGCGCGCTCAGTAAGCCAAACATTCCATAGAAATGTTTTTGAAACTTCCCCGAGCCTTTTTTGGACCCTGTATATCTATCTTAAACCACGTATATAACCGGTGAAAACGATTATTATAGTATTATTAACAGGTAAGCATTTTCCTTGAACATTCTTTGTGAATTTAGATATTTTGAATTACACTTTAGCAAAAAGTCACGTAGAATTTCACATGTCGAACTGAAGTCGCACTTTATACTATAAATCAACTTGATACCACAGCAGCGATAACTGTTACAGCGATAACTGTTACAAATCTAAAGTGTCAGAATAAACTTTGTTTTGAATTCGACACGGCGATAGCACGTTTGAAACGGGCCTTAGATCGCACGAATGGCAGCTGCGTTCGATGAAGACAAAGTGTGATTGCAGCACAGGCTTCCCAGACTCGACGTATATTTCCCGCTTATTAGTCTGTTGGGTTACCTGTGGTTTATCGATTAGTTTCATAACGATCTCAGAAGAGTTTAAATAATTGCTTCGTGTGAATTCTCTTTTCCGATTTCTACGAAATGAATCTTCAATAATAAAAGATTGATACTTAATGAAGTTGTGTGAGTGGTTTTTTGGCGATTTGGGGCCTTCTAAAGCAGTTTATTAGGATTCGAGATTTTGACCGTTGGCCGAGGCTCTAAGAAAGTTAACAAGGTAGGCAAGTCGACCTCGCCAAAGCACACACTTACCTCAAAGATCACCCAAAAATCGGCACTTTTCTTCCTCGCTCGCTATTCAGCTTTCGGCACAGGAGGGAATAGTTATCAAGCAACATCTGACCAGAGATTTAGGAAAATCCATCAAATTTATCATCGCCAAACGGCCTCCTCGAGACCCAAAAAGCGCGACCTTGCAATGATCTGTAAGAACCAGAATGACCAAAGCGGTCCAAAATTCTCCCGACCCTATCCAAAACGATGCAAATCGCCTTTCTTCATGGGGGAACCCCCAAGCGTGAAATTATACGAAACTGGCGGTTACAGACTAATTTTGAATTTGGAACTCGCCAATCAGAGGACCAAGACAGTTGGCTGGGGTCTTCACCGAGTGTTATGACAGTTCCACGTGAGAAATTTTCGCGAGTTCCAAATTCAAAATTAGTCTGTAACCGCCAGTTTCGTTAAAAGGCCTAGTAATGGTCTCTCTGATTGGCGATATATTTGTTTCCGTTCCTCGAGCGGAAGTATAATTTCACGCTTGAGGGTCCCCCATGAAAAAAGGCGATCTGCATCGTTTTGGGTAGGCTCGGGAAAATTTTGGGCCGCTTTGGTCATTCTGGTTCTTACAGATCATTGCAAGGTCGCGCTTTTTGGGTCTCGAGGACGCCGTTTGGCGATGATACATTTGATGGATTTTCCTAAATCTCTGGTCAGATGTTGCTTGATAACTATTCCCTCCTGTGCCGAAAGCTGAATAGCGAGCGAGGAAGTAAAGTGCCGATTTTTGGGTGATCTTTGAGGTAAGTGTGTGCTTTGGCGAGGTCGACTTGCCTACCTTGTTAACTTTCTTAGAGCCTCGGCCAACGGTCAAAATCTCGAATCCTAATAAACTGCTTTAGAAGGCCCCAAATCGCCAAAAAACCACTCACACAACTTCATTAAGTATCAATCTTTTATTATTGAAGATTCATTTCGTAGAAATCGGAAAAGAGAATTCACACGAAGCAATTATTTAAACTCTTCTGAGATCGTTATGAAACTAATCGATAAACCACAGGTAACCCAACAGACTAATAAGCGGGAAATATACGTCGAGTCTGGGAAGCCTGTGGTCTTATACGCGGTATATTTCATTTAAGTTTTCGATTTGAACTTGAGGTTAGATTGAAAAGTGGGGGTGCGGCATTATACGCAGGGTGCGGCTTGTACGCGGACAAATACGGTAAGTGAATAATACAAGTTAGTAAGAATAGGTAATTTTAAATAATATCGTAATTTAGAGAGTACACCAATACTTCTGTTAATTTTTTTTGAAATTTGATGTATAAAGGATTTCCAGTTTAGATTGCAGTCAATAAGTATACCAAGATATTTCACTGTGTTCTCCTGCTTTATTGGTTTGCCATTTAGTACCAATTTAATAGGATAGTTATTATTTTTTTGGTAAGGATGGAAAATTACAAAATTTGTTTTAGTAATATTTAAAGAAAGATTATTTGAACATATCCAATTGCATGTTTACTTGAAACACCCAGGGTCTCACTTCAATGAATACAATGTACAGTAATAATCAAACGAAACTTAAATCTAGAGCCCAAACTAGGTCATGTCTAGTTGCTATGCAAAGTGGAAATAGTTAGTAGTTGGCTTACAGCCAAGTATTATTTCTGCCAAAAAGTATGAAAATATTTCTTTGCCATCTTGTTTTTACGTATTTGAAAATTACCCAAGTATTCTATTAGTCCTCTAATAGCCAACATGTATCGTAGGAACCTCGTTACTTGTAATTTCAAGAAAAGGCTTTATTTTTCTTCATCTTGGATTTTTACAAAGTGGTTGTTGCAACATTGATAGACCTATATTGTTCACTAAAAGAACAGGCATTTCCCTTGTTTATAATCGAGTTTTCCAACAAACATTTTGACTTCAAATCAGTTACCGAGGTTGTCCAACTTATAAGAAACTAGCCCCAGGTAAACAACATACATCTTTGATTCAAGGGGCTCCATCAACCCCCTAATGATAAACTTTCTCAATGATGATGAAAGACAACATAATCAGTAGTATGCCAACTATACTTGGAAAAGTTTGAGTGAATGAAAAATACTACTTTTAAGTTCCTAAAATAAGCTTTTGTAATCCACTTTAATCTTTACCATCCTCTGCTGAAAAAGTTTCAAAAAAGCATATCAGAACATTCACATGGTACTTCTCTTCTAATAATATAAGGCTGACTATCAGCTGGGTAATCAAAATGCCAGTCACCAGCAACAGTATTTTGCAAGACTACTACCACCCAGACAACTTCCAATCAACCGATTTAGCTTGTTCATTTAATTTGTTGTCCCAATTCAGGTTACCTGAATATTGTCCCTTCAGTAATGTTCTCTTGTTTTTCTGTATCCAAATTGGAAAAAAAACACATTTTTTTCTGATTGGAAGACAAAGCACTGAATCCCTAGCAAGCTGTTGCATGATCTGAATTAATTGGGACAACAAATGTACAAGCTACATGAAATGTACTGATCAAATTGAAACATCAACATATCTTTCCCTCCCCCATGGCATTTGAACTGTTGGAGTTTGGGTTGTTCAAATTATCAACCCCCAGTCCAAAAATATTGTTCAAATGCCTGATACAAAACGTTTAGGTCTATAAGTTCATTTATTTAATTACTGTGGTCAATAAAATATTGGTTCTGAGTGTGCAACCAACCTTATATCTGTCCAGTCTGTTTTATTATTGGATATTTAAGGGGTAAATATTTTACATTCGTTTGAACACAGTGAATTAGAATGTAACAACAATTACCACCTGCATGATGAGGTCACAAGATGAACTCGAGTTGATATCTGATAGAAAGTCTTTAAAATTCAAACAGCGTGTGCGAGATATGTTACTGAATGCGATCAGTATATCTTCTAAAAGAAATTGACCTGGAAATGAAAGTTTTATGCTATCCCTCGATCTTAATAAGTAACTGCAGTTGTGATCACGTGTGGTTGGGACATTGAATGAGGTCTGTTTCTATTCAATTGGTTGATAGCCCTTGGGTTAGTTAAGTAATGTTTAAAGTCCGACAATGAGGACTGGACGGGGATTTCAAGTCCGCGCAATTTGTTCCAGTCCGAGGCGCAGCCGAGGACTGGAACTAATTGCAAGGACTTGAAATCCCGTCCAGTCCGAAATTGGAGGACTTTGAACGACTTCAACTCCTCATTAATTATTCGGGAGGAATCAAAGACAAATAAAAGTTGCTGGTAGTTTAGTATTTTGCAAGGAAAACTAAAAAATATCGAGAAAATAGGGCTACAAATTCTTTTAATCACTGTTATTATGAAGAGCAAAGTTAATTGAACAATCAGTGCTATTCAATTGCCTTTTGTTCATAATGCAATCAAATATTTTTTAAAGCATAGTCTCTCGGGATATGTTAGCTGCATTACCTGTTACAGTTACTGGTTTCAATTAAGCTAGTTCAGTGTTAATTGAACAAAACTTTATTGAGCAATCATAATAATAATCAGTGCTATTCATGCCATTCGTACATATTGCTTTCAAGTAATGATGTTTTCTAAAGGCATAGTCTCTCGGGATATGCTAAATCAAGCCTGCGTTGCGAGTTACAGTTTTCCGGTTCAGTTCAGTGCAAATCCAGCATGGCGTCAAGAGCAACCGATTCCTCTGACGAGTTTGAGCCTCCACTAAAGCGGTTCAGAAAACCTCTAGCGCCGAAGGAACAAGATTTAAAATTGAAAAATGCTATCCCAAAAGCAACATTATACAAGAATAACTGGGCAGTGAACATCTTTACTGAATGGCGTGATAATAGAGAAAACAAGATGGCCACTTTTGAACCCAAAAGTCAGTCAACATTTGTACCTCACGAGGAAGTTGAAAACTTGGATATTAAGCCATGGGAAAAAATGAGTGTGCCGTCACTTAATTTTTGGATTTCCAAATTTCTCCAAGAGGTGTGCAACAAGAAAGGAGAGAGATACCCGGCAAAAACTCTGTATCAGATTGTTGCTTCCCTAAAAAGATATTTGGAGTCGAGAGGCCGGTCGGATGTAAAGTTAAGTAAATTCATATAAATAGATATTATATCCAATGTATCTTTATCAACGGACGGATGATTGATTGATGTGCAAGTTTCAGTTTATTTCATGGTTTAATGCACTTGGATGATAATCTAACTTAGTAAAAGAGGTGTATCCACCTCATAATGATAATGAATGGAATTTGAAAGGAAATTGTTTAATCTGATCAATAAAAGAGTAATTATGCATGCCATGATGTTTTTCAATAATTTATTCGTAGTAACTGGAAAAATTTCCAGTTACTGGAACAACTTGTTCCAGTAACTAGAAACTTTTCCAGTTACTGCTAGGAGGACTAGACCAGGTATCCAGTGTCCTCAAGGGATTAAAATCAGACCATTGGATTGGCTGAATACCTCGTGAATAATTAATGAGGACTTGAAGTAATGTTTAAAGTCCGACAATGAGGACTGGACGGGGATTTCAAGTCCGCGCAATTTGTTCCAGTCCGAGGCGCAGCCGAGGACTGGAACTAATTGCAAGGACTTGAAATCCCGTCCAGTCCGAAATTGGAGGACTTTGAACGACTTCAACTCCTCATTAATTATTCGGGAGGAATCAAAGACAAATAAAAGTTGCTGGTAGTTTAGTATTTTGCAAGGAAAACTAAAAAATATCGAGAAAATAGGGCTACAAATTCTTTTAATCACTGTTATTATGAAGAGCAAAGTTAATTGAACAATCAGTGCTATTCAATTGCCTTTTGTTCATAATGCAATCAAATATTTTTTAAAGCATAGTCTCTCGGGATATGTTAGCTGCATTACCTGTTACAGTTACTGGTTTCAATTAAGCTAGTTCAGTGTTAATTGAACAAAACTTTATTGAGCAATCATAATAATAATCAGTGCTATTCATGCCATTCGTACATATTGCTTTCAAGTAATGATGTTTTCTAAAGGCATAGTCTCTCGGGATATGCTAAATCAAGCCTGCGTTGCGAGTTACAGTTTTCCGGTTCAGTTCAGTGCAAATCCAGCATGGCGTCAAGAGCAACCGATTCCTCTGACGAGTTTGAGCCTCCACTAAAGCGGTTCAGAAAACCTCTAGCGCCGAAGGAACAAGATTTAAAATTGAAAAATGCTATCCCAAAAGCAACATTATACAAGAATAACTGGGCAGTGAACATCTTTACTGAATGGCGTGATAATAGAGAAAACAAGATGGCCACTTTTGAACCCAAAAGTCAGTCAACATTTGTACCTCACGAGGAAGTTGAAAACTTGGATATTAAGCCATGGGAAAAAATGAGTGTGCCGTCACTTAATTTTTGGATTTCCAAATTTCTCCAAGAGGTGTGCAACAAGAAAGGAGAGAGATACCCGGCAAAAACTCTGTATCAGATTGTTGCTTCCCTAAAAAGATATTTGGAGTCGAGAGGCCGGTCGGATGTAAAGTTAAGTAAATTCATATAAATAGATATTATATCCAATGTATCTTTATCAACGGACGGATGATTGATTGATGTGCAAGTTTCAGTTTATTTCATGGTTTAATGCACTTGGATGATAATCTAACTTAGTAAAAGAGGTGTATCCACCTCATAATGATAATGAATGGAATTTGAAAGGAAATTGTTTAATCTGATCAATAAAAGAGTAATTATGCATGCCATGATGTTTTTCAATAATTTATTCGTAGTAACTGGAAAAATTTCCAGTTACTGGAACAACTTGTTCCAGTAACTAGAAACTTTTCCAGTTACTGCTAGGAGGACTAGACCAGGTATCCAGTGTCCTCAAGGGATTAAAATCAGACCATTGGATTGGCTGAATACCTCGTGAATAATTAATGAGGACTTGAATGTTAGTTATGGGATTTAGAGTACCGAGCATTGATTAATAGTAAGCAACCACGAGGATTTCTCATGCTAGTTAGCATGGTTTTCAATGGCCATTCGTTAGTGCACACTGCTGTGGTGTTCGCGTGTGAGTCAAGAATAGTATCCTTTTCGCATCATTCCCTTTACGCTCGTGCAATAAGAATGGGCAGTGCTGCCCGCGCGAGATCAGGGAACTCTATGACTCATACCCCCGGCCAGCTAGGGAGAACACCCATACTCAAAACACCCATACTGCGACCAAACCCAGACTTATAAGGGATAAGCGGTTTATGCGAGTATCAAACGAATTAAAACTGAATTCAAGGCCGGCGAAGGAAAGGCATGGGCTGTTATCACAGTTCCGCCATCTTGGATAAAACAATAGTTTTGGCCCCGGTAGCCTCGCACTGTTTGGTTTCAGAAAGAGTTTATCGGACGAAAACAAAGGTTTTTATTCTCCTGGGACTCAACATGGCCGCCGTGCGATAAAAGCCCATTGACGAAGTCCTTCAAGCTGTTAGGTCGGCGGAGTAGAGAGAAGAGGAGCCAGCGATAAGAGTACCCAGCGGAAAGCAACTGAGACGGATCTCCAGGGCGTACGAATTGGGTCAGCATCAAGTAATAGGATGCAGGTTGGGTATTGTGCCAGCGCACATGACTCATAATGTCCGCCCAACAAACTAATAAATAGCAGGTCTATTCTGTAGGTCAATACAGTGGCACCATCCAGATTAAGAAACGGACAAATCGGCAGGGAGTAAGGTTGGAAACTGGGAAGGGGAAGGGAGAGAGGGTGCCATCCCCTGGGGAGCACGGCCAGAATAGCGGCCAGAGGCAAGCCGGGTTAATTGCAGCGGAATGCGGGGACGCGGGAAACCCAGGGGATGGCAGCCTGAGCGTCAGTAATCCGACTAGGGAATTAGTATCCCTTTCATGCTGCCATGAGGAATAAGGCGGGGTAGGGGAGGGGTGGGGAGGTGATGGGGAAAGGGGTGGTCGGCGGAGGGGTACTAGACAACATTAACGCTACAATACGTATGAATGAAATACAACAAATAGAACATAAAGACTAACCCATCGAATAAAAAAACAGCACGGCACAAATGGAGCACATGCGCGCAAATTACTCTGGCAACTGATGCCAAACGTACGGATGAATGGGGAATAAAAACTAATTCATGAAAGGCGAGCCAACTAGTAACACCAATGCATGGAGTAATACAAAGCTGCATAAGCGTTAAGCGAGAGAAAATGCGTGAGAAACAATAGGCTCATGGCAAACTATGCTAAACGTATGATGACAATAGCACTTAGCCCCACACTCCTTATGGTAAGTTAAGCACGGGCACGAAATGGTCGTAACTACACATACAACGTGCACTGCAAATAGAGTTATAATGGAACAGAGAAAGCTAACCTATGTAAATAGAAACAATGCTCCACAAAAACACACTTGTACACAAGAAACAAGTACCCATGCTAAAATCACAAAAACCCATACTAAAAGTAGTGTGCAAAGAAATAACAAGTCGAACGATCAGGAGAAAGCACTAACCGAGGAACATCAATAATATCGTAGGAATCCGTGACAGTGAGGCAAGCCCGTATAATGACCATGTATCAACTTCCGAACATTGCGTTAGTGCATAACAGTGGTGCCCATATGTCAAAGGAAATATCATTTACAGATAACATCCAAAAGGAAAAGATACGGCAACACAAGTACCAAACTCACGGCAGAGCATGGCGCCAAAACGTGCAAAAATAAAATACTAAAACGAAGAATATAAAATTAACTAGAACATTTATACCGCACTGCACAAATCCGTATTTGCGAGACCAGCACGTAAATTCACGCCAACACATGTGCCAAAATCACGGGAAAACATGCCAAAACGTGCAAAAATAATGGACTAAAACGAAGAATAGAAAATTAGCTAGAACATTTATTCCGCACTGCACAAATCAGCGTCCACCTACATATGATAGTAACGAAGGAATAAAGCAATATAGACCAAAGCTGAATGGCAAAGAAGGCAAAATATACCGGCGAAACTACCAAGGAGACTAAAACGGTGATGCAACGCAAACCATGTAAGACCAAAACAAAATACATACACAAGCGTAAGTGAACACGAGGATAAAAGGCAAACAACAACCTGAACCCCATAGTGGGAAAAAGTGAAATTGCCTCTAGCTCTGGCGGCTGAGCGACGGCTTCATGTCTGAGGAGCAGCTGGTGAAAGATCTTGACCACCTGGGACATTCTGTTGAGCGGCTGGAACCCCCGCGGCTTGGGGTACTTGTCCTTCCATTTCTTAGTACGATAAGCAGCGAGGAACAAGGTGCAGGTATCCTGACGCGAACTGTGCGACGAACGTTGGAGTTCTTATTTATACTCGCTCTGGAAGGGACTGGTGCGATTAGGCCATAGAATTGCTTATTGTTAATGTGCCTCAGAATAGGTCATAGAATTGCTTATTGTTCATGTGCCTCAGACTGTTGTGGCACAACGAAATGTGCGAAAAATATGGAATATAGTAGAAAAGGTTAGAAAATTCAACTCAGAATTAAATACAAAGCAACAAGTGTAGTGCAGTTGTGCACGCTGTAGCACCGTGGTTTAGCTGAGAGTTTTCTGTTCTAAAAATAAACGAATCAGTAACCGAGCTAGAACTCCTTGAATGTGAAAACGGACGCATTGGTTAATTTGTCCGGCTATGTGAGTGGTGGAGAAATGGAGAAGAGAGAGAAATAGAGTTCCCAAGAAAACTCAGATAAACTGACTGTTAGCCTGGGAAACCAGCCGACTCTTTCGCTCCCCACTCGCGAAAGAGACGTCTGGGAAGTGAGGCAGAAAATGCCATACTGATGACGTAGCAGATAGCCGTTTCACGATGCATAAATTAGTTGCAATTCTCAGAAGCTGAATGCGAACAACAGAGTTCTTTTCAAGGAATATAACTACCGAGGCTGCTCGTTTGTTTGGCAGTTGATCACCGTCACGAACAACTCATGAAATTCAAGCCTATTTAGCGTGTGCCGGTGCTGTTGTTGGCTCCTAGTAAAGCGAAATGTCGTACTGTCAAAACATTTACAAGAAAGGTACTGACTACTGTTATAGTTGTTTATAATTTCATATCAGTAAACCTACATACACTGAGCTATCACAAAACACTGGATGAGTTGTTGTTGCGGCGGATAAATCGTTCAGACAGTGAATCTGGGCTATGAATAAACATAATTACATGTAAGTGTGCTATGAATCACGAACCAAGTGTGATATGAATCAATGAATCCGAATCAATCACCCAAGCAAACGGGCAGCCTCGGTAGTATACCTGAAAATAACCGCTGCATTCTGTAGCTAACCTCTTCGGCTACTGTCCTGACAAAAGAGCTGACTTGAAAAGTGGCCTGCTGTGCTGTGTGTAGGTTTTGAAATTATAAACAACTATTATGTTTTGACAGTCGTAGGGCAAATTTTATTGACCGGGCCGAGCCGCTGAAAGAACTATGCAAAGGAGCCAACAACAGCACCAGCACACGCTAAATAGGCTTGAATTTCATGGTTGTTCATGACGGTGATCCACTGCCAAGCAAACGAGCAGCCTCGGTAGTTATATTCCTTGAAAAGAAATCTGTTGTTCGCATTCGGCTTCTGAGATATGCATCGTGAAACGGCTATCTGCTACGTCATCAGTATGGCATTTTCTGCCTCACTTCCCAGACGTCTTTTTCGCGAGTGGGGAGCGATAAGAGTCGGCTGGTTTCCCAGGCTAACTGACTGTGTGCGAATGAAGTCATTCGCGGAAAGGTTTTGAGGACGGCGCCATCTTGCATGAAGCGCTCATCCGACCACGCTGGAAAGCCAGTACAACAAAGGATCGAGTCAACGAAAGGTTAGTTTGAATTTATTCATACTTTTGATGCTGATTCACCTTGTATTAGATGCTAAATAACTTGAATGCCATATTGTCAGGCTTAAATTATCGCAACTGTGTCGCTCCTCTGTGCACTTCGTACGGTGATTTATTTGACAAAGATCGCAACAGAAAAATTGGACGGCCCCGCAAATCAATTGTTTTCGTTTCCTTTGCTCAAGCATGTTAAGGCATGGTTTTTGAGCAGTTTTGATAAAACATTCAAAATTCGCTATCTTTCTCATTTATGTATTAAATACCCTATAACTTTGGAATAATATGGTAATCATGTGTCTTAACATTTAAAGATCGGTATTTTGGTGTTTTGAAGGTCACGTGACCTTAAGGCTGATAAAACAAAGAAATCAAAATGGGGTGGCGGAAGTTATTGTTTTGTTTCAGATTTTCGGTTCGAAATGTTAAGCTTGTTATGGGAAATGAGACTGTGTCCGGAATGGTTGACTTTTTATCACTGAAGAGGATATAAATGGCGAAAAATGGTTCCAAGAATAGGTTACGTGACCTGTTTTCTATATTTTCGCCGTAACAGTCTGTCAGGGTCAGCCATTCCGATCTGATCTTTAAATTCAATCACAGGTGTAATCAGATAAACACAAAATCGTTACTTAAAATATACGATGTACCACCCCGTTTTTAGTTTAATTTTCAACTTTTTGTGATCACGTGGTTGGTCACATGATAGACATTTAACCAACATTTTATATTAGGATGACTAAAAATGCTGAGATTAGTTATAACCACCATTGTTCTAGGATTTGAGCAAATTAAAGTGACTCTATTCAACAAAATAGCTGTAGCCTCGTTTTCATGTTCAAACCATGCCTTAACATGCCTGAGTGTAGGGCGAGACTTGGGCTTTTTGAATGTGATCTTGCCTATAGTTAACATTTCTGTTGGAACCGTCAGTAATATAATTATTTCCTGGGCAAACTTTTTATTTCTAAGGTTTGGATCAATATGTGTTTGGCCAAGCAAAGAGAAAATAATCTAGACAATGCCTGATTCATTCAAGACAACGTATAAAGATACGAGGGTGCATGATAATCGATTGCACTGAAATAAAAGTTGAAATGCGTTCCTCCCTCATCTGCAGTTTTAAAATCCCAGACATATTCAAATTACAAGAGGCAAATACATTAAAGGGACTTGTAGGTATCTCACCAATTGACAGCATTATAACATTCCTTTCCCAGTTCTACATGCACTGGTTCTATCTCAGACAGAGAAATTACTGAACGCTGCGGTGTTCTTCAAATGCCTTTTCAGGCTGGTGACTGTTTGATGGCAGACAAAGGATTTGATATCCAATATTTATTAGATCCAGTTGGTGTCAAGCTCAATATTTTTTTAAGTATACTTAAATGCACATCCTGAAGTATACTTCATATACATTTTAAGTGTACTTAAAGTATACTTACATTTTGTAAAGGGATATGACAGCTCTCAGCATGTTTTTGGTCAAAAAACACCTTACGGGTATCATCCAGCCGGGCATCCAGATACAGGGGTTGTTTTCTATTTACACAGAAATTCCGGTGTGAATGGTAAGCAAAATCTCTTCAAACGGAATTTCATGATCGGAAAAACGTTTACCATTTGTACACAAACCGTTCCAGATGAAAAACACTCGGGTTTTTCTAATAACACTACCGATCTCGTACAAGTGCCTTTAAATAAATGAAGTCAGATATGTTGTACTATTTAGTACAACCATGTGATTATATTGATATCCTGCAAAAGGCTATCTAGGCTTAGAAGTTATTCTAGGGCGCATGTACTAGTCTTTTGATATATCTCGTATTTTAAATTTATACTGTAAACATCTGCGGTACAAATAAAGTTATTGTATTGTACACGCAGCTAGTCAACAATGAGTATATTTGCATGAGAAATACCCCAAGCAAAGTCCCTACATTTTCCCCACCATAAGGCCACGAATCTGTTGCAAAGTTCCTACAAAGTTCCCAATTCCCGCACATACAGCATGAGGAGACCCCTTGGGAAGCCGATTACAAGTGCATTAATAGACGCCCAACTTCGGAGTTTTGGTGATTGCAACAGTTTTAGTATGGGATTTTCTTGGGTTATAAATGATTGGTAGTGTTGGATCAATAACAACGCAACGTATGCTCTGGAAAACGTAGTTTATTGGTCTCTCTCTAAACCCACTAATGTTCAAGCCATGGAGTTTCTCAGACTCAGAAAAAATGAATATATGAATGCTGGCACTAACTCTGCAACAGAAAAAAATCATTTTGCATATCTTTAATACGCAATTACGTTCACTGCAGTTCATACCAAGAGAGAAATCCTAAATAATTATGTCGCTTGCATGTTAGAATTTTTTTATCTTTCTAACTCAGATTGTCTGATTATAAAATTGGTCACTCCAAATAAATGAGATACTTAACAAGTAGATGTCATGTTTCCGTGCGTCTCTCTCACAGATGCCGTCAAAAACGTGACGAGAATAAAGAGGAACGCCACAAGACGCAGTCGAGTTGTGCTTTGTTCTCGTCAGGTTTTGACGTCATCTGCGCATCTGCGAGAGGAAAGACACAAGGGAAATATATATATATATTTGTTAAATACAATAACAATCGAAAATATGAGGAACACAACATGATTTCGTAAAAAGACGCCATCAGTGTAACTACATTCTAATAACACGCTTACTGTTTATTGTAAAACACTAAATGTTTGGCCTCTAAAACGGAGGAACACAACATGATTTCGTGCAAAGACGCCATCTGTGTAACTTCATTCTAATAACACGCTAACAGTTTATTGTAAAACACTAAATGTTTGACCACTATCTAGTACCAATCAAACATTTATCTAAGGTACGTTTGATTAACCATATTTCAGAAAAATAATACACAGAATGATCAAACACATCATTTATACTGATGACTGATTTATTACCTAATGTAACGCTAAATTAATGTATCCTGAATATCACGTCAGCAGTCGTTTGTAGTTTACAGTGCAAAATATGCCTGTACCAGTGATTTCCAGAGACTATTCCATCTATTCTCATTCTGGAATACGGTCAATCAAATGCGCCCTAAGTCCTCGACGCTTCTGAATGTCTGGTCAACGAAAATGCACGGCAACGAAAACCAACCAGGCGCAAAATGCGGAATACACCAAACTGGCCCGAATGGCATGCGCCGAGCTATCGCAGTCAGTGGCGGGTGGAACCAGTGGTTTGGTGATGGCTACTTTGGGAATCAAGTTCTCTGGATCTGTCATATCCTGAAATTACGGGAAACAAAAACATTAACCAAAAGCTAAACGCCATGCAGTTCTATGAAGGACAAGGGTCTTATAGCAAGAACTATTTCAGAGTCAAGAATAAATTCTAATAAATTATTAAAAACAAATATTAAGCAGTTATTGGACGAGGCTGCGCAAGCGAGAGCGACAGACAATTTATCATACTTTGCGATTAATTGTTTTATTATTCATTATTTGGGCATCCAAAATGCTCGCAATTTCCTCCTCTGAACGCTCTGGAAACCGAGCAGCCATTGGGATTTGTTGTTGAGCAATACTGCGCATGCTCAGAACAATATCTGCAGTAAACACTTATTTGTGCGCAATTACTGCAGGTGAATCAACCAATCAAAATTCGTGATACTTAGGAACTGAATAATAATAATAATCGATTTCGCGTGCGACAGAATAACAATAAATTCATTGCACATATACTCAATGTTGCCACGAAGTATAATCAATACAAACAGGGGGCAAACCAATGTGAATCTTACCGTGAACTTTGTGTAGTTTACTATTGTGCAGAATTCGGTATAGACATTCTTCGATTCTTGGTAGTACTTCTTCAAGTCACTGGCCATTTCGCTTGTCCACTTGGGTTTCTTGGTTGTTAACGGATTCCAATATCGATTTGCCATATTCTGCAAAGACCTCAAAAACAATCATGGAAGATTATGGATTTGAAAATTTCTGAAAATGCCTAAAACAAACACGAGAGAAAACGACTACTAAATGTCTAGTTAATTAAACAAAAGTACAAGTAAAGTCACTTTATTTATAGAGCGTAACAAGCTGTAACACGTTTACAGCTCCATCAGTAATCTTCCACACGAACTGTTGTTGACCTATAGTCCTGCGGTTTTACGTCCTTATCCGAGAACTGAGATACACATGCAACATATCGGGCTGATCAACTAAAAGTTGATACTGGGTATGCTAATCGCCGTGGGCACTGTCAAACGTTTTGTGTTGAACAATAAAGAAAATAGAGTGTTTCTGTCTCGGGACTATTGGCTGTTATAGTTCACCACAACAATTTGGTGTGAGCTCATTGGCCAAAAGCGATCACGTGACGTGATAGTTGTCGTCCACAGATGCAAAGTATCAGGCGTTACAGTTCACCACAAAATTTTGGCGCGCTCTCATTGGCTAAAAGCGATCACGTGACGTGATAGTTGTCGTCCGCGGAGGCAAACTATCAGGCGATAGTGCCCGCTGAGAGCGGAAGACAATTTTGTGATGAACAATAATGACCAATAGAGTGTGTTTGTCTCGAAACTATCGGCTGATAGTTTCCCTTGGAAATTTGATGTTCTTAAAACTAGCATAAAACTGCGTTCTCAGGCTTATATTTGTATTAAAACATCAAATTTCCGCGGGCAACTATCAGCCGATAGTTCCTCGACGGACACACTATTTGTATAATAGTGGAAGACAATTTTGTGATGAACAATAACGACAAATAGAGCGTGTCTTTCTCGGAAGTATCGACTGATGACACGACTTTATGTTCCGTCCGGGCCGAAACAAAATTATTTTCAGTGATTTTCATATAAACTGACTATCCTAGCACACGTGTGGGATGGATGAAATCAAAGTAAATGTGCAAAAATGATTAACAAACTGTGCGTAGATCTAGTTCTCAAGGAAAACATGGCATGTTCTTTCAATCAAGCATTAAAGTGCCTATAACTCTTAGCCAGCTATCATTTTTTCTTCAAAAGAAAAAATCCGATTCGGTTTTCCTTCATGATTTTATTGCCATTCAAAACCGTACCTCAGCACTAAAAATGTGGGCACGCGTGGCCGAGCTGTTCTGTAACGTAGCATACGGGACCGCTTGTTGTTATCACACTTCCTCTCTTGTTATCTTCACCGAGTCCCAGAACGTTTGGGGCTGTTTTCGGAGGTAATAACTAAATAATAATGTCAGACTGCAGTTCAGGTAGTAGTTCTGATTCAGAAAGCAGTCAAAATGATTCATAATATAACTATATTCCGTATGCTACGTCATCAGCCCACTTTTCATGATTATGAAATGATCCCACAGGGAGCCAAAATGATGATATTTCGCTAACTTTGGGTACCTGTAAAAAATACCAATTCGAAGATTGAACACTTTTTTCCAAAATAATGTTCTATGAGGCAAATACATAAGGTGAACAGGAGTTATAGGCACTTTAAGGAGACTTTAACAGTTTAAAGCCAATTAACAGCCACCAATCCACCATTGATTCCAGACATGCGCAGTACCATTGAGACACTGCGTTGTCGTTGTTTTAAGAACACCAAATTTCCACGGGCAACTATGAGCCGATAGTTCCTCTGAGTATCGTTTCATGAGACAACAGGTTTACTTACGGGAAGCGCTTTGTAAGAAACTTGTATGGTGCGGAGTAGTCGGTGCTCAAACAGGAAGTCAGTTTCTTGTGGAGACGGGGATAGTAAAACAAGAACGTGACACACATCTCGTCGTGCGTCGAGAGGCCCCCCTGCAACACAGAAGTCGTGTTACTTGACCATGAAGTAACTAGCGCTGAATCACTCATAGCCTGCGAATACAGCCGTCTCTCATCGGGAACCACAATCAAAACGTGGCCCCCGAGAGAGACGTCTGCGTATTGAGAAGGAAAATTCCATACTGATGACGTTATGCGGCCAGGATCTGGTCGCGTTATTTGATTGGCTCGTATATGATAATTAGGCATACTATTCAATCAGTTATTTTCGGTCTCAATACGCAGACGTCTCTCGGGGGCCACGCTTTGATTGTGGTTCCCGATGCGAGACGGCTGTATTCGCAGGCTAAATCACTCACAGATCTGAAGTATTATTTGTTACTTACGTATGTGGCATGTTCGCGGTCCATCGTGTTGTATCTGCAATAATGCATAAGCTCGTCTCCCTGAAGTGAATTTCAAGAGTTTGTAATTAAATTACGGATTTTATCTTCAATTGGTGATCATGAATGTCGTTATACACGAGTAGCCGGTTTACGCTCGACATAAAAGTGATAACGTAAAAGATGTGAACTAATATAATTTAAAAAAAAATTCATATACTTTTTGCGCGTCTAAACTCTCAGTCCGAGACTGGATGCGCAAAAGCTATTGTCTCTAGCCAACAAGGCCACCATGCGAAAAGTGTGAAGTGCAAGACCAAACTGGATTGTGGCTGGAGCTGCTGAATTCGTTTGTTTTTGGGGTCAAAAGCTGTTAGCGTTAGATAAATATTCATAGTTTTCATCGGATCCATTTTCGAATCGCGTGGTAGATTTACTCGTTTCACATAGTTGCACAGTTTTAACCAGAATCCATTTCGGTTTTCGAATGTCTCACTGGCTGTCCTATTGTTCGCTGTCACGTGACGTCATCTCCGCCAACTTTGTTGACGCAAATTAAAATATATCGTTATTTTTTCTTGTTAGATCAACCTACGTGGCCGCCACGTCGTTGTTATCTGAATTTCTGGGGATTGATTGCAAACCAGCAATATCCTATAGACCATTTCGAAAAATGTCGTCCAATTTAAATACAAATCGTCCTAACCTCGTGTTGATGTTGTCGCATAAAAGCATTTTCACGTGCGTGCGAGGCTAGCTAGTCCTAAACAATAGTTATTTAAATTGGACGCCATTCATCGCATAGACCTCTGTCCCTTATCGTATGTCTATCTCTGTGACATCTGAAAAAAACAGGTGTATAAAGCAAGAAACTGTCGACATCTCGTTCACCGCATTGATGCGTTCTCAGTTCTACGTCGGGATTATACGGGTCATTTTCAACAATTTGTAAATTCATTTGCATCAAGGTAACTCCTAATGACATTGTTTCTTTCCTTGTCGAAAAGAAAAGGGAAGTTTGAAATAACCATTGCGGTTTACCGTCGCGGGTTATGTGGCTTTACTTACTGGGCGGAAGTGAACTTCTTTTGGAAGAGCTTGAATTTCCTGAGAATGGATATGCAAAGATTAGGAATGGTTATTAATTATTTATAGCTACACCAGTCTCTACATTTTCTTCATCTTTTATCAGTATTATTAATTGAAAGTCTTGACTCATTCCCAATCTTCGCTCGGACAAAATTACATTGAGCGGCAGAACACGGGCATACAGAGACCAAGAAAAATAGAGGGGCTTGTTTAAAGTCTATGTACAGCTATTAGTAAATATACTTATCATAAGAACTGGCACAACTGTATATGTATGTATATCAGCAAAACCAAATACTCAAAGTAGTGATATTACCGATATATTTTGAACAGATTATCAATTCACTGTTCGTCTCGAATCTGATGTCGTTGTTTACTTAACGTGATGTTACACGATTTTTCGTGCAACATTGTTGCGCGAATAGTCAGCATATATAGTGTAACATGTAATGTAATGTTTATTAAAATCCCTTGGCAGAGTAACTGAATTACAGGAACTTTACACTAAATATATATGCAAGCCTACACAATATATGTAATAAACATCCTATGTACAATAAAACATCCTGTATTCTACAAAATATACTTATAAGTCCTTACAGTGTTTGAATGTTCTAACTTGTAGGATTGCAGAAAGGCGAACAACAAATTGAAACGTGGCAGTCATTTTCGGCACTGATATGCGCACTGGACGATTTTTGGCGCAATCGTCGTTGCGGCAACTATGGTGCAAAGTTTTGAATTACCTTCAATGTTGCAGGCTACGTCAACAAACAAGACTCCATTCATCCGCCATTTTTTTTATGAGAGTGTCGGAGAAGGTGTTAGACTTGCTCCAAGTCGAACTCGCTTAGTCACTAAATAAGCGATTACTGGGTCAAAAAGCGAGCGCGAGAATCGAAGCGAGAGGCGAGTTCGACTTGTTTCACTTGCAGGAAATTGAATCGGGGGATTATGTTTTGGCGCGAAAACACGTTTCAAGGGCGGAGCTTATATTACGCGCCTTTGACAAAGTCTTTATGAGTACACTCAAATTGTAAATACATCCACGGTCGACTGACTTGACACGTCAACATACAATACCTGAAGAATTGACGCTTTGTGATTGGGCAAATCTTGGTACGTCATATAAGCCACGCCTCCGTTTGAAAAATCAACCGGTAAATTTGGCGCGCTGCAAGTGGGAAAAGTCTTTCGTGCGGGGGGCTCAGAAGGACTTTGAGAAAGTCTAAGAAGGTGTAAGCTAGATGTTGCGCTAAAAATCGTTCCGTGTAACATACCTCTTGCAGCATCAGTGTTGCGCCAAAGTTGTCTCGTGTAACATGCATTAAACATCGTCGTTAACAATCGTCTCGTGTAACATCACCCTTAGTCTATAGAATTGTGAGAACATACCTGAAAGTTGAAGTCGTAGTAGTTGTCTCGCGCGATCTCAGGAACTTCTACACCATTTCTGATATGTTTAGTCCAAGTCCCTCGGCCTATATAATCAAATGAAAGTCAATAAAATTAGATCGAAGAACTTGAAAATTAAGCGATTCTGTTTTCACGCTTTAAATCAAAAATAAATAAATGTTTTATTTGTTATAGCAGGCTGATTATTACAGCTTACAGCTGATGTGGGCCTACTTTTACTCCTCACACACTCCCCACTACAAGGTCACTCGACTCACAAGTTCATTTTTACGGAGGGAGGAAAACCGGAGAACACGGAGAAAAACCCTCGGATGCAGATAAGGAATTAACAACAAAGCTAACTCACACACAGTGCCCGAGCCGGGACTAGAACTCCGGACCGCAGCGGCGAGAGGCAACCTACATCCATCCTACATACTAGGCCTATGTCACAGCGTCCATCCTACATACTAGGCCTATGTCACAGCGTCCATCCCACATACTAGGCCTATGTCACAGCGTCCATCCTACATACTAGGCCTATGTCACAGCGTCCGTCCTACATACTAGGCCTATGTCACAGCGTCCATCCTGCATACTAGGCTTATGTCACAACGTCCATCCCACATACTAGGCCTATGTCACAACGTCCATCACGCATACTAGACCTATGCCACAGCGTCCATCCCACATACTATAGATCTATGTCACAGCGTCCATCCCGTTTAGAACGGTGTCCCACTATTGTTGAGTTGCAATTATTTCTAAGGGAATAAAATCACAAAAGCGTAGCATCCATGTTCTTTAGTATAACAAAAGTAGCTAATGAGGCATCTTTTGTTCCGCCACGGTGCAACCCACCAATTGGCGGGGAAAATAATATAAAAATAGCCCAACTGTATATTTAGCAGTTCTTTTGTCCATCTTTATTTCGATCAAAATGTTATTTCACACAAAACACTCTCACAAACGCCCCTTTCTCAGTCGAAATAGTTTTGGGTCAGCGATTACGTGACCTGTGACATTTATGAGTTTCCTACATGAAGTAACTACCTGATATATTACTGGGTTACCTGTGTTACGGGATGCATATGGCCGTGTGTACATATATCTATTGACGGCAATTAATTGTAAATGGTGACCAACATGTGACCTGTGACATTTATGTGTTTCCTACATGAAGTAACTACCTGATATATTACTGGGTTACCTGTGTTAAGGGATGTATATGGCCGTGTGTACATATATCTATTGACGGCAATTAATTGTAAATGGTGACCAACATGTGACCTGATGACATTTATGTGTTTCCTACATGAAGTAACTACCTGATATATTACTGGGTTACCTGTGTTAAGGGATGCATATGGCCGTGTGTACATATATCTATTGATGGCAATTAATTGTAAATGATGACCAACATGTGACCTGATGACATTTATGTGTTTCCTACATGACCTATCCTATCTGACCTATCCGTCTTTCCATTAGAAATGAGTGAAATACGGGCGTGTACTAAAAATCACGTGACTGATGACGTCATCGTTACGACGGGCATTAGAAATAGGAAATTAGGGCGACATGGGCATGTACTAAAAATCACTTGACCGATGCCGTCATCGTTCTGACATCACCACTGAGTGATTCATGGGGTCCCAATACCCGTGTATGTCAAAGTTGAGTCACCCGCCATTAATATTAAGCGAGTTAGCCATGAAAACTTACAAGAACACATCCCACATCTGTTAGACAGATGTGTACATCACCAATATATAAACTTAGGGAGCAGGTCAAAACACATGCCCTCTGGGCGGACTCATTTTGGGGGAGGGGGTGGTAGCTGCTGCCAGCCATCTCTTCTGAAGCGAAAACTCAATATTTATTTTTTTGTTCTTTAACTATCTCCAAAACTAAAGGCAAAACCCAGAAACGAATGCACTGTATGTTTCGTATTATGCTATCATTTCATTTGCCGTATTAAAATTGTCACTAGCCCCTACAAAGGAAATAGGTGGTCAAAAATGGGGTACCCAGCGGTGAGAGCTGTTGTTCGCCATCCCTATCGAGGGCATTTGTTTTGACCTCTTCCCTTACAGCACTAGATGTAGTAACGAAGATCCGACGTGAAATATCGATTATTCAATAATTTTTAATTTACATTTGATTATTGTTCATTCGGTAAATATGTTACATGATAGACAGGCCCGCAGGTAGCATAAACTAATCTAGGCGGGCCATAGTCTTTAAAATTAACAAATTATAAACAGGTATGATAACTTAACGAAGAGAGAGAATAAGCAAGTGAGTAAGTAAATAAATAAATAAATAAACGAGTGAATTTGAGAAATTGATTTTTTACAACAACCGCCAATTTTCTCGCAATCTGATTGGCTAATTTTCATATGCAATATTTTAACAGACGCGCGGCCTGCTTTCGAAGCGGGCTTTGCAGAGATTTGTGAATTCAGGTTGTGTACACATCTCTTCCAAAAATCAAGAAAATGAGGATTTTAAAAGCATTTCATCACTGGGAAAAGTTAATCGGTGAGTCAAACTTCCTTCTGTGGTGCCATTTGTCAAAATTTGAGCTTTCTCTCGAGTCGAACAAAGCATTTTCGGCTAATTTGTGATCGACTTTGTGACAAGTTCTACCGATCTTTTAGAACTAGAACTGAGAAATTGTCTTGAATTAAATACATAATCTTCTAGTTCGTGATTAAAATCTCTTATTCAGGATATTTACATAACGTTCTTAAGTAGAAACAAACAGTTTAGAGTAGATTATGTATTTTTATAGAGTTCGGGAAAGCAGAAAGACGTGTTTACGTTTTGGACTTTTCGACTCGAAAGGCAGTTTGTACACACTCGTTTGAAGCTAAAAGTGTTTTGTTGTTGTAAAAAACAAATTGAAGTTAGTTTTTTATGTGTCTGTCCTAATATTGACAATGATTTTCGTCATAAGACGCCTCGTGGATCCACAGCTATTTTGACCATGTTATGACGAAAATCATTGTCAATATTAGGACAGACCATAGTTAATAGAGCGGAATGGTTATGAAACCCGGCAAACTTCAAAGGGGCTAACAAAGGCGCTGCGATTTATGTTGGAACGGGGCGGGCAAGACAAAAGATTGTGCAGGGTCATAGTTCATTAGCGTCCCCTGAACGACTGAACTCACACGTTTCTATTGGCTGATTGATTAACACATTGGAATTTCTATTGTGTTTTGTGCAGGGTAGTGGTTGAAAAAAGCTAACAAAGACATATAACAAAGAAGGTCGCTGGGTTTCATAACCATTCCACTCTATTACACTCGTTCTCAATAACACGTGCAGGTTCGAAATTGAATTTCCAACGGAAAACGTCAATTTGGTGGATGTCACTCAACTATATTTCTATGGCAACACTGGTCTGCATGCTAAATAAACGTCGCCATACAACTCCCAGATGTGGAGGAAACATAAATAGTGTAGGAGGTCAACGAAATCGTAAGTAATTTGAGGCGACATAGGTAGAGAAATGATAATCCATGTCCTGAGAGTTTCCAAAAAAATATTTGCCCTGTCGAATGTTGTATCCATGCCTGGAGCTCGTCCAGGTAGAGCTCGAGGGTATTGCTCGATAAAACCTCTTATAAGGAGAATATCTGCAACTGGATGAATAAAAATAACTATAATTATTTTTCCAAGACCTTTGAAGCTATATAAACAATCAGATTTCTTATACACAAACCGCTCGCTCACACATAAAGTTTATGCGATTTCCCTATTTTGATCTTATACACAAACCGCTCGCTCATGATCACACATAAAGTTTATGCGATTTCCCTATTTTGATCTTATACACAAACCGCTCGCTCATGATCACACATAAAGTTTATGCGATTTCCCTATTTTGATCTTATACACAAACCGCTCGCTCACACATAAAGGCTCTAAGCATGATTACTCTCCATCTAAGCGACTTTGGGAAAGACTTTGCCATGTTTATAAAATGCTAGTTTCCCGAATTTACTCACACAACCGTTCACTTCAAACTCCATGGAAACCGTTTGATTGACATCCACCAGAAACGACTTCGAAGTCAGGAGTTTCGTTTCGAACCTGCACGTGTTATTGAGAACGAGTGTAACTATGGACAGACACATAAAAAACTAACTTCAATTTGTTAAATATACATGAAGCGAATTGTAACAATTATGTACTAATTTTTCATGCTTAAATGATTTGATCTTTGAAATAATAATGGTGTATCAATATATAATCATCTTCTTTCTTAAGAATGTCAAAGAGTATTTTGTGAAATTCTCTTTTGAATGCCTTTTTTGATAGTTGTCTAAAATCACATGGTATCTCATTTTACAGTCTAGCGCCAATTCTTTAAAAGTCATTTTTTGTACATCAAGTCTCGAACCTTTAATGTAGATTTTTTTAGATGTAGAGGATCGTGTATTATAAGAGTGGATACCGGAATTATTCGAAAATGAATTTAAGATATTTATTGGTGCTAAACTGTTGCTGATATCATACATTATTAAAATTAGATACTGACTCATAATATAAAAATAAAACAGTGGTCAAATATTTGCATCAATAAATAAGGGAACTGCATGCTCATTTCTGTTGGCAAAATACATAAAGCAGAGTGCTCGCTTTTGGAGCATTAAAATTCTGTTCATGTATGACTTACACGCCTGACCCCAAACAGTCAATCCATAAGATAAGTAAGGTGCAATTAAGGACTGGTAAATATTCAAAAGGTATTTAGGGAGTAGGCCTGTCCCGATTGCGATGGAAAAATTCAAGAAAAGTGCTCGAAAAAAAGGCCAAAAAGTGCTCAAAAAGTGGCCAAAATTGCAAAAATGTGCTCAAAATTTCGAAATAGTGCTAATTTTTTTTAAATAGTGCTTTCAATTCTGAACAATTAAATTTAAGCTTTTCATAAATATGCCTAGTTTTACTGACCAAATTAACCTTTCATGTTAAGAAATGTTGAAAGAAATAGAACAACAATATTTTTCGAACTTAACAAAGCTTTATTTCGGTCTCGTGCTATCGAAGCTCTTTCTGGAGCGCTTAATGCCGCTTTTACTTAATCATTTATCAAAATCCGCACAGTAAAATTCTTCTAAAAAGCTATCAATGAATGTTGTATGCATTATCTTTAATTTGAAGGGGAAAAAGAAATTATATAAGACAGAACTTGTGCATGTTTTTGATAACACCGTTTTTGCGCTTGGAAACGGTATTTTCTTACAGAATATTTTAAGAATCACACTTTTTGGAGGTGTATAGTTGTCTAACAAAAATGAAGAAATTTAATCGCGCGCTATTGAAACTGCTACCGAAAAAAAGAGAAAAAATGTCATGCCACAAAATATTTCGCGTTTCTAGGTATCATTACCATTCCCGTGCAGTCAGAAAAAAAAACTTTCGACCCTCCTTAATTTAGCTTAAGAAAAGAGTGAGAGTTGGCGATTATGTATACCAAGACTCCCAAGTCGATCCGTAAGTCCGATAATTTAAAGGGAACCTTGGCTGTAAAACAATGTGTTTTTCTCATGTTTTTGTTATGGATGCCTAAATACATTGCTGAGTTGTGTTTCCAGGAAATTGTACATTAGATGTCACTTATGCAGCGATATTCCTGTCAATAAAACTCACTTAAATTTCCTGCGCGCCGCCATCTTGGATCTCATGACGTCACAGTGTTTCCCCTATTGTTACGCAACAAAAGAGCTATTAGGGATTTAAGATCCGAGACAACGGTTCATTGATACGGTTGGACGAGCATGAGGGATCTGGGTCGAGATGTTGTGCGCGACCGGTCAAGTACGAAATTTCTGGCGGGAAACGGAGACATTAAGATTGTAAACACCGTCAGCTGATTACGGTTGGATGAAAACGTTCATTTTTTTAAGTCGTCAACGTCTCTCTTGCTCGTCCAACCGTAGCGGTGAACCGTAGTCTCGTATCTTAAATTCCCTAATATTGTTTTCTGACAATACGATCAACACTGTAACGTCAAAGAATCCAAGATGGCGGCGCACACGAAATTCATATAAGTTTTATCGACAGGAAAATCGGTGCATAAATGACATCTAGTGTGCAATTTACTGGAGACAAGCACAGAAACAGACTTAGACAGGCAATAACAATCATTTGAGAGCAATCATTGTTTTTCACCCGAGATTCCCTTTAAACCGACTGAAGAACCAGAAATCACATTAATGGCGTTGCGCATGTGTGGAGTCACTGTTCGATTGGAGGCTGTTAATTGGCTACAAACAATTTAAGTTCTCTCCCTCGATACTTGATGAAACGATATGCAATATTTTTCTTGAAGACTACCTTTATACACAGTGTTTCAAAACCCTCCCACACGTGCGAGGTTCGTCAGTTCATATAAAAATCGCTGAAAATAACTTTGTCCTGCCCGAACAGCTAATATAAAGACCTCTCACCGTGACACAGACCTTTAAATATCTATTGTAGCGAAGTTTGGACTTAAAATACACCTTACCAGCTAAGTGGGTATGCAGAAAGACGGCAAAGATGCGGACGCCCTTTTCAGGAAGAGTGCTGTTCTCCAAGTGCTGATGACAATCGTAGAAATGATATTAGTGATTCAGTCTAAGGTTCACGACCGATCTAACGGTCACTATACTTCCAGCCATGCGAACGGCATGAAAACCGCGTACAAAGCTCATTCTTATAGCCGGCAAAATTAAACAGATTCAAATCATTCCCATCGTCCGTTCTTTCTGTGATACAGCTGGGGTTTGGTGGAATCTAATACGCGCTCTAATTGGTGGTTTCTTAGTAGCCGACGCAGGCTACAATCTGATAACTGTAGCCCGGCGTTATCCCGTGACAGAAGTTGGCGTTGTCTCGCAAGCGCGCGTTACAAGCTTTGTACCTACTAAAGGCAGGAAAGAAACATTTTGGTTATCGAGGAATTCTTTTTAAACTGTAGCTCGCTATAAAGAATTGTTTTGAAGTCTCCCAAAGTCTCTCTAGCGCTGTTTGTAGTTATATAACAAATCACTTCACGACTAGTCCCGAGGGATACAAGTTAGCTTTGTTTCCTCTCAAATCTCGATGATTCTCATCTCCGTCTCAGGGGAAACCGAGGATATACTGGAAACAAAACTCACTGTTTCCCTCGGTGCATATCACCTAAAAGTGTTTAATATACACTGATATACCTCCTGTAATAGCCCCGTGATCAACATTACATACTGTTAAGTGCGAAGGTTACTACTACAGGTTTGTGGATCCGGGACAAAAGGTTGGTACAGCAAATGTTAGTACCTAATCCCGATTTTTCTCCAAGTCTCGCAAGACCTAATATAACCCGTTGTTAAATTTCCCTACAGGGGCAGTGGACGAAGCGGCACCCCATGAATGCATGCACCTCGGCGGAGCTAATTTCATCTCATACATGAATTCATCATTCACTCTTTCAAAAGTACACTTTATGAACCTGGTAATATTGTGGTTAATTCTAATCTTCACCCAAAATTTTTTAATTTTCTTTTGCCTACTTCCTGTTTTGCTAGCAGCTCACCGATTTAATTTACCTCCCTTTTTGTAAAGTACCCACTCTCCCTGGAATAGAATATACATTCAGTACCGATTGTGTACAAGCCTTGCTGCAATACCCGGTCACGAGCCAGTTTTCCTGTTTTGGTGGAATCACCATCCAGCTAGTGACAGCATGACCAATCGTCCACGTCCCTGCATCATATGTACGCAACTTGTCGGTAAAATAAAGTCTGACACCGGAGCTGTCGTATCTTCCTGCAAGACAACGACAAATGGGTTACGGACGTTCACGACTGTCTAAAGATTCAGCGGTCAACTTTAGATTGAATTTGCGCGCGCAAGAGACTTGTCCACCAGTTCCTCAAAGCCCGAATAAGATAATCCAGGCTTATTTGTAAGTTTAGTGAGATTTCGGTGAGCTACTGATTTCGAATTAAAAACCTATTGTTAATTTGATGAGGAAAAAGTAGTGCCTTTGTACTTGTAATTTCCATCTACTTTTCTAAAGTTAACAAGGAAATATTTAAATTGTGTTTTTTTGTAGGTCGTTCATAAAGTAGATCGAATGCGAGGAACCTTATCAAATGTGCCTCCTGTCTTCTAGCTATCGTTTTTGCCCGTCTACCATCGGTTTAAAGAAATGACTGTGAGTATACAACTGGAACCGAACGAATACTTATTTCTTCAACTATCTCTACTTCAGAATATGTAGATATGGAATAATAGATCACGCAGAACTTGTTGCCGCCGGGATAATTCATTTATTAGCTATAGTCAATAGTTTTTAAGGAGCATGTTAAAATTCCTGGCCTGAGTTCCCCGAAGCCCGATTAGCATTAATCCCGGATTAACTTTTAACCAATGATTTTGGTTCTCTTGGTAAAAGTTGTCGTACCTTATTCGCCCTATTCCAAAATGGTGAATCTTGTTTGAATAGTATAGCGAGCAGTAAATAACAGTTGGATATTACAACGTTAAAGAGTATGTCAAGATTAACAATAGTCTGAATTTTAGGGATGATAGCATAAAATGGGACTAAGTTATCGAGATTTCAATATATAGAGCTTTGTATGGGTTTGAGCCAGTTATACCTACTAGCCTCGTTTTCGTGATTTACACTGTATTTAAATGTCAATAACTTTGCAATAATGAAAGACCAAACTCTCAAACTGCTCAGTATTACTTACTTTTGCATGCTTTAATAAAGACGGCATTCACTTCGCCTAATATCCTAAGTTATTTGGCATTATGCAAATAAGAGCAGCATGCATATTGGAATAAGGTGTATTCTATGAGAGATTTCTTCATTACTGTTGGACGATTTTCATGATTAACCAATGAGACGTAGAGCTTTAACACATTCCATTCTACTCTACTTATTGAAATCATTACTTTTAAAATATTGTACCTCCTATCATTTCTGGATTATCATAATGAACTTCCATGAGGTATATTTTCCCGCTTTCTGGCATTCCCACCGGATATCCAACATGGTCGGGATAAATAAAAGGCTGCAAAGTGGAAACATACAGTGAAGCCATCAGCGAAAAGGGTAAGACGTTGATGTTTGGTAAGAAAAAATATCAGACTTCTATACTTTCAAACCGGTTTTTACAGCACCCATATAAGGAGCTTTACAGGGAAACTGAACGCTGAATCAACCCAACGACTATGCAAAGATGTATTCGAAAGAAATCAGTTCTGCTATTTGATTTCTCTGTGCTACGCGTCTACGAAGAGAAAATCTGAAAACCTTCCTCGCAACCTCCGCTATGTACAGACGGTTCAAATCTTGTAATTTATGACGTCGGTTTGGGGAATAAATTAGTTTTGCCACATTCTCCCTGGCAAATGAAAAGCTGGACTAACGGCTCCTAATTGCACACCATTGTGTTTTCTTTGTGCTGGAGGTGTGATTTCCTTGGTATGGGTGACGTACAATATTGGAAAATGTGCACTGAATATGCCATTTTGACGATGTTGCACACGCATCAGTAGAACAATAGATGCGAGCTGCTAAGTCTCGTTCTGGTTCACCAGCCTTTTGTTATTTAAAACAGATAGCCATTGTTCTAGCTGCGTGCGCAACATCGTCAAAATGGCCTATTGACGGAGCCTCCACGCAAGCTAGATTTATCAGCGGAGAATGGGTTATTTTTAGAACTTGAAAGCTTATTTTCTATTCATAGACGCGTAACACAGAGAAATAAAATAAGAGAACTTAGTTATTTCAAATATATCTTTGTACAGTGGTAGGGTTGATTTTAGGATTTAGTTCTCCTTTAAAGGGAACTTCACTGAAAAACAAAGTTTGCTGTCAAACCATTTTGTTATGGATATCTAAATCATATCAAAATCATTGCACACAGAAGAGAACATTTGGTATTGGTCATCGCTTTGAAGTAAATGCGATTGTATTTGAGAGAGGTAACAATTTCAGTCGCATTACAAGTTTATAATGTGGCTTACCAGTTGATACCGGACCTATACGAAGGAGAATGCTCTGCTTTCGTTTTGACCGCTCCAAAACTGATCTCTCCTACTGCAGCTCCCGCCATACCAAAGGTCACACAAGAAAAAAATAGTACGAAATGGAACTTTAACAGCGATTTGTACCACTCTAAACTCGAGAAACCTCGATGATCTATACATCAAAATACTGGAAATGTATTGTTCTATTTGAATTCAGCGGTAATAAGTCAGTTCAGGCATGCGTATTCAAGCTAAACCCAGGTTTTATCTGCTCGGTAGTTCCTAAACCAGTAACGCCTTGTAAAAATGCACTTCACTCGCGAAAGCAAATTCAAATTTATACGGGCGAAATCTTAACATAATCACTCTAAACAGTTACCAGTTGCAGATTAAATGTTACTTAACTTTGATTTGAAGGTAAGTAGAAAAGCTAAGCATTTTATTTGTTTTAGAAGTCAAAATAGCTCCCAAAACCATGTATTTTCGAGTGAGATGACTGGGCCGATACCGGAAGTGAGTCACCGGATATCGATATGTAGGCTTTTGTACGCAATGACTTTGATATGCTAATGACATCTAAATCTAATGACGAACTCATAAGGAGATCGAGGAATCGCTCACTTAATTAATTCATGAAATGACAATATAAACTAACTAAAACCCTACCCTGAACCATAAAAAAAATTTAACCGGTCAGTAAACAAGATCTTACCCACCGCCTAGAGCTAGGGTTTTTCTGGAACTCGAACCCCGCTCCTCCTACTCGTAAGCCACTACACTAAACAACCATCGTCACCCAATTGCCGTCAAATTTTTTTTTTTTTAAACCACAGCTAATCTATGTATTTTTAGCCAATCAGAATGAGTGAGCGATTCCTCTCCTTAGGAACTCTGGAATTGCCCGGGCGCCGCCATCTTGGATGTTATGACGTCACACGGTTGTCTCTATTGTTAAACAACAAAGAAGGTATTTATGACAATAGAGGCACCACACGGGGACGTCAGACGATCCAAGATGGCGTGCCCGGGAAATTCAAATGAGTTTCATGGACATGAGAATCGGTCCACAACTGACATCTAGTGTACCAGTACAGGAGACGACGAACGCAGCATCCATAAGGAACATTTCAGAGCAAACATTTCATTTCAAAGCTTTTCTGTTCAGCCGAGTAGGCCAGACTGCCTAAGTGAGAGAAACCCGGCTCCAACGAGAAGTGTCCTATTTTACAAATTTCAAAACTCCACGAACCCCTCCACCGACGCCCCATGCTGCTACCACATCTCCAAAGCCTTTACACATCAGGACCTCGAATGGCATGTTTGCGAAGTCGACACAATCTAAGGTGAGATTCAACAGGCGTTCAGGAAATTGAACGTGGCACTCAGAGACGACAAAATGGTGAATAAATCCCTCGTTGCCTGGTTGGACGACTGGTTCAAACTGTGTTTTGAGGAAATAATGAATTTATTTTAGTAATTTCTGATTTAAGTTAGAGTGCATGTCAATAGTTTTGTACTGTTTTCTAATTTAAAGCAAACTATGTGATGTTACGCGAGAACAGTAACACAGACAATTACAACGGACTTTTGAAAGCTTTCACATGGATTTGGAGATTCAATTGATCAATTGAACTACGAATGCAACTATTTGCATCAAAATCAGATGATAAACTCCAAGTACAGCGTATCAAATCTTACAGAATGAAATTAAATGACCTAATGATTGACGACGTTCCTTTTTTCTCTCAATCAATTTATAATGCCATTATGAATCATTAGTGACATAGTGTATAGAAAAAACAATTATAATATATTTTTAGCTTTTTAAATTAGCATTTGTAAACTGATGAGCCAGACCGTGTTGAAATAAAGACTGATTGATTGATTGATTTAGGGATGGGCCATTATATTGTTGAGGGGGGTTGGGAAAATGGGCCAATACCAAAACAAAATCCGTGCAGAGGATTGGAAGAAAAACAACCCTGCACAAGATACCGAAAATTGGAAATACAATTATTAAAAAGTCCCAAGTCTAGTCTCTATACTTTAATTTGCGCCTCCAAATGCAGGAAATACCATTCAGAGGACCTAGATTTTCAACATTTTCCGCCCCATGGCTTACAATACAAAACATTTAGCTACACTCCCTGATATAGAATATCAATATTCAACCATCAAAGTTATGTCAGGACCTCCAGACCGATTCCTCCTCCAGTAGCATAGCGAGCAAACAGGCAGACGAGGCAACTGCCTTTTATAAAATGTTGAAACTGCTCGAAAGTACTCTCAAAATGTAGGAAATTCAATTTTTGAGAACCTAGATTTTTAACATTTTCTGACCCCCTCCCCCTTTAGTGATGTCGTCCGCAAAAATTGCCTTGCCTAGATTTTTAGTAAGTCTGGCAAGTTTGGAGTATGAAAAAAAAGACCTTGGAAATGTTGGGCAGGAATTGTGATATGATCACCGTAGGATTTTCTCTGATTTTAAATTTATATATGAGGGGGGGGGGGGGGGGGGGGGGGGGGGTCACAAAAAATATACATGGAGAGGGGGACATGCAAAACATGTTACCATAAGACGGGGGCCATGTCATTTTGTCAAATTGAAGTATAATATTACAAAATCCCACCAGCTCCCCATAATAAAAAAAGAACGGCCCCCCCAATATGACTGAACAACCTTCAATTAAAAAACCTGTTATGGGCAGTTATTTCATATTTACCTGTCTGTCGCTAAAGTATACTTGATATTTTATATCCGTAGCTCAGAGATCATGAGCAGGACTATACCGTGGTGCAATCTACGTTGTATACTGATGAAAACAAAATTCTTGCAATTAAACTACCTCTTACCCTAGTCATATGTCTCTTTCCTCCAAACTCAGGTAACTTGAAGGCTTTGCAAACGTAGCTTGTCTTATTCCTAGGAACTGATATCTTAGAAAGAGAACATATTATTTTTGTGTTAGGAAAATAAAACAATGGCAAAAGTATTGACTTAATGTTCGTTGCGTTGCCTATCGACACGGCGGTGACGACAGGACGTAAAAATGTGTTTTCTCGAGAGATTAGATGTTTATCGTTTCCTTAATTTATTAGCCTTTTATCGCTTTTCACATCCACATTTTCGAAAAATACGATAAACAAAGAGTTACGTTCATGCAGAACAGAAAACGAATTGTTTTACTTTCCAACGTTCACGTTCTTTTATAACGTGAAATTTGAGGTGAAAATTGTTTGCATAGAACGGTCGAAATGTAGGTGACTGCGTGCATTTTTACGTGCAGTTATTGTATTTTGTAATTAAGGCTATTGTTTTATGCCGTCGTCCTATACGTTGTCGTCCTGGTTTCGTAAGGTCCCTATTGTATGTCCCTTTTGTTTCAGTCAAGTTTATCTAGTTACATACGTGCACGTGAGGTATTATTTAATTGAAATCAAACACAGTTTGCAGAATGCCTTAGCGTTTTCACAATTTGTGCCGTTTCCACTATTTCCACTGAGTCTGTTTGCAGCAGTTGACTAGTTTTAATTGACATGCTCTTTGCTCGCAAAGCGAAAAAGTCTGTATACATACGTTTGACATGACCATATCAATACGGCTCCAACTCGGGTCGGGGTTGTCCTTTCTTCCATAACTCAGCAACAGCAGACTACGAGTTCCCTTGTACGTGTGTTTCTTCATGTTGGTTTCGGACTCGGGATCTTCGTCGTTGTAGGCAAATATGACTTTAGTGGTGCCATCCTGAAATTAAAACATGCAGCAAGTCATATCATACAACCAAGTTAACTGATCCTAATAGAACGGTTTTCGATAGAGTGCCGCTCTAAAACCCAAACCAGAGCCAATCACGGGAGCATGTACAAAGTTGGGGGCACTGTCTTGTATTATAAATGGATTACTAGGTATATGCGGAAATGGGTTCGAGAATCTTACGAGATAAACAGAGCCAGTCCCAGCTCTGAGGCTCAATTTTAGATCCCTGACTCCCCTCTCTCACCATAGGAAACACGGTTAATTTCGCAATCTTTTCTTCTAAGAAGGACGCTGAATTGTATCTATACTGATACGTTTTGATGGCTGTGTGATTTCATCTGAATCGTTGCCTATTGCGTAATTTCTTGGAACTGACCGTTTCTGCATCGCTTTCAGTTGGTAAAAGCGAGCAAATACCCTGAACTTCGTACTGAGATTTGTATATCTTTGTATCAAGACGAGTCCGGGAGACCGTTTAAATTATTTCAGTGTGAACACGACAGGTATGCAAAACGCTTGCGCATGCGTGAATTTCAAATCACGCTGGCGCGCATTATTTTGATTAAATTTTCACTCGAAATTTGGATTTCAAAGCATTGTTACAGAACAGTACAAGCTTCGATTCTTAAGTACTTTCATGAACTAGTCCCACATTTAATTGGCTCTTAATTCTTGCGGTTTTCCCCTTAACCGTGGTATTCTTTGCGATGTCTCGAGCTGTTTTAAAAAAGAAACCATTTAGGAGCATTTAGAGCTGCTCCCGCGATTTATACCGCTGACTGAACATGCGCAGCATTTTGCAGACCTGCTGGCCGAAAGATAGCGGGCTCTGGGAACTAGATTGCAGACCTGCTTGATCGAAGTATTTATCGAACGTAACGTAACCCCGATAACTGGCTAGTAGTCAAGCTAAGATCAAGAGGTCAGAGTTAATGAGATGGATGCAAAGATGATACGATGTAAACACGCATTTTCCGTGAAAAGTCAGAAGGGAATATTTAACAATTATTCACGTCAGTGTTGGTGAATAGTGGTGGATATTTACCTCGCCGTTTTTTAGTATATACCACACTCCAGGTGAATAGCCAGCACCAAATAGTTATTTTATTTTCTGTCAAATGAACAAATACTCGCGCGAGATGATCGCTGCTTCGCTCGGAGGTGAATCAGTATGAAATCATATTCACTGTTTGAGTAGCCAATAAGAGCGCGCGAAAAGTGATATTCACTGGTGTGGTATATACTAATCAAGATTATACACCTCAGTTTGCAGTTTTGATCCCTCGGCTCTTTGACCCAACCTCACCCACATAAAGACTTCTTAGTTATTCATTAGATGAATACCGCTGACTATATAAACCGTTCGCTCAGTGAGAGGGTTCATTCGATTTGTATGTAATATTTACAACATGAGCAGCCGTGTTGCATGTGAATTAAATAATACAAAAGCCTCCCAACCACCTCCCTGGTAAAAGCGAGAAAGGACCTGGGAATTAGTTTGTACTCTGACAGAGATTTGTATACCCTTTGTGTGTTCCTAATCCTGGTTTGTAAATCAGGCCTATAGAACACTTTGTCTATTCAGGAGACGTTTTCGCAGTGATTAATGTCATGTGTTTTACTAAAACCTGGGTCTATCGTTGCTTGATAACTGTTCTTTCGGACAAAATTATATTTGAGAGTAGGTAATAAACGGCCGCTCAAGTTTCCTTGAACAATCCTTGAACAATCCTAAAATGTACTGTTCAATTAACTTCACCAAATTGCGAAAAACATCACCCAAAAAACTTCATTGCCTTGTTTTTCCGTGTAACTTTATCAGTTATATCTGTAAAACACGGAGAAACAAGAAAAGAGAATTGTTAAGGCTATATGGAAATCAGGATTAAGCATCAACCTTTTATCTCTAAAGCTATTTACAGCCGGTAGATATCGGGAAAAGCCATTCACACTTCGCGAAGATACGACAGCTCGACGACGCTCCGACCTTTTGTGTTGCGTAAATTATATAAGAGGATATTACACTGTGGTGAGAAGATATGAAGTTTATCCTCGAGAGTCGAAAACCACCGTGTAATTTTCTTTTTCTTTTATGGACAATTCAACTGTTCCAAGAACTCTTATCTATTAATTTTACTTACTGTCAGTAGAAACTTCTTCGTGATCTTTCTAAGCTGTTTTTGGGAGTTTAATCGGGTTTTCTTGTCTCTTCGTTGCAGTCGAGAAAATCTTTAAGAGAGTTTTAGATCGTATTTGGCTTTTTGTGCTCGGAATATTCATTGTCATGCATCTCATTTAAGCTGTTCACATCTTCCTCTGTGATTTTCACAAACCTGCCGCCATCTTTGTAGTTCAAAAGGCGGCAAACGTGACGTCATCGATATTTTCACTAGTGAGGATATGGAAAATTCGTATGAATTATATCAGTGGTTTATTTCTCAGTAAAACACTATCGTCCATATAATGAAAGAAAAATGTTGGTGTTAACGTTTGATCGACAGGCGTTAAGCATTCCTTTTTGTATCGTCCCATTCTCCCGAGCTCCAATCTTCCGAAAAACCGAGGAAAAAAACCCCGAAACACCTGCTGTACAGACCATCATTCATGACTTACCTCGATCTTACGGTCCTGTTCGCTGCATGTATCTATTTTCCTGCTGAACTTCAGTATAGTTTTGCCGTTTTCCTCAGTACCACTAGACAGTTTGTAAGTGTTCTGGATGTCGTCCATTGCAGGCAGGAAATACCCTTCGGCATGACGGTTCTAATGGAGATCAAACGGAACGGCATGTGTCGAAAATATGAATCAATACAACACTTATAACTACCCAGTCACAGGATTAAAACAAACCTAGTTTTGTAAAGAAAATCATTAAAAAAATAAAAATGTGCTTTGGTTTCCGATTCCAGATTCCGTTGTTCTACTTTCCTGGCTTTCTGTTTGTTTACTTAATTAAGGTGTCTCGATCGAAAATCCGTAGCCACTTCGCGAATATAAACAAATCTCATATGTAACGTTTACGATTTTGCCTGATTCTGCTCAAATTTTCACAAACAGTAAAACATTTATTGATACAACTGGGGCGCTTTCCATTCAACCGGTTAGAAGTTTAGAAAATTTCGAATGTCGAATGGAACGGGATTTTTCGAATTAGACAAACCGGTCGGAAAAAATACGCGTTCCATTCGCATAAACTACCCGGTTATTAGTAGCCTCGATTTCAATTCTCAAAACTGGCAAATCACAGCAAATCTAAACCGAGAATTTTGAATGGAACAGAAAATTTTGGTCGAACCGGAATTTTCGGAAAAAGAGGACCACCTCGCGAGGTGGTCCACAATTTCCGAAACTTCGAACCGGATATTTTACTGTTCCATTTGATTTCTTACCGGAATTTTCGTGTTTTTTGGTTGAATGGAAAGCGCCCCTGATAATGTCAAAATATTGAACCGATCACACATACTAATGACGTAATTGTGACATAAGTCAACCCCACTTTTTCACATTTTGAGTCATTACTCGACATATAGTCGAACGATGTTTTTAAAAAACAACTGTTCAAACTTATAACACAGGTGGTCCACAATTTCCGAAACTTCGAACCGGATATTTTACTGTTCCATTTGATTTCTTACCGGAATTTTCGTGTTTTTTGGTTGAATGGAAAGCGCCCCTGATAATGTCAAAATATTGAACCGATCACACATACTAATGACGTAATTGTGACATAAGTCAACCCCACTTTTTCACATTTTGAGTCATTACTCGACATATAGTCGAACGATGTTTTTAAAAAACAACTGTTCAAACTTATAACACAATGACATACGCAGTGTAAAAAGTTGTAAATATTTCTTTCGAGAGAGTAAAAAGTCGAAAAATGGCAAAAACCTCAAAATCTACAAACAATCATGAGGGTCTGAATGGGGTTAACTGACTACTGACAAACGGCCTTAAAAATAACTGACAACTGACAAATGACGATTATTTTACTGACAACTGACAACCGAAAAATAACTGACAACTGACAAATTTGGTTTTTGTGGGTCAAACATTGTAAATTTTCTCTAGCAATGATTAACTAGGGCTAACTGACAACTGACAAATGGCCAAAATTTTAATTGACAACTGACATGTAGACCCCCCCATTCAGACCCTCAATCATGTGCAGTTAAATCACATACGAAGTTTCCAATAAGCAAATTTTCTCTGGTTTTCCGTGGTGTGGACGATTTACGTCATCACATGGTCAAAATTTGTTGTGGACTCACGAGGCGGAGCCGAGTCCACACCACGGAAAATCAGAGAAAATTTGTTTTTACAACAATATTAGAAAACGTACAAGGAAGTTTCGTTATAAAGCGTGACAGCTTTGAATGAGCCAGCGTTGTCTATTTTCTCGTGTCAGCACCGTTGTCTGGACTCTAATTTTCCACCGCACATCCACCAATCGGATCGCGAGATTACCGGCAATTGTGGTAAAAATCAATATTCATACGTATATTTAGTTATGATATAAAATCATGTTTGCCGCGTAGCACTAGTAAGTGTAAAGAATGTGATGTAAAGTGGTAAGCTGTAGTGCTAAGTGTGCACGCCCTACGAGGGAAAGAGAAAAAATATCTGAGGCAAGTGGGACTCGAACCGTACGACCTCCAAGTTACATGTCTGGCGCTCTACCAACTGAGCTATCAAGTCAGGTGAGACCAATCGTGGGTATTGGTGCGTTTTATGGGGTCACGGCGAGTATATATGTATATGTAGTTATGATATAAATTCATGTTTGCCGCGTAGCACTAGTAAGTGTAAAGAATGTGATGTAAAGTGGTAAGCTGTAGTGCTAAGTGAGCACGCCCTACGAGGGAAAGAGATAAAAATCTCTGACCCAAGTGGGGCTCCAACGGTTTCCAATGGAACTGAATTACATGAATAACATAGTTTATAAGGTTCAGTATAATACGACTGAAATGTTGAGACCCGATTGTTGAGCACCTGAAGGCAATATATATTTAACGCAAAAACGAGTTTAGCACTGTAGTAAAAACTAAAGTACAACTAAATTGTTGTTGTTTGTTGTTACGTCATCCAAAAACAAATCTCGATGATGATTGACTAACCTCATGTTTAAACCGAATAATCAAGCTCTACTTAAGCAGGTTTAAGCAGGCATTCCTGTTTGTGACGTATTATGTATGTGCCGCGGGGTGGGTCAGGGTTTTGAGCTCAGTTTGGGCAGGTAGCGGCAGGGTTTTGACCTGATTTGGACACTGATCAGGATCAGGATTTGAGTTTAATTTGGGTGCAGTCAGGGTCGGGGTTCAGTATTTTTTAGGCAGTTAGGGTTCAGTTTGTTTAGCTAATATGTTAAAAATAAATTCTGTTGCGGCATTTAGATCGCCTGGACATGCAAGTATGAGGTCCCCAGATCCCGTGACGCCGCTAATTCGTACTTCAGTACTTATGTATGTACTTCATCTGCTGATTTGTTTACCCAATGCCACGTCTCGACTTGAAATATTGCGTGCTAATTACAAAGTAAACCACAAAGAAAACATCATGATTAATGTACCGAAAAATAGCAAGGAGGAGTCCCCGATCAGGATAAAGCAACTTCCAACGTCCGAAAACGGAACGTCCACAGGCAGCTCAGTTATGGAGGTAGCCCATGCGAGTTACTTGCCCTGATCTGAGGGCATTCTTCCTAATACCCATATAGCCGGATCGGCAAGCATACTTCGTTTGAACAACTAAGCCACATATGCATTATATTTTAGCTACACAGGTATTCTACTAGCTACATAGGCATAATATTCTCTAAGCCAAACAGGCAATCTTTAGCCACACAGGCATATATAATGACAGCCCCACAGGCATTACATTGACATTGGCAGAAATATATGCCATTATATTGTGGGCGGGGCGTAAAATTATGCAATAGCGCCTGTCAATCATAAATCTCTATTTCTCAGACTCTCTAGCGCTTTAATTCTTGCCACCCATTCACTACATATTCAGGCAAGTATTGCAGAAGTTCTGACATCATGGAATGAGCTAGCTAAATAATAACAATTTTATCGAGGACCGAGAGCTGTTATAACATAACCACGATAAACCAAGCGCTCTGATTGGCTAATAGCCGTGGACATTTGCCCATTAGTTGCACGTTCACGTCGGATTTTGTTCACGATTGCACCAAATTTTTCTTTGCTATTCCCACTAAAACTATTTTACAGGACACTAGAGAAAAAACTCTAATCCAAGTGAACAGGGAATTTTGTTCAGCGACTGTCTTGGAAAATTTTGAGCTTCATTTATTTTCCGAGCCACCAGAAAAGGAAGAGTTGAGAAGGCTTGGAAATCTGTACGAAAGACGAACAAGATTGACGAGCGCACTGAGTTTTGGATCCTGAAACATTCAGAAAGGACGGACAAACTAAGACGACGAACAGTGTTCAATCTCGATATTTAGAGGTAAAGGGGCAGCATTTTTGATTATTAAAAAAATCCAGACAAATTTTATGAGCTAATTAAAAGAAACCATAATGGTTTATTTGGTAACCTATATCAGTCGAGTCGAAAACCGCCGAAGAGCCAAAGGTGTAGATAGTGGACTTATAATAACGAATAAACGAATGCACCTCATTAAAACGTTCTCTTGCGTCCTGATATTAATGCAAACTTCAGAATTATAATGAATAAACTCCACATCCAGTGAGTTCATTTTACAACGAGATAATTTGGATGTGAAAGTAATTAAACTTATTATTTTTGAGAACAACAAATAAACTTACTTAGGGAAGCGTCACATATCGATTTTTCTACTAGAAACGTCCAGCGAAGTTTGGGGGTGGGGGGGTTTGACCTGTGACGTTTCTCCGTGGAAAAATCGATAGTTTTCAGTAACATCACATATGCATAATTCAGTAACCTCATGCTTTGCATCAGTTTAATCAGGTCCTTATTAATTACTGTAATTTCCTGCGGCATTCCGACGTCCCCATAGGCCGCTACGCAGTTTTCTACGCCTTCAATAACTTCGATCAACGATTTCAACCAACATAAATTGAGCCCGTAGTTTTGATGATTCCGATTACCGCAAAATCCAATATGGCGTCTGCTCCATGAAAAAATAAGTACGCAATGCGAACATCGGCATTTTTTTGAGAATATAAATTTTGGTGACCTCCCCTTATTTAATTTTATTATAGGGTACCCCTCCTGTTGTATTATTTAATTATTATAGGCCACGCCCTATTGAGTTTGGAATTACTATGGTCTACCCCTCTCGGTATATTTTTGATTCAATATAGCCTACCTGTCCACTTCGATTATTTAATTTCTATTGGTCACTCCTCCCCTTCTATTTTTGATTCACAAGCCTACCCTTTAACTTCTATTATTTAATTGCTACAAAGTACTCCTTGGCTTCGATGTGTTTCCCTTTCCCTCGCTGGCATGTTTATTTCAAACTTTATTCGCGGTATTAACACTTCAATGTGTTTCCTTTTACGGCAAAGTGTCGTTTCTCTGTTACCCTGCGAGCAGAGCCTTATTTTCTTCAGTTTTTTAATCTCCTTCCACTTCGCTCTCCACTTCGCTCTCCGCTCTGTCGCGCGACTCGCAACTTTCGAGCTTCTGGTAACCAGGGTAGCCACCGCCAGGACAAAAAAAACAGATTCAACCAATCACACTGAGTTACGAATAAACTAGATACCAGGTTCTTGCAGGAGAATCGAGAGCAATATGGCGGATGAAAGTTCAGAGTCAACGGCCGTACGGGTTTCGTTTTGATGTCATTTCGAGCTGTGGTAGGTACAGATACCTGAAAATGACTCAAATTTGAACCTCACTGGGAAGCTGTCGGTAAATACTAAGTCACATTTGCATATAATTGTGTGATAAAATGACATTTAAGCTACTCGATTCCATCGTTACAAATTAAGAAACGCTTATGCTTATTCTCCAAAGTTGATCAAAGCAACCATCAGTGTGGAAATTACAGTGAACATGGAGGCCAAAACACACCAGGAAGCCAGAATTATTCGCTTCAACTCGATTACATGCAATTTTACAGTCAATAACATGCTAGAAAATACGATGCAAACGATACAGTTGAAGGTTTATTGTAATTCTGTTTTACAATTGGACTCCAAACACAAACTTCCATACTGAAGGTACTGTAAAATTCTAAGCAATACAATGTCTATTCAACTGTCTATTTACGGTCGTAATTTGATTCCTAGTGCGCACGCGTGGGATCGATTTCTGACAATGGCCACAGGCGTATATTCTTTAGCCACGCAGGAATATACAAGGACTGCCCCACAGGCAGATTCCTTTCGCCTCACAAGCGTATATTCTTTAGCCACACAGGAATATACAACTATGACTGCCCCACAGGCAGAATCCTTTCGCCTCACAAGCGTATATTCTTTAGCCACACAGGAATATACAATGACTGCCCCACATGCAGGCAGATTCCTTTCGCCTCACAAGCGTATATTCTTTAGCCACACAGGAATATACAATGACTGCCCCACAGGCAGATTACTTTCGCCTCACAAGCGTATCGTATATTCTTTAGCCACACAGGAATATACAATGACTGCCCCACAGGTAGATTTCTTTCGCCTCACACGCATAATAATCACTGACTGCCCCGTTGGCAGAATTATTGCCTCACAGGCATTTTTCTAACCACTCTGCACAATTCATTTTTTGGCCACACAGGCATTCTTTTATCCGCCGAGGCATTCCTTCAGCCACACAGGCATTATTTTAGACACCCAAAAGTCAAAAGATAATTATAAACTAAGGTGAACAGCATAAACCACCAATGCCAAGCATAATAGACAAAATAACTACGGAATACAAACTAATAGGAGTTCTCACAACACTCCCGTAAAGGAACGAGCACATGTCATACCAATTACAGTACTAGTCATTCAAAATTGCGGCTGGGCTGCCTTGGCCGTTCAAAAGAACTGTTGAAGAACCGTGGCTATCTTAGGCTTCAGTTGGTTCTTTTCCGTCATACTTCTTCGAGACAATGTCGAAAACTAGCAAGTTAGCCGGAGTTGATGCTGGACGAGACGCAAAACTACCTGTTCGTCTTCTGGTTTCTTGCAAACATTATAGAGAGCATTGTTCTTCATTTTATACTCTCGTTAATTAATTCCCTAGGCGAATTTAAATATTCAAATTGACTTTGCATAGTTCGTGCTTGCTTATGATGAGTCACACTAGCAAATGCTGGAATTTGAGACAAGCGTGTGATGGTCAGATTAAAAATCCACTGAGCCAAAAAAGTATGTATGTTTGGTCCGATGTATGTATTGCTTGCTTGTTCGAGGGTGTTGATATAATCCTGTGAGAACGAAAGGTTTTTCAGAACGAGTACTAGTGTTGAACACGCTGTACACGGTGGATGTTCATACACAGGCAACCCAACCTCCGAAAAGGAAAATAGGTCCAAATCGCTAATAACCGACAAAAGACAACATATAGAGCAAAGGTACGTTCATTTCAGTTCATTTTAACTATCAATAGTGGTAAAATTCGTGATTTCCCCCGTTTAATAGTTCCCCTATATTATACTGACAAATACACACAATTAGAGCTTAGGTTGCCTGTGGTTCATATGGCTTTGCAGCTGATTTGCGTTGTATGAGAAAAATCGGAGAAGGAAAAGATTGTTTTTTTCTCCTCCAACATACCAACCAGAACAGATTGTCAGGTTACAGACCTTGTCAAAATGTTGTACGTATTCATTTTCAAAGATTAACTAATGGAAGAAACTTGGCCTTAGCCCAGAATAGATTTGAAACTGTACACCGTAAGATTAACTAATGGAAGAGACGTGGCCTTAGCCCTACCCTGGTTACCAGAGGCTCGAAAGTTGCGAGTCGCGAAGCGACGAGTCTTCTATGAGGAGACGGATCGCGAACCCAACCCTAAGACACTTACCCCTAAGCCTAACCGAAATCCACTCGGTTACGTCGGTCACTGTGGCCTCTGGAACCAGGGTACCTTAGCCCAGAATAGATTTGAAACTGCTTGTGCCAACCACAAATGTAAGCTGTCAAACGCAGTGCTACCTTATTGGTTAAAACACGTAAGCCAATTATTTCTATGTGTACCTAGCACAACCCAAATTTAATACCCAAGCACGGTACGCTTCGGTGGTTTCAAGCAAGGAGAAGGAGCAGAAGCTGCCGTGCTTAGTCGGTCACAGTCGCTAGCAGACTGCAGTAGTGAGCCACTTCTTCTTCAACGGGAGATTTAGAGTCGGAACCAATTCATACCACCGGCTTCAAAATATCGCATTTAGTATGCTCATTTATGCCAACTGGAAATAAAAGAGTTCAGCCCGATTGACCATATACATCGGTTCATATCAGGGTTGCTGTGATTTGTCTTTCGATCTGACGATCCGTGGACGTTTTAATTTGGTGGATCAGTGACGTGCACTTAACAAATTGAACATTGTTGCATTACAAACCTATTACAATACTGAACAAAGACATTGCACGAAAGTTTAAGGGTGAAATTATTGCGAAATAAATGTTAACTCAATTAACAATTAAGAGTATAAGTGGTTCAGCAATTACCGTTAAGTACGGCTTTCCCTCTTTCACCCATCCAATAACGACATCAGCTCCCTTCATTCTCCCCGTTCCAGTTGAGAATCCGAATCCAACCCATCCAGTGGTAGTCGCTTCTATGGCAAACGAGATACTCTTCTCAGCTCGGTTTACGGTCCAGTAGAGTTTCATCTTCTGCGCTGGATCCAACGCTACGAAATGGTTGTACTCAGAAGTCAAATGAGCTCCAAATGTTAAGCCCAAAAGGCCTAAGAATACACCTACTTGGAAGGCTGGCATGTTGAATACCAGGACTTGGTAACTCCGCTATGCAGTTTTCGATCAGTTCGGGATAAACTGTTATGTACACCCCCACAAGGTGACGTCACTATTTACTCTAACAACCAGAGCCTCTATTATCTTACTGTCAATCGAATTGAACCTTCAAGTTTATTAATCAAAACTACAAAAATAGTTCGCTCGCTGAATGGTCCAAAATTAAAAATTCTTTTGTATTCCATTCTCACTGGCATTACAGTCATGCAGTCACTGCAGGTTATGGGCTCCTTCACACTGTCAGTAAGGCTTAGCTTAAAATATTAATTAAGTTATGGGCGAACATAATTGTTTTATCTGAGACAGAGAGTAGCAGACGGAGTGCCTGAGAGAGAGGCAACCGTCGCTGAGGGGAGGGACGGTGGATATTTTTTTCTTTTACTGCAGCCTGGAAACGCGCCGTAACTTGGGGAAATGGGCTGATCCGATACCATAACCTAATATATACTATCAGAGGGTCCCTAGAGGGATGCACGGGTGTGTAAGCACGGGCTAAAGGGTGATAAACAACATTATAACGCTTGCGCGGCGGTATTTCGTGGCTGGCATACCAGTGAGAATAGCGCCGCCATAATGGCCAACTGGAACCTTGTGAACTGGTGTAGGTCCGCGTGTGAGGGAAGTTTTTATCTGTTCTGTGTCTTGAAGCAATGTACTAAGAACAGGGAACTCCGAGAGATCTGATGTAGCTGGTGACTGGGACACCGACGGTATTGTAGACATACGTGCTTGCTGTCCAGCCGAAGGGGGTGTATGATATACAAAGAACCACCCCTTCCATTGGAGACGAGAAACCTAAGGTGTAACAGACGGTAGGAGAAAGATACTGTTACTCAAGACCACGAGACGAGTTTGTTGAACCTTGTTTGAAGTTATGAATCAAATTTACATGGCTCTGTGTAATACAAGTTGATTATGACGTCATTTGACATGTGACACTGATTGAACAACATAACTAAATATAGCAATACAACATTCCTCCAATGCCTATTATACAGTGCTTATGTAGCAAGTTTTCACACAGTTCAGTGTGCCATTGGGAATGTCATCCCAGCAGACAAAATCGGTTCGGTCTCTTTGTGCACGAATGCGGAGTGGATACCGTCGTTGCGTTTCTGATGTATGCTGGCTGACCTCGGTGTCTACGCTGCTGGTGCTGGCGGTCCTTGTTCCTCATATATTATGTTTTGCCATCCAGTACAACCACGTGATTGCATTCCTGCAAAAGGTCCATTTACTTTGACAGTTGCCGACGTCACGATGAATTCAGTTGCAGTTTGCTGTCCAGTGCTTGATTAGTAGTACTAGGGAATCATGATACTGTTTGACCTTGGTTTTTTGGGACACTTTTTCGCAAAAAGCAAGGCGGACTCCCTATAATGGACTATACGGGGAGGCTCCGCCCGAAAGGGGTGCCTTTTCAGGCTGGAAGTATATAAAAGGGTAGGGATTTCACGAGTTGAATTAAGTACAGAAAAGGGTAGGAAAAACTGTTATTTGGGTATTTAAACGGGTATTTCAAAATATCTCGAACAGACACACCTAACGGCTGATTCATCCAAGGTTTTTAAGGGGTCACTCAAGTGAAATGTTTAGTAAAAGGTATATGAAAGGGTTATCTTTTCTGTCGAAAATGGTATATAAAAGGGTAAGGGTTCGAACCTCGGGGGCGGAGCCTCCCCGTATAAAACTTTCTTGAACATAAATGCATTAGAGCAGACATTGAGTATCAGTTTCCGGCGAGCTATTGCGTAGTTGAAGTTGCACAGTTGAGGAGCTTTGTTCTTCAGATGTCGGTGTTAATTTCAACAAGAGCCCATCTGGGCTTTCACTCGGGCCACATGAGATTGAAGATGAAATACACTTTCATTTGAAATTCTCTTAGTAATAACCAAAGGGAATAATTATTAGCTGAATTTAGTAGTCTTTAGGAGTGGCCGGTAGCGCTGTGACTTTCATTCTCTGCTCCCCTACTATATATGTAATTTAATATTTTTGTTTTTCTCGTATGTTGACCTTTTAAATTAAACACTACTTATTCGTTTAACACACTGCATTTGAGCAGGCATATATTCATTGTTGAACCCGAGAATTAACCGTACTACCGTACTTCATGGTCCCTTTCTTTAGTCATAGTGGGTTGTCGGTCAGGTGATTGTTAACTCTCGTCATTTAGCACAGAAAATGTATTCTGATGAATAGGGATCGGGTTGTCATGTAAGAAAGATGGCTCTTGAACAAACTGATTCGTTGCTAAAGCTTCAGTAGGTTGGGTAGTCTCGGAACACTGGAGACCTTGGTCTTTCATTGTCTTCTTTTTCGTATTCTTGATTTTTTTTTTTAAGTTTGAAAGTCGGATCTCAGCTTTATTATATCCGCTACGTGATGACAGCATCTTGATTTCGGTCTTGTACATATTATCTTGCTGCACTAATTTGTCTTCCAAATGACTGAGTTTCGTTTTGATGTGACGAGAGTAAAAATTGATTACGCATATCAGTTAGGTCAGCCTCCATGTTACAAATCAAGGTCGTTAAAGCAGCGAGAGAGTTCTTATTGCGGGCTAACAATCCTCGTGACGGAATCTAAAGAATTCCGTCTCTTCTGGTTTGAATTTGACTCATGTGTATGTTGCTTTTGGAGTTTCAAGGATATGTTGATCCAAAACTACAGGCTCTTGGGGTTTTTCATTGACTTGTGAACTTGCAGGCTCTGTAATTTGTTTTGTTTTCTTAGTATAACATAAAGTGTTGAACATGTTTATTTTCTCAAGCATGTCGCGCGTGACCTCTGTTTCTTCATTCATTAAGTTCTCTACTTTCATCTGTAATCTGGGAAACTCAATCTTTGCCCATGCCTTGGCACATAACTATTCCTGTTGTTAAGTAGACGTGGATGATTATAAGTAAAATCCTTCGACAGCTTGTACCGTGGTCAATATCCTCGCTGGAACGAAATAACTTGATCTCAATACTCTCTGACTGTGTCTTCGATCCAACTTCGGTAAATTTACATCTCTGACAGTTTTTAAGAGACTCATAATATTGGTCTTGAAGTGCCTTCACCCAAAATAAGATGTTCTCCTCGGATGTTTTAAATGCAGCACAGCGAGCCGATGGCTTATAGATTCCAATATATATTTCTTCGAATTTGAGCTTTCCGGATCCTGGCCCTTCACTGGCTTCAGGTCGTCGTACGTGTCGTATATAAAATCACTGGCCATCTGGGTAAAAAACGCGGTCCTTCGGCTCCGACAATAGCGCCAGTTGAAATATCCTGAGCCTGTTGGAAGGCTTTCGCACGAGTGAAGTTAAATAAAACATTAAACTGCTTACATTTGAGAGATGGGACTCCAAATTAGAGAGAAAGTTCCTCGCGGGTCCTCCGCCGTCTTGATTTACTGTATTAAATTATGTAAATAAATTAACCTGCCGATTGTTACGTGACCAGCACAATGCAATCTGATTGGTGGTGAACTTGACCTTTAACGCATGCGCATAAATTTTGGGACGCCCCCCCAAAAAAAAACGGCTTGCATTTTAAGACTCGGTGCTGCCACAGGCAGCCCGAGTAATTACTACTTGGCTGCTGAATCTTTGGGTCGAAATAATTTAGCTTTATGGTTGAATTTTAGTTTGGGGCACATGTCACGTGAGCCGATTCACACAATAGTTACAGGTGGAAATTAATACCACAAGGGTAGGATCGCTAATTTGTAGAACATTTGTGACAGGCATGTTTTGAATTGGTGGCCACTTCACTGAATTGGTCCAGACCACACCTTGAGCATCGGGGCCAAGGTACCATTGATGAACAGGGCCGTGAGAAAGACAATGATGGTGATGAAACGAATCCTTTCAGTGATACCTAAACCTGATGATAATGATGATCCTGCGGAAAAGACTGAAATGGGGCAGCCTTAAGGAAGCCTACAGAGACTGCGAAAAGGAAGGTGCACGCCCCAGGGCGAATGAGAGTAGTGCAGACACTTCATTCATCGAGGGTCAATTATTAAATATTTTAAGGAAAAAATATAAATGTAGGATATACTACGATCAATATAGTATATATATTTAACACTTATTTATCGGTGCTTTCTGAATTTCTTCAATCCACCCGGGTGATGAAAAAGTTTCGAAAATACGTTTTTTCGCAAATTCTAAATCTAAAAGTCGTAATTTAGCATCACAAAATAACTCAAACTCAAATATTTGTTTAAAGCCTTGAAAATGCGACTTTCTGGTTTCCCGCTAAAAAAGGCGCGAAAAATGATTGACAGCTGGTGTATTCACCCAAAAGCGCGAGGGGAAAATCTTTAACGAAAAATGAAATCACTTAGGCCTTTCTTCCATTCGGTCTTCCTTCCTTCCTTCCTTCATTCATTTGGAAGCCCCATTGAGTGAGTTTATTTTGGATAAACCCTTCCTTGATCAGCAGTCATATGATTATGTTAACAACATAATGTACTTTGTAGCACTTACAGTGACAGTACTATGACTTACTATTATAACAATGAAGATACCTGTAGTTGCTACTGAGGTATAATACATACTTAGAGAGGGGAGGAGAGATCTGGTAAAACCAGATTCTAGAGCATGCGCAGTTGTGTCGGGTACGAGTATTCTGTACTCGGTATAAGTGCTCATGTCACAGCGAAGCCAAGAACTTCAGTGTGATACTTTCTCTTCGTGCGGTGGGTTTATTAAAGAATTTTGCATGTAAAATCTTGGTATGGCTTTGAGAACAATGTTATACAGGCATAAGGAATTTGAGGAGGCCTTTAAGTTGTGTTGCATAGCAGTACTGGTCGGGAATTTATTACTCAACTGGTGATCTGAAACTCAACCCACTTTTGACATACCATACTGGGAGGAACGAACCAGAGGAGACGGCTGAAATTCAGGCTATACTGTGGTGCCATTTTTCTGTACTCCTAAAAGAGTGTTTCTTCTTGAAATTAAACTGGAATCGACACTAGTTTCTGTAGAAGTATTGAGCATCGGTAAACTGTATAGCTTCATGTTGTCTGTTCTGCAGCTAATTCGTCACGAACTCAAGCCTAAACCCACCCACCCTTAACGTCACAATGACGTTAAGCGTGGCAAAATAGATATGTGAACGCTCCCTTAAATTATCGCGTGAAACGGCTACAATATTGCTGGTGTAGAACTCCGTAAAGAATGGAATGAAGTACGAGTTGAGGCTGAGATTTTTTCTCAGTAAAACGCATCCAATTCCCATTTGCCTTTACGGGGCATCGAAGTTATAGATTTACGATGTAAATATTCCAATGAACGCCATTTTATCCGTTTCCGGAAAGAGTATGGTCTATGGACAGCGAAGCCGTTGAACACGCGGCCGAGCTTGGGACGAGTCTAGGATCGAGGACACAATGTATCCATAAGCAGTTCCAACCGGTCAAAAATATCGCCTCCAAATAAACCGCTTTAGAAGGCCTAAAATCGCCAAAAATCCACCTCAATAGCTTCATTAACCATCATTCACTTATTTCTGAAGATTCATGCATTTTGTAAGTATCGCCGCGAAAGAGAATTCCCAAACGACGAATATATAAAGACTCTATAAACTGTAGCTGCGTGGCGGTAAATACCACAGGTAACCCGGTAGGGTTACATTATGTCCTACTCCCAGGCTCGTCCCATGCCAGACAAGTGCATTAAGTACCTTGCACACCGAATGATTACAAATATTTATTGGTATCATCATAATCCCATTGTTCAATGGAATAAACGTCTTTTTAATAGCTTGTTAATGAGTTCAGAAACAATAAATTGAACCCCTTCCAGACGGAACACTACCGATGATAATGATATAACTGAACGCGAAGGGGTATACTGAATGGTCCCTCAAAAAATCGTGAGTCTCGGCAAAATTCAAGCAAGTCTCGAAATCTCGGCGTTTCAAAAAAGAGTCTCGAATTTTGAAACAAGGGTCTCGGTGTCTCGGCAAGTCTCGGATTTGACCATTCTATCGCATTCTATACCCCTAACTGAAGTCTAATAGTTGGTCGTATAACTGAAGTATAATAGCTTTCTTTTTCGCATACCAAACAACCTTAGTTGGTTAATTTGTAGTCATGTGACGGTGAATATACAAACTGATAACCATTCGGTTTCTGGTTTCAGTGTGTTTTTATAGCTGATGGTCGTGACTGGGTTGTTATGCTAATTTCCAATCACTTACCCGTGATGTTGTACTCTTCCACAAACTGATTACAGTTAGCCGTATTAAAACTTGACACGAAAGTGCTAGAACTAAAGTGCAGCCATGGGCAGCTGCCTTCGCCGACTGATAGGGGCAGACTTCACCGTTTGCAACGGAACCTGAAATGTTATTGGTTACCCAAACAATCACGGCCTACGCCTAAAACAACAGAACAGTGAAATCCCTAACCGGACTGATAGACTTCGGCCGTTACTGAATGCCACACGGAATTAACATATAGTTACGGTCGCGGTCACGCAACATCCAAAGCTTACAGTTCAAAGCAGTGCCAAGTACGAGTTACAGATCTCACGCTCGCTCTTATCAGCTACCTAAAATATCTGCCAGCAATTGATATTTTCGTTATTTTGCCATGACACTTGGGTGCTTGGATACTGGAAAAAAAGGATTAATATGATGTAACCAGTAAGACGAAATAACAGGAATCTACGGGTCAGTCGAGCTGTGTGAAATTTATACAAGCGAATAAGGTTAGTATATTTAGCACGAACCTGAACATGTAGCTTCTAGTCTTTGGACTGAACTGCTGAACTATATATAGAACATGGTGGTTTGTATGAAAACGGATTTGAATTTTCTGGTAAGTTCTTCTTGGATTTTCACTAATCTTCAAATCGACCTCGATATGATTGTGTAACCTCGCGTGCAACGTAAATCTCTCTATTTTAATAATACTAGAAGTAATCATAGATTATCAAAGTGCGTTCGACATATTTTTTGAAAGAGAAAGGACTGTGGTAACAGTCTGAAAAGCTGAAAAATTGCTGCAATGATGTGGACAGTGTACATAATCCTGATCAAAAGTGCTTGTTTTTTAACTAATGTGAAAATTTTGATGTCTTGACTTATATGTTAATATACAAGGGGATGCATCTGGGTATAAAACTGTAATTATCTTTGTGTGACATTAAATCATTGGATGCAATGCTTATGGGGCTATATGTATACATGTGTGTTTTATATGGTTACTGCATTGATTTGAGAATTAGTAGCACATTTTGCTGTGTGGTATACAGTGTAAAGCAATAATTGAAGTTAGTGTAGAACACAAATCAACCCAGGCTGTAGCTACATACATTTACATACATACATGCATACATTGTACAAGAACTTTATTTGAGTGTCAATAGTATTTAGCTGTAAAGCTAATTACAGGATATATAAAATACAGTATATTACAGGATAAAAAAGGGTTTCATATAAAGTACGTTTAAATAAATATTACTATTCAGATGTGTATAAACTGAATTCCAGTTCCTAGAACATAAACTTAATATATGCATGTGTATAAAGTGCAGCCCATGCAGTTTCCCGGGTATTTTTCAAGTGAGAACAAGGTTGGCTGCAGAATATTGAGCACCATTGTTAGTTCCAGAATAATTTATGGTCAATGTTGGTAGCCGGGTCCTGGCTTTGACCAGCCCTTGTTTCAGGTCCGTTAGAAATTCAGTGTAGATTAATTGAACACAGCAATGAAGTCAATACTTTAAATTTCCTTCACCTTGTACTGTGCCGTTGATATTCCAGTTCCTTGGCATATCAAAGTGTCGGTATAGCGATACTTACTGTTTGTAAACACTGACGTCATTTATATATTTGCATATATAATGTGGTTGGCAAAAAAAACCGCGTGTTTGTATGACTTGTATGGGAACTAGCGATTTAGGCCTCACAAAATACATCTAAAGTCTCAATTCTGATTCCAAATCTTAATTCCTTTATAAGACTTATAAGTTAAGAGCATATAAGCTTCGATGAAAGGGCTTGCTTGCATTTTGGAAGAACAAGAAAGCATCTGACTGGGTTCACGCTTCGTTTCTGCCAACCACAGAAAGCAACAAATGTGGCGTGACTGGCCTGTGTGACGTCACAGTAAGTATCGCTATAGATTAACTCTCTGTCTGAATGTAGATTGTAGTAGATGTACACAGTGTCGCAACTCACACAAGATACGGCGATTACGGGTATCTAGAAAACACAGACCTTGTTTCTCTTCACCCAGGTCATGTTTCGGTATCTGTATGTACAGCGAAAACTGAGCAGAAATTATCCAGTACAGCGAGCAAGCCAACAGAATTCACTCGGTTGTTTTGACAACTCACACTGAAATATTAATATCCATGTATTCAGCCTTCAGGTATGATTTATAGCATCTTGACCATTTGCAGTTTTGATATCGGCAAACCGAACAGCACAGCAAGTTCACTCGGTCTCGGATTCAGCATAAATAAATAATTATGGCCGAGTTGAATGTTCAAGGTCCTCCAGATGTACTACACACTTTCCTCAGGCTTTGCTCAATTGTACTTGCGAACCTTTGAAACATCATTGCATTGGATTGTCGGAAAATAAGGCAAGTAACTAACCGATCGCGAAACAAAACAGAAGCATTCACCAAAATGGCCGCTCGCATCGTGTACGTGTAGTTACCAGTTCCCCGGCCGAGATAATTTATTCCAAAAAGTACAAACATGAGGACATACACGAATCTCGATTTCTTTCGCCTGGGGAAGCACAGGTAGCCCACACATGACCACAGGGAGTCCACTGCAAGATTAGTATGCGTTCTCCTTCGTCGAACGCAACAAGCTGGACACAAAACGAATAACCGATTGATATTGCAGCAACCGGCGAAATGTATATTTGACAGTGCGATAAACAAATCGTCTTGAGAGCATCTGCCGACGGTAATAACAATTATAACGAATGGTACTATAAACCCCAAAACAAAATGGCGAAATTATATTGTATGACAAGAAAGGTTTATTTTTTTGGCGTTATGCAAATTACAGCAGCCCTATTTGAATAACAATAATAATAATATTAATAATAATAAATATTTAATATGCATAGGTAAAGTACTTATCTATGTTACAATAACTGATATTGTGGTATATTAAGTAATATAGAAATAATAGAAGTAGGATAAACCATATTATGCCACAGGGAACCCAAGCTATAATTGCGAGTTTTGGTGTGCTTCAGCATGTTATGCTCCTGTATGGGCTTTGTATGGGAAATACTATAAACGGCTGAATTTTCACCATTATTAAGGTTAACATCATATGAAATAAACGTACCTTTACTCTATCTGTTGGCCTTTGATGTTTACTGGCGATATGTTTTTCTTTTTCCGATCTCCATCAAAGGCTTGACGTATTTCATTTGATGTAACCAATCATAACCTATCAGAAGTCCATATAAACCAGAAGTCTTGATATCTCATACGTACTGGGTCTTGGCCCGGTTTGCATCTAATTACACCAGCAACTGTGATTGGTCCAAAACATGAAAGCCTTTATTCTAATGAGAGAACTATGTTTGTGTTTATAAAAGAAACATGGCTGCCATTGTTAGTAGTTTGAGCATCGTTCTTAAAATAGATTTTACCGTAAACTGATGGGCCGTGTACATGTTCCATTTCTGCATGGTTTTAATAGTGGTAAGTGGAATTCTGCTATTAGCCATTTCGGAGTTGAGAAAGGGACAGAGACCCAAAAGATCACACAAAAATTGGCAAGTTTACTGAATTTGAGAATGTTTGGAAAAAATATGTGAACTGCACAGCAACCTTTCAAATATCGCAAAAATAAGTGAGAACGTATCGAGAATTACCGTGTCATACCAACAGAGAGAATTACCCATAAGCCTTTTCGAGGTGACAGGATCAATTAGCAGATCAGTCCCGTAAGGGATGAACCTCCAACTATCCCCCAACAATATCGAGCAAGGTCTTCTGCCGAAAAATAAATATCGAGCAACATAAAAATCAAGAACAAAAATTCGAGCAAGCACTGACAGGTCTTCATATAGGCCGATTATCAACGGGAAAGTGACTGGGAAATAATTAGATGGCTCACGATCATGACATACCTGCTAACTCTCCCGGTTTATGCGGGAGAATCCAGATTTTGGACCTCATCTCCCGGTCTCCCGGATAGAGCCTCAAATCTCCCGGTCTTTAGCCATTTATGGATTAAGTTCGGGGTATCTTCGCAAAAATTCTGAAATCATTACGTCATAACAAAGCCTCGACCAACATTCTCCAGATTTTAGAACTCCGGGGGTTGGCAGGTATGCGATCAGTCACATGTACTCCGGGCATGTACTAATCTAAACCAGAACCTGAATCACAAAACGTACCTTATTAAACCATTTCGGTAAAAATGTTCCCTGGTAAACGATGAGTTCTCGCTGCCATTGGACTAGCTAGGGTTTATACAAGTTACACAAGAAGAGAGAAACTAACGAAAAGGCTCGTCTAGGGCCTATATGATTTTGAGAGACGCCGTCCGTGTCCCCGAAAGCCGAACTGAAGCCATTTTGAACAGCGCGCCACATGTTTACTACCATAACGATAACGATTTTTATATGAACAAAAGAATATTATTTACAATTTCACTAGCCCAGCTTAGCCCGCAGGTAGCTGAAGCTAATCGTGGCGGGTGGTGCACATATATTCAAAGAGAGAGATAATATTATTTAACTCTAGCATTTTAAGGAGAAATGCAAAGGGCAGGAAAAATTATAATGACAAAGAAATACAAAGACTGAGGATATTAGTTACATGTCTTAATTATCTTAATTATCTTAATTGTATCATGGGCACATCATTACAGTCATACTCATTTTGTAAAATTGTCTCAAATAACTTACGCAACTTTAATGCAAAGATCATTTTATGTTCGTTTCGTAAACTTGAAGGTATACTATTCCAGATAACTGGACCTGATTTTGAAAAAGAAAGTTTTTTTGTAATTCGAGTCTAGAATAGTTTATATAAAGGTTCCCACCGATCTAGTATTATAGTTATGCACATTAGCTGCATCATGCTTTCTGATCCAAGTTTGTTATATTCATTGGTGCAATATCGGGTGTTGTTACATAGCCATAGGTAAACCAGACACAACGCACGCTCTCATTGGATGATTCAGGGTCACGTGGCAGTCACAAAATCCAATGTTTCCCGCGATCAACGGTCCCTTGCTAGATGAGCACTGAAATGTATTCCTTGGGTCCTATACAAGTATCTCTGCATACCACTAGTAATATCTTTTTTATTTCAATTACTGAACTGTAAATGTGAGTATTTTTGTATGAATAAACTTGAACTTAGTAAAGGGATATCATACTTTTGTCTTTTTTTCCAAAATACAGTTTCTTTAAGGTTGTAATCTGTGCAGCCGTGTTTTATACAGTGTCATTGTTACTGCCTTCTGTTTCTTACGTTTTATAGATAGTGTTATGATCAGCGTCTAGTATTTTATTTCAACTCAACTACACTTAACAATTCAGTTTCGGTTCATTCAGGTCTGTAGTCAGTTAATTCCGACGTGGCGACCAAGCAAAAACAAAGTCAGTGCAATCTCCTTGGGAGTCTTTACTCGTCTGCCCGACCGAGTCCTCACGCAACAATCAGCCACCACAGGAATCAGATTTCGGGCCAGAAGAGATAGATTATCCCAGCCTAGCATATCGAGAACAAAATTAGAGCTTGTGTCGTAGTTTGATTTGGTAATCACTCTGGCTGCGCGATTTTGTACCTTTTGTAGTTTATCACTTAACTGGTTACTTAGACCATCCCACACTGAGCTGCAATAGTCAAAGTGGGGTACAATTAATGCTGTATACATTTTTATAACAGTATTCTCGCATAAATTAAATGGTTTTATTCGTTTGAGAGCACCAACAGCAGAGGATATTTTCTTTGACGTTTCATTAACATGTTTTTTCCCAAGATAAATGTTCATCTATGTATAGACCTAAAGATTTGGTATAATCAACCTTTTTTATTTATTTTTCTTCTATCTGGATGTCGACTGTATGATCATTGACTCTCGCCTGTAGCCGAGGGCCAATAATCATGAACTCAGTCTTGGCAACATTAGGACAACTTATTTACCTTGAGCCAGCAATTAAGGTTGTTTAATTCGGCATTAATCACACTTTCAAGATCGGCATACATTCTAGGGGAAGCGTCACTCAGACAGTTTGGCAAGTCATTAATATATATTAAGAAAAGTAATGGACCGATAATAGAGAATGTGGGACGCCACAAGTAATTGGAATCGCACTTGATAAATGACCGTTGACATTACGCTTTTGGCAACGATTACTTGAGTACGAGTCAAACCACTGCATTCTGGTCAACACCATAGTTGGAGACCTTGCGCATAATAATAGTATCAAAGGCCTTTGTTAGGTTGATAAAAATTACCCCGTTGAGTAATCCATTATGAATGATTGGTGGCCTCGAGTAAGGCGGTAAGGGTGCTATGGAGTGACCGGAATCTAATCTTCCCCAAACTAAACCTACTAATTTTAGTTTCAGTGATCTTCTTCATTCTCTTTACGCTCGGTCCCAGTCCCTTCCTCGACTCTGAAATGGCTAATTAATAATGGTATTTTTTTCTTTCTTTATATGAATCTATAAATCTCATTAATAATGCATGAGGTAAAAAACAAAATAGATATGGGCCGCGTCAGGCAAAAAGGGCCCGGACGACATATGTAAATATATTTTGAAATTGCACCATGTTTTTTGTACTTGTGGTGCGATTACAATATGCATCGCGAGCACCACATTGTGCTACTAACAAGTAGTGTTGATTTCATGAAATTGACCAGTGAAATGGAAGTTGAAATTTACGATATTTTTACATGAGGAGTAGAATGACTGAATTTTTTTTTTTTTGGCCAAAAAGTGATCATCTTGTTAATCTTATTTATTTTTTACTCTTTAACGCCAGCAGGTATAAATGAATGTCATACATCAAAACCATCCCCTCTGACAAGATTCCTAATTTTTGTGGTCATATTTGTGATCGGGCCCTTGCATCAAAATCACGTAAATTTCACCCCTGATTTTTGTTGTCAATTTCTTGAAACTGACATTTCTTGATAGGAATGAAATCTAGCGCTTCTCGTCAAGAATACAATACAATCTTAAATCTGTTATTAGGAACACCGTAGTAGGAATCATTTAACTTGTATGTCGTCCGGGCCCTTTTTGCCTGACGCGGCCCATATGTATTTCTTTTAGCTGCTAATGAGGTGCTTTGCACGTCCCGGTCCCATGGGTCCCATAGAGCATACTTAAACCACTCCTTGACGTTGTTCACGCCACTTGACGCCTGCCAGCTAAACCTCGAGTTCAGTTGTGCTCTCGCGTTCGTTTTCCCGTTGTCATAACACTAATCAGTTTCCCTGGATTTTTATGGGCGTCTAACTCTTAACCTCCAGGAGTTTTTCCGGGCAGGCATGCACTGGATTGGAGAACACGTTTCCAGGTTTTTTCCTGCAACAAGGCGGGTAAATTTTCCCCCTGGTTTTTCGTGTCCGGCAGCCTTCCCACTAAAATAGTACTTAGTTATTTTACCTTTTTATGATACTTTACAGACCATTCTTTATATTACTGTTATCACTGATACACGTGTGCGTACACTGTGTTCACCCTAGTAATAGCTTGTAACTAGACCATTCTTATGTTAATAAATGCGTGCTGGACGGCTACCCTCCACATCATTGTGTTGTCATTGCTTATAGATATAAATGTTTTCTATTCGGCTGAACGAAGTGAAAGAGAATAGAAGAATGTTTAATGAGCATTGAAATAACACTGAGGGCCTGTTTCGCAGGCAACGGATGCGTGCATGGGTAAATAAAGTTTCTATTCTGTTCTATTGACATTCCTTGAAGAGTCGGATCGGAAGAGTAAATTCTTTACATGGAGCTCACGCAAATCTTAAAAAATGTACAAAATTTGCCGCCATCAATATTTAGGATTTGATCTCAAAGAAACCATCACTTCCTAGCCTACGAGTAGCCGGTGGGTAACGGCTACTCGTACTAGGCTAAGCTCATCGCGTATATTGATTCGTTCACCCGTTGGACAAAGCCGTCAACAACATAGTGCTTAGTGTTGTCGTTTTGTTTCTTGCAGTGAGAACCATAGCATATTTACGTGCAACTGTTGTACTAGCGTTATTGCTGTTATGAGGATGATCGTCGTTAAAGCTTGTCTTCTTCTCTGTGCTGTAAGCTTCACCACAGCAAATCTCGCCGCTGAGTACAACCATTTCGTGGCGCTGGATCCGGCGGAGAAGATGAAACTCTACTGGACCGTAAACCGAGTTGAGAAGACCATTTCGTTTGCTGTAGAAGCGACTACAACTGGGTGGGTTGGATTTGGATTCTCAACTGGGACGGGGAGAATGAAGGGAGCTGATATCGTTATAGGATGGGTGAAGGAAGGAAAGGCTCACTTGACGGTAGGTAGCCAAAGGTCCTTCTTACTAAGTTTATTGGCACAAAGAGCGCCGAAGGCCGGAGCCGAGAGGTCAAATATCGAATCAACATTTAAACTCCCGTTCTTTCAGGCCAAATATTTTGTATTTCAGGATTCCGGAAGGCCACATATTCTCTATTTTGGGAATCCGATAAGAACATAGTGCTTAGTGTTGTCGTTTTGTTTCTTGCAGTGAGAACCATACGATATTTACGTGCAACTGTTGTTCTAGCGTTTACTTATTGCTGTTATGAGGATGATCGTCGTTAAAGCTTGTCTTCTTCTCTGTGGTGTAAGCTTCACCACAGCAAATCTCGCTGCTGAGTACAACCATCTGACAAGTCAGATGTTCTGTACTTTAGGATTCCGACATGACACATTCTCTATTTTGGGAATCCGACAGGTCAAAAAATGTTCTGTACTTTAGGATTCCGACATGACACATTCTCTATTTTGGAAATCCGACAGGACACATATTCTAGATGCCGGCAGGGTCGTAATGTTTTCAATGTCGGGGATGGGGGTAGCTAGCCTGAATTTTAGCCGTATCCTCTGGTGAACGAACCAGCTGAGGAGACGGCTGAAATTCAGGCTAGGGGGTAGCCTGTAGGAAACGGCTGAAATTCAGGCTAGGTAGCCTGCTAAGTCTGCATAGCAGGCTAGGGTGGGGGTGTTGTGCGGATAATCAATGGAACGACCCAATACTGACTTGGATCATTTGATTTGATTTAATTTGAGACATTAATTTGGATCAGAGCCTGATCACAGGAGTACAAACAATAGGACTCAAGGTCCCTTCTAGGCCTACGATTTTACGTCCTTATCTGAGAAGACATGAAGGTCTAACCATTTGCAGTTGTTTCACAAAGGCAGCACCTTCTACTCAGTTATTAAGACCCTGAGTGTTCGGCCGGCCGGCCGGGGTTTGAACCTGCGACCTCCCGCTCAACAGCCCGGAGCTAACTGGGAGGCGGTGGCAGAATGGAAAACATCACGCAATGTGAAATCAGGATAGCACATAACCCCTGGCGCCGGTGTGAACACATTGGTAACACCTCTTTATTTACCTAACTAATGCTTCAGAAAGTTGGTCATTTGTGTATCTGTGTCTGCTTTACAAGTTTGTACATATTCGATCACATTTTATTGAGGTAAATGGTTTTGGTGATGTTAAAGAATATAGCCCAACCGTGGATGCTTAGCGGCATTTTGTTTTGTTTTGTTTATTTTCGTTTCGTGAAACTATCTAACTAAACAGAAAAACTACAAAAGAAAATTGAAACTATCACACAAAACAACAGAATTGTAGCGATTTTCGAAAGAATGGAAGAAAACTCGTGCAAAAACTACTTTTCAACTGTGACAAAACTTCAGGAGCAATTATAATTTATATTTCATTATTTAGGATCGTCACGGCGAAGGGCAGTTCTTACCGCCGCTTGACAAAAAGGGGGACTACAACTTAATAGGTGGAACAGAGGAAAACGGCACAACAATCCTTAAATTCAAAAGGAAGATTAACACGTGTGATAGTCAAGACAGGAAAATTGATGTAAGTATAGTCCGCATGCGTGGGTCTGTTTTTTTTAGAATTGCGTATGTCCATTTTTTTTGTTGCTTCATTACATTCAACCATATTTTTAATATTCTAAAATCTGATTTAAAAAAAATTAAATCTGAATCTTAACGTGGTCTGAAATAACCATAGAGGCTGATCAAAGTCAGACCCCAGCTAAACCACAGATCGAATTGGAATTTAGCGTGTTGGTTTTTGTGGAGGGACGAAAAATGGAGAATTCGGGGAAAAACCCTCGGAGCAAGGGCGAGATACCAACAAACGCAACTCACATATGGCGCCGCGAACGGGAATCGAGCCCGGGCCACAGAGGTGAGAAGCGCTTATCACTTGTGCCACCCTAGCCTGTTCACAGGCTCTAGATACTGGGGAAAATGACGAAAACATAACGTGGCAAAAACAAAATGGCGGACGGAAAGAAGAGGGGGACTGGTATCCAGGGCCTGTGAACAGGCTAGTGCCACCCCGGCTCCCCATTCTATTCTATTTTTACTATTGCTCGAGCTTTATGGGTTCGCTGTGCGTTGAATTGGTGATACAGCTCTTGTTGACTGGGCTACGGTTCATATAGGGTGGAACTGGTCGACGAAGTCACTCTGAATCACTAAACACCCTGGGCAAGGATGTTTGGGAGTGGTGCATATCTCGTAATAGCTTAAGCAACAGACGTTTTTGACAACACGGACGTCACAAGACCGAGAGAAGACTTGATTGAAAACGGCGGTAAATAATGGCCACATTTATATAGCGCCATATCAACCACAGTTTCATGGCGCTTTACATATGACTGACATATCCCGTCAGTGAATTATTTCGGACTGCTTCACGGCGCTAATAGCTGCCACGCAGTTTACAATGTTGAGTGTGGTTAGTGCAATGGCCAGGCTGCTGTACCGGGTGACAATCCCCTGAACCTGGTACACGGTTTCTGGCCGATCAGCACGGACAGGAAGACTCTTGATTTGATATTTGTGACGTCACGTTACGTACGTGCTGACGTCAAAATGCGCCCAAAATGGAAAATATTACTTCCGGTTGCCGTCCGTGACTAACGAACGTCTGGTGCTTAAGCTCTCTAATATCTGGATCAGTGCAGCCCACATTGTAGGAAAAGCCAATGTAGAGGCAGATTTAGAATCAAGACAAGCAACACCATAAGTCCTCAAAGTAAGCAACACACTTCTGCAATTGCCCAACCTCCAAACAAGGCCCAGCTCCTGTACAGAAAAGTATTCCTCTGTTCAGGAGCACACTCTGACTGGTACATGTTTATAAACCTGTTGGTTTACTATTACCTTACACAGTGATTATTCCGTAGCTCCGCAGTGAGTTTGACTGATGTCGAGGTAGAATGGATAAATTAAACGAGACTAATCTAAGTCGATGTTTGATTGGAATTCTTCCTCGTCATCAGTCAGGAACGTAGGAGTTACATGCCCTTCCCTTTATTGCCCTCCCTAACTCCTTCGTTCCTCCGTTACCCTGGAAACACTTGCTTTACGCATGCGCATGGTTCTCATGTAACTCCTACGTTCCTGATTGATGACGAGGAAGAATTTCAATCAAACATCGACTTACGTAAGTCTCGTTTAAGTTATGAATTATACTGGGTTACAACTACCTCGAACAAGTTGTCAGGCTACTCTCGGTGTAAACAGGTATTCTTTTAAACTTGTTTCTCAAAGTTAAACAGCTTTTAAACCAGTTTAAACTTTGGTGTGAATGGGTATAGATAGTTATATCATGTGAACTAGCAGCAGGCTCTCTCGTCCTTTTGTGGTGTCATTTTTAGGAGGGGACAACCAAGGTCATCTTCTCGTACGATGACGAAGATCCAGTCTCTGAGACCAACTTTAAGAAACACGAATACAAAGGAATGCGGAATGTTATGCTGCTGAATAACTTTGGCAAGAAAGGTGCTCCTGACCCAAACTGGGGATCGTTTGATGTTCGGATGGACCAGGTTATGTATCTATCAATTCCAAACCTACCCATCCCCCCGGGGGGAATTTGTGGGGAACTTGACATTTTTGAATCAGAGCGTTGCAAATGCCCCACCGTGGGGTCAGCTCAGCTTTGCAAATGCTCCAACGTGGGACTTTGGAACGAGTGCAAATCTCTTATAACCATTGATGTAAAATTCGCTATTTTAAGTCTCTTTGACAAATTGCCCACCCCCAACATTTCTTTGCTGGCAAATACCCCACCCCTGGGACAGAAACTCAGTCAAATATCCCACGTATGTCCAGGAGGGGGGGAGAGGGGGGGGGGGGATGGGCAGGTTTGGAATTGAATAGCTATTAGTTTCAACTAAAAGAAAATGTTATTTTAACGTTTGTACAGAATGGTTCGTGTCTGAGGTATTCAGTGAAACTATATAAACAATAACTTACTTCTGGTGTTGAAATATACATTGACATTTGTCCGAGGACATTAGCTGTTCCGAGAAGCGAACAGTTTCCGAAAGAGAAGCGAACAGAGTACGTTATTGTCTTTATAGTCCTTCAAATATCCTTGCGCTCACAGGGGGTGTATACGCTGATATTTGTCGTTTGGCGGAGAGCAAACATCGGGTCACGTGACGTATTCCACCAATTACACGAGAAACAAAATTTAATTAAAGCGGATATAATAGCGAAACACAGGTGGATATTGAACAATTGTTTACCGAAGTAGAGGTAAATAGTGGTGGATATTTACCGTGCCGCTTCGGCGAGAATATCCACCACTATTTACCAACACTGAGGTGAATAATTGTGTTAGTATATACCATACAGGTGAATTATAGCCAGCACCAAATAGTTATTTTATTTTCTGCCAAATGGACAAAAACTCGCGTGAGGTGATTACTGCTTCGCTCGGAGTTGAATATGAAATCATATTCACTGTTTGATTAGCCAATCAGAGCGCGCGAAAAGTGATATTCACTGTTTGAGTAGCCAATCAGAGCGCGCGAACAGCACTATTCACTGGTGTGGTATATACTAAATAGTGAATAATATATGGGCGCGCGGTATTATTTTATTTATTTTATAAACAATACTTGGACCCGGGCCCGGTTGTTCGAAGCAAGCGTTGATTGGCTGAGAGGAGATATCGACACACGTAAAATTGTCGTATTTTTACGTGTGTTCAGATACGATATTTCTCAGTGCTGGAAATCCTTGTAAAACACTGTAGTTTATAGAATAAATATTTTGTATTTACTGGCCGGGAGATCCGTATCACTATGGAGAAAAACATTAATTCCCAGAGGTGATTTTCAAGACCGAGGACAAAGTTGTTCTCCATACGGACTGAGCAAGGCCGGTAAATAACGTTTTTATTTTTCCTTATCAATTCAATTTATTGTACTTGCTTTCGTTACTTGCGATCGTTGTTTCACTCAAACCAATGGCAATGTTCCGCAGTTTTATCTTTTTTGAAATGCTTTCAATTCTAGGGTATATATACGTTTACGTAAGAGCGCGCGATTTTAGTGGATTCCGGACGAGAAAAAAAAAAGAGTTCACCAACTTACGAGAACTCTAAGTATAAAATACAATATTGGTCTAGTATAAAGAACATTTTAAAATAGCAACCTCGATTTAATTAACTCATCGTAAGTGTTTTAATGTCCGAGCATGCAGTGGAGCAGTGTAGGGATGGCAAAAGTATTTATCTCACATTTTTCATAAATTTGTTTTAAAAACTGTACCAAAAATGGTAAATTGTTGTCATTCCAGGTTTTGGTTCCCTCTGTTGACACCAGTTACCTTTGCAGAGTTATCAAAGTTCCTAATCTCGGTGCCAAGAAACATGTTGTACGGGTAAGTGAGTAGTTGTAGAAGTAGTTGTTGTACTATTGAGTGGTAGTAGTAGTAGTTGTAGTAGTAGTAATAGTAATAGTAATAGCAGTAGTAGTTGTAGTTGTTGTACTATTATATTGATTAGTAGTTGTTGTAGCAGTAGTAGTAGTTGATGTAGTAGTAATAGTTGTAGTTGTTGTACAATCATATTTAGTAGTATTGTTGTTGTTGTAGTAGTTGTTGTGTATGAAAAATACTGCTTTTAAGATAAATTTAGAGAAACTTGAAATCGGTTCACTGTAACCAAAATCAAGTTTCTAGAATAAGCTTTTGTAATCCACTTTAATCTTTGCTGTGTCGAAAAAGCATATCAGGACATTCACATGGTGTTTCTCTTCAGGGTGTTACTTTTGTAGTTTTGTTTTAAAGAAACTTGAACGTTCAATTTGATTGACGGTGCCCCTTTAAACTCTCTAATATTATCTATGCATTGCCTTGCCAACCATTATTCCATTCCACAGTTCCAACCAATTATTACCCCGGGTAACGAAGGTCTCGTTCACCACATGGAGATCGCCGAGTGTTTTGCCAGTCGAATGCCCGACCATCACATTAATGGCACCGTCGACTGCATGGACTTCCCAAACATGCCTCAAGCTGTTCTCAGTTGTAAGGACGATTCGCCTGTTGCTGCTGCTTGGGCTGTGGGGGGAGGGGTAGGTAACAAATTTGCACTGATTCAAACTCGGAACTACGAACGTTAGAAAATGTGCTATTAGTGAAGGAAATATAAGACCGAATGTTCAGTACTCACAGCTAAGGCATATTTCATCTTTACTCCTCGCGTAGAATCATGCTGATTATCGAATAATAGCTGATGAATTCTCAGTCAACATTCCCTTATCCGTCAACCGTACATGGAAAGATGGCGGATTGTACTTCTACCCACAGTTCTTCGCGCGCGAAAAAAAAACAATTCGAGCTAAAATTGTGGTGCGGAGGTTTTAAATCTTAAAAACAAGCCAGTACAAGTGCTATTGATTGTACAAGTACTGTCATTGAAGAGAATATGGGATTTCTACGTGTGTGTTTTACTGTGTTAGGTTTCGAGAGATTGTGGTCAAATGCAGAGTTCCTCAGGAGAGCAATCGCTCACTCATTCTGATTGGCTAAAAATACATAGATTAGCAGTGGTTTTAAAATTTAGAAATTTGACAGCAATTGAGTGACGATGGTCGTTTAGTGTAGTGGTTGGGACGCTTGCCTTACGAGTAGGAACAACATATATAGGAGCGGGGTTCGAGTTCCAGAAAATATATCAAATGTTTTAACCTCACCATTTTCGTAAGAACCCTAGCTGTAGGTGGGTAAGATCTTGTTTACTGACCGGTTAGGGTGTTTTTGGGGTTCAGGGTACTAGGGTTTTAGTTCGTTTATATTGTCATTTCATGAATTAATTAAGTGAGCGATTCCTCTCCTTAGGAGCTCGTGGTCTAATGTACAGTCGTCATCTTTTTCCGTACTGTTGATTGACAGCCGCAGCCTTATACCAATCTTGTACCTTTGCAGCCGTTTGTGTACCCAGATCACACGGGGTTTCCTGTTAGCGTCCCTGGAGATGAAATGGTGATGATTCTTGAAATACACTATGATAATCCTGAGAGACTCGCTGGTATGTGGAACAGTATTAAGTCACAATATTCTCCATGGTTACCATTATATTTCCACAATTTTCTATCTCGTACTCCATTCAATTTCACACACGTCAGCTATCATTCCCTTTATATACTGAAGAAGAAACTATAAACGGCAATTTTAACCATGAGATGACGAAAATAGGCCAGTGGTAAATAAGAGGACATAACGTATATATTTAGTACAGAATTAGCAAAGAGTAAGTTTGTTTAGCCATGTGATGATGACGATAGGTGGTAAATAAGAGGACATACCATGATAAACTATCGTATTTATTCACGATAGTTGACAACTCCTTTTCATAAAGCATACTTGCAGTAAACACTCCAGGCGTTATTGCCTTTAGGCAAGCGAGACAGTTCAGGGATGCGGTTCTTCTACACGTCCACTCTGCGCCGTTACGACTCGGCTACTATAAGTGTTGGCATTGATGAGAATCCATGGATGATGATACCTCCTGGACAGACAGACTGGGTCGTACAGGGGCACTGCACGAGGAACTGTACAGAGGAGGTAACCCTCCCTACACCTCCCCCCCAAATATGTCTTTTGATTTATTGCACTAACACTCCAAGTTATCGTGCCTATAGGCGAATCCTTGTTTACGTTTTTTCCTCATTAGCGTACATCAAACTTCAAGCGACGTACATACAAACAAACAGAGTACATAAATCGAAAGAGATTGTCACACTTGATAATCACCGAAAATTTGAGAGTGATATGATAAATATATTTTGAGGAATGAGCGTTTAAAAAGCTCAAAATTTACAATGAATGTATGGCTGTCAGCAACTCTTGCCCCCCAGCCCATTTTATAGTTTTGAAAAGTCAATATCTCCGTAAATATTTAACACATCAATCTCAAATTTTCGGTGGTTACTCAGTTTAAAAATATATTTCAACTGATATAGTCTGTTTGTTTGTAGCTTGGAGTTTAATTTATGCTAATGAGGCAAAAATGTAAACAATGACGTCAGCAAGGATTCGCCTATAACAGACCAGTGTACGGTTCATGCGCAGTTTTTCAACTGAAGTCTTTTGTTTCAACTGGCAGGCCACCATTGTCTGACATATGCATGCCCGCCAAATAAACAAAGGATTTGTACAACTGTGCATGAACCGTAAACTGGTCTACTTAATGATTCTCTTAGCGCGCGTTCTATTGACCGTATACCAACAAAAGAATATATGGAATAGTCTCTGGAAATCACTGGTTCTTGCTGACGTATGGTATTCAGTATACATTTAATTTTGTATTCCAGTGGCAGAAAAATCCCGATATAAGCGATTTGTCGTGATCATACTGTGTATTCTTATGAGAATTCAGAAAAATAATAGATGAAATTGTGTCTGGAAATCACAGCTGGTTCAGGCACATTTTGCACTGTAAGCTACAAACGCCTACCAACATATGATATTCAGGATACGTTTAGTGTTCCAGTGGCTAAATAAACCCGATATAAGCAATTTGTAGTGATAATTTTATGTATTCGTATTCTGGAATAGATGGTTTGCACTCAATCCCCAGAGATTCAAATGACAAAGGGCATGGCGGCCATGTTGGTGTACAGAACAAAAGAATCTAACGAATAATCTATTGTTAACTGTACACCAACATGGCGGCTACGACGTCACGTGCAAAGGGTCTATACGGCCAACCGAACGTACTCTTACTTCACGCATGCGTGTCTGCCTTGGGTATTTTTGATTTCATATTTTCATGTTAGATGTCGAGCACGAATGTTTTCACACTAAACTAAATCGATTTCTGCCAATGCTAATATTTTTACAAATAAAGAAGCTTTAGCCATGTATTATAATGTCATAAAACTATCCAGTCAGTTGAGAACATAAGAGAAATGTTGAAAGTACGCGCCTTTGGCTTGTGCTTTTGACATTTTTCGAGTGTTCTCAAATGACTGGAGTGTTTTATGATAATGTAATTTCTGACGGTTGAGAGACGAATTAGGTATCCTCTAGGGATTGCTGACACTATTTAAGCATGAAGCGGGAAAGGTGAATTCAATCTACGTCAGTCAGTCAGTCGATAAGTACTCCGTTACTTTTCGTTTCGATTTGATATATCGTTTTAAGGACTGTTTTAGCTCGTCCTCGGAGGTTCAGTGCCACTGCATTAGTCGGGGAATACGTTTCCACATATTTTTTGGCCACATCTGTAGCTATGTTATAAAGCATCCTAAATGCTAAAAGTACATTTACCATATCAAACAACGAGTGTCGATTTAGAGGTCTGGGACTTAGAAACCGCCATTTTGAATTTCCTTGCAGCTCTTCCAAATATGGAATATGTACTTTTCCTAATATGGAAGAGGCCGCGGGAAGTTCAAAACGATGCAGGCCTTAATTATGTCCTATTATAATCACTGTATGTATAAGAGCCGTTGGTTTTTCCTTTCGGATCAGCGATGCTTTTCACATGAGACTGTTTTCCATTGTTACTTAAACAACAGGTATTACGGACATCTCCATTGCCTGAGAAGGGAATCAAGATCTTTGCAGCATTTCTGCACACTCACCTCGCAGGCCAGTACAAAGCTACCTTCCTAGTTTTTATGTACGCCACGTTCAGCACAATAGAGCAGATTTCGTAAACGATGAGTGGAACAAACTAAAGCACTGACTACAGCACGATTACCGTACGGCATGCCGTGACATTGAAATGGTTTCCCATTGTTTATGTCCTGCTGATCCAATCAAATTACAGAAATACGGTACAGCACGGTTACCGTACGGCATGCCGTGACATTGAAATGTTTCCCATTGTTTATGTCCTGCTGATCCAATCAAATTACAGAAATACGGTACAGCACGGTTACCGTACGGCATGCCGTGACATTGAAATGGTTTCCCATTGTTTATGTCCTGCTGATCCAATCAAATTACAGAAATACGGTACAGCGCGGTTACGGACATGCCGTAGTTTGTTCTACTCATACGAAATCTGCTGTACATTCCTTTATTATTCACCAATCAAAATGATTATATGCAACGGTGTTTTCTCGCCAAATTATGCCGCGTCACGACTTCCAGTTGTCTCCCCGGTTGTTTTCTCAAACTTTCTTCATACTGCATTCTGCCTTCGGCCTCATGTAGGAATATTTTTCGTTCATCGTAAAGTCTGCGCGTGCTGTATTTGTCAATAAAACAAAAAAATAAAGTATGTAATCCATAAGTTCAGAGAAAGCAGTGCGTAACTAGTACAGTTGAGGCGCGAGAAAATAAATAACATCTGTGACGTCATCATTTTTATATCGCGCGCGTAAAACTCGGTAATAAGCCATTTTTGCAGCTAACAGTTACGTGCTGATATCATAGTTCATTAACGAATGAATTGAACTCGTGATCCCCATGGGAAAGGCGTTGCTATGGATGCTGGATGGCAAGCTATCTTCAAAACCGCAGTTTTAGAAAGTTCGACAATCGATTGGAGGTGGAAGTTAGCATTTACAAACAGGTTTTGCTAACAACACTACCGATCTCGTACAAGGCCTTTAAATAAATGATATTGTTTTGCTCTCCAGTACAACCACGTGATTTGTTAGCTGCAAAGGGCCTATTTATACCTTGGTGAATGAGTATAGAGGTTATTAGTCGGCTGAGCATCTAATATGTGTATTTTTCTTTCGTATTTTGGGTAGCCTTATTTATTATATAAATTCTGCCAAGAAATGAATATTTCTTCCCATAATAACCAAAAACCTTGCGTGCTCACTCGAGAAATGGGATAGAAAGCCATCTGACTGTAACTAGCCGAAGTATGGTCTCATATTTGGTGCGTTATTGTTCATATTTGATGCATTCTTGGCGGAATTATACCATAATAAACAGAATCTTACATGACAGCTTGTCGTAATCTGTATACTCGTTCACTATTCATACTCGCGTCTATTACGAAATGCGCCACTCGAATCTCCAAGCTGCCATATAAGATCATTTATATATAGACGTGTCCAAGCACATTCGGCCGATATCGATAACTAATGTCATCTCCAAAATAGCGAAGGATTTGAGTTCCATCTGAAACCTGATGTCCTCAAAATAAATGATCCTAACCAATTTGGAACCGTCCCTGGCTGTGCTGCTGCTGTTCACTCCCTACTTAGTATGGTTCATTCATGGTCAAGCTCAACTGAAGGCAACGGTGCTACTGCTAGAATCGAACAATCTTATTTGACTTTCTCATTGATCACAATTACATTCGAGTTAATAAAGTTCGCCAGCTTGACATCGTACCTATCATTGCTAAGTGGATTATTGATTTTCTTATTCAACGGAAGCAGACAGTAAATAAAGTTATGTAATTTTACTTATTCTCAATGGTAACCTGTTTCTTCGGGCGTAGCACAGGCACTATATAAGTTAGATCCTTTGCTGTTTATCTTGATGATTAATTATTGGTACCGATAATAATTTATGGAAATATGTAGATGATACCACAAGTACGGAAATTGTTCCCAAACAATGATATCTTACTCCAGCGAGTGAAATATGGATGGTTTAGTTCCTGGTAAAGCACTCTCATCCACATAAGAAATCTCTCCAGCGTCACTAGACAAAATGTATCTAGGTATAAAAACCCTGTAAGTTTTGACCATATCCATATAGTATACTGAGAAGTATTTTGGTAAATTTTGGAACCGCTAACAAGGCAGTAACTAGGATTTTACCTTTAAATTAGGAATCGTATATCCTTGATGTTAGATATATCAGGCGATAGATCAAGCTAAATTAAAAAGTAATCAAAAGACGATAAAGTCTAAAAAAGATACAGACAAATCAGTTTTACTTACCCATATTATACACCAAAGACGGCGATAGATGCGAGCTCGCATCTAGTCGCCGGTCTCCCCTGCCTTTGGTGTGTAGCCCTGGAGCAAACGGATGAGGCCTTCGGGAGCTCTTACAAAACTAACAAAGAAAAACCAATGATGTTTGAACTGAAATCCTTTATCATAAACCGAAGGGCAATAAACAGAATGCTCAAATACGTACCCATTCCGTTCAAACTCGGAAGAAAAGGCCAAGAATGCGGCGTCACGGGTTGCTTTCTGACCGGCCATGTTGAAAACCAAGCAAGAAAGCGCGCGTAGAATACGTAGGTGTGAAGATAACGTGGTTCTCACATTTCAGACTTCCTTGGAAACGAAATGTAGCCAGATATTTCCGGTTCCGGTTAACCAGCGATTTTTATTCCACCGTTTATACTGCGTTGGAAAAGGAAAACTCGGGATAAAAAGCGATTTCTCAAAATTAGGACTCCTATTCTAATATTCTGTTAAATATAAAATGTTTCTAAGTTGGTCAAATTTTGCCGGTGCAGATACCTTAATTTATTTGAGTTATTTTTATTTTATTTTAGGGCGAGCAACATGGACTAAACATGTCAGAAACGGTGTAGAGTTAACTGAGATCGCACGTGATGACAACTACGACTTTAACTTCCAGGTGATTACAACGCATGTGCGAATACTCTATTTACCAGACCTCGGTTTCGTACTCAGATCCGTGTAGGAATGAATTCGAGGAGGTCTGGGAAAGAGGCGTTGCCACGCGTATCTATATATGGCACGTGTGACGTAAGCATGTAATGGCTACCGATGTTGGGCACAACAAAACTCTTTTTCGCATTGTCCAAAAAGGATAAAAAAATCCTAGAACTTCGACGTTAGGAGAAGTTTTTAAGGCACTCAGCGGGTTTGAATGGGGACACAGGTATGGTATGTTTGGGACACAGTATATAAGTAGCTTCTTCAGTTTACAAAGAATATAACACAACATGTTGTTCTTAATTGCGCCTGTTACCTCGTTATAATTATTATTCTGTATAGTTTTTAATTTGGGGGGGGGGGGGGGGGGAGGAAGGGAGGGAGGGAGGGGGGAGGGGGAGAGGGAGGGGGGAGGGGGAGAGGGGGACTTAGTATGGGATGTAATGGGTTATGGAGTAAAAATGGCTCCAAAACCTGTTTGATTATCCCGAATCGTCTATAAACCGGAATTCGACATATTTTTACGAAAAACCCGGACCGGTACCAGGACGTCATAAGCAAGGGTGATCCCCGGGATATGCAAGTTAAAATCTCATCCTCATTAATTATTCATGAGGTTATTATTATTATTCACCAACCATGTGCCCAGAATTCGATCACATAACGATCCTTGAAACCCCGGAAAGTACTCCCAGGAGAACATTCAACCATTTTTTTTTCCAGTCCAAGGACTGAATTAATTTTGTTCCAGTCCTAGTCAGTGTGACTCGAACCATCATCCTCATGGCTGCTCTTGACTACTAGTCCGCTGTCTTGCCCATTACGCTATCAGGCCGTTTGTTGAAATGACGGTGACAAAATAACAATCACAACCCTTGTAGTCTATAATTATGATGAAAAAAAATCAATTGTCAACCTGTACCCGAATTAAAAACAACATCCCTCCCGAATAATTAATGACATTGAGATGTCATTTCAAAGCCTCCAATTCGGACTGGACGGGATTTCAAGTCCGCGCAATTAGTTCCAGTCCTCGGCGCTCATTGTCGGCTTTGAACTATTACTTCAAGTCCAATTCTCTCGATGCTAGCTCTAGCGCACTGGAACTCACATTAACGGAACTTGTTCTAACTTCTTCAATGCCGGAGAGTTTGAACGTTAACCTAATTTCTAGTATAGTAGACTTCACGGTCCGAGTTTTACGTAAGAATATGTTGAATTTCTGGTTTGGGCGACTTAGAATAATCAACCAGGATGGAAAGTCCCGGTTCGTTTTCACAATAACTTGGAAATCAGGTTTCGGAGCTACCGTACGTGTTCTCATCAAACCAGTTTCGTTTTTGGGCGCGTTCTAAGCCAATCCAATGTTCTGTTCTTTTCTTGTTTAGGAATTCCAGTACCTCAACAAAGAAGCTCACGTGCTACCGGTCAGGAAAGCTCTACTTTTTTAATGTTAGAAATCTTTATATATTTTCCCGAAAGACGTCCGGTAAACATCACACAAGCCGTGGGTCAGTACTTAGTGCTCTGAACGAGCCACAACATTGGCGAATGAACAATAGGGTAGCCAAGCACAACAAAGAACATGGCTTACCAAAGAATACAACAATGGCTTACCAAACAATACGACTAACCCTAACCAAACAAACCACAAATCCCCTTCCGATCACCTAGGACCTTACCGCAACTCGTCCATCATTTAGTGCTTATTTTCCTTTAGGGTTTTTTTAATTTTTAATTTAAAAATATTTAGTCTCTGCATTTGCTCCAAAAGCCGATTAAGGCTTATTCGAAGGAGCTATACACCCCATTCCAATATGGCGGATACACGGCCGGAGCGTTGGGACGGGACACGAAAACGAGGGTAGTTAGGCGGAAGTCGATGTCAAAAAGGTCATGAGGCGGGAATTTCGCGCAAGTTTTGAAGCGAGTTTGTTTTTCCGAGAGGGTTGGAATAAGTAGATTTTATCCCCAGAGAGTTAGAAAATATGGCGGATATTCAGACTATCATTTTCACTGAGGGATATATTCTTCAGTGAAAACGATAGCCTGAATATCCACCATATTTTCTAACTCTCTGGGGATAAAATCTACTTATTCCAACCTCATGACCTTTTTGACATCGACTTCCGCCTAACTACCCTCGTTTTTGTGTCCCGCCCCAACGCTCCGGCCGTGTATCCGCCATATTGGAATGGGGTGTATAAACGCAGAAATAAAATACAACAAGTATAAGAGCAGTTACACACACAAAAGGGAAAAATCAGATTGAAACTGAAAAACAAGAGCATTTTGAGATTACATGTAGTCAATTAATTAAATATATATATAGCATTAAGCTAAGGAAGCAAAAATGAGAGAAAAATATATACAACTCAAACAAGTGAACCAGAGGCTATTGTTCAGCAAAACACTGTTTTGATCATTTCTCGTTCATTAAACATCCAAAGCAAACCAAACGTGGCAAGCATGTTGATATCATGGTCCTAGAAATATCTGAATATTTGGTTACCATGGAAACCGATTTTAAGGGTGCTCCTTAATTTTCGAACGTTTAAGAGTTTAAGTGAAAATGGGGTGGTTAGAACGATTTATTTCCTGCAGTATTTCTATACATTCTTGAAGTATGTCCACGACAAAATTTGTTTCTGCCCGGAATGGTTGGCCACCTAACCATTCCGCTGATATAATAAAGGAAATATGTTGCTATGGCAACAGTTCTCATGGTCACGTGATTTAAGGACCACCATTCCGGGCACAAAAAGTTGCGGATGGGTCTGATTGTTAGGAATTTGTGATAAGCTTATGTACAGTATTTTCAAAGGTTCAATGTACCCCATTTCGGGAAATATAAAATTCCTACAGTGCCCCCTTAAATTTTATTACCATGGCAACCAAACATTAAAAATTGTTTCAGACATCAAGCTACATTCTACTACCAAATTTGGTTGTTCTAGCTGTAGAAATTACCGAGTAACGAATGATACGCATAAATAGCAGCACCTAATTAACATATATTAAGCATAACCCAGGTATTAACATGCTTGAGCAAGTCAGACTGTAAGTTTTGAACTAAATCAAAGAATTCACAATTTAAATTATCATTCAAAATATACGAAATTTCCTTTTTCCTGTTCGTTCCATCTAGACAACAAATCGACAACTAGATGTGCCTAGGATTATTGAATACATTAAAACGAATGTCAAGCAACAGATTTAGGTAGTATGTCAACTGATTAACTTGAGATGGTTCCTCCTGTGAATGTTTTCTGCATTTTAACTAAGGAACGTTAACACTGTATTACTTTTTTAATTTTCTCTTAGGGAGATGAAATCCGGCATTCTTGTTCATATCAAACGACTGGCCGAACAAATACGACATTTGTAAGTAAATCCTTTGTACATGGTCGGCCAGGGCTTTTTGGTATTTTTACATTGAAATATGGGTATTTGGTATATTTATATTTTGTGATTTTCTGGTATAAAGTATACGGCAAGATTTTGACTTGTGATTTGAATGTTGCAGTCTTCTAGAGCTGTCTTAGAATTCTTAGATATCGATTGTACATGAAGCGATAGTCCAACGGTAGAATATTTCGTCATTTGGGTGTTGTGCCTATGAGATATAAAGGTTAATCTTTCCAATATGCTAATGATGTGATGTCATCACCGACATTTGCTGAATTTCTTTTTTGCTTGTGAATTAAGCAATATTTTCTAATTTAGATTTTTTTTTATAAAATCACTTTCATAAGCTTCAAATATAACATAGAATTTAAAAATAGGTAATTTGTCTCTACCAGCATGCTTTTGTATAATAAGTGATGTCGGTGATGACATCACCTCATTAGCATATTGGAAATATAAACCTTTATATCTCGTAGACGTAACACCCAAACCAAGAAATATTCTACCGTTGGACTATTCACTTCATGTACGATCGATATCGAGTATAACTAATTTGGGCTTATATGCACTTTAATTTGGATATTTTGACTGGGTAATTTTTAATAGTATTTGGTTATACCCCTGGCCGAGGGTGTCTGTACGTTAGTGTAAGTGTCTTCAGTGTGTCTCATCATTTTTGTTGCATGCCTGTTATTCTATATATGTCAAGGAAATGCTCTAAAATAACAGTATGAATGTTTCATTTTATTAAGGGTGGTTTACCCACAAAAGACGAGATGTGTCTTGTGTTCATGTTATACTATCCTCGCATCCCTAATCTGCTTGACTGTCTCAGCTTGGACGTGCAAACGGGATACAACTTCTTGAAGAAATATCATCCGTAAGATCTCATTTCCTAATTTAGAACTAACAGTCTTTGATACCAAATCCTTTACGAGTATCCAGCGAGAGAAAAATGCAAAATGAAAGTGATTCTGTTAATCCTAATTAGAAAACGTTATCGATCTGGGAACCATGAAGGTAGATTTAATCAGGTCTGCCACTGGCTTCACTGGCTTGCAATACTAGCCCAATGTACACGACATTGATTTTGGGACCGGTACTCTTAAATCTGGGCTCGCGGGCCGATAATTTTGGGACCGGCACTCTTGATTTACACGATACAAGTAGGAGTGCCGATAATTTAGGGCACGGCACTCTTAGCCAATCAGAATCGAGAAACAATTCCATGTGTTATTGAAAGTTGAACCTCTCGTAAGCTACCCCCGGGGGGAGGGGAGGGGGGCTCTCATATAAAGGTGACTGGACTGTGAAAATACGAAGGCGCGAAGCTTCGCGTGATATTCTAGGGCTGACTAACGAATGAGACCTAGACTTTCTAACTATAACTATAGTACAAAATAGCACAGCTGGTTAGTTGATAGAATGTGACCAAGTGCCGAAACAAATGGTAAGCTGGAAGCCAGGCCAAAAGATCATTAAACAATTATTTTATTTTCTGACAAGTAATAATACCCTAAAAAGTATCACTATAACCACACCTGTGGACGTTTCAAATTGAACACCCTAAGTAGTACGACAAGCATCCCATCAGTGCCATATAGGGAGTCGGTGCCATATAGGGAGTCGGTGGCATATAGGAAGTCGGTGCCATATAGGGAGTCGGTGCATGCCATATAGGGAGTCGGTGTATGCCATATAGGGAGTCGGTGTATGCCATATAGGGAGTCGGTGCATGCCATATAGGGAGTCGGTGTATGCCATGTAGGGAGTCGGTGCATGCCATATAGGGAGTCGGTGCATGCCATATAGGGAGTCGGTGGCATATAGGGAGTCGGTGCATGCCATATGGGGAGTCGGTGGCATATAGGGAGTCGGTGCATGCCATATAGGGAGTCGGTGCATGCCATATAGGGTGTCGGTGCCATATAGGGAATACTTCCACAGGAAGCTGCTACCCTTGAAGTGCATCTAACCCTTCCTGCAGTGTTTCTGCCTATGAACCACTGAAACGTTGTGAGTACCTCTATGAAGAATTTTTTGCTTTACATAGAAAACTCTGTTCTACGCTTGTTTGAAATCGTAAACATTTGACCTTTCCTAACCCGCCTAGGTAGATCATATAATTAATTCGACTTTGCAATAATTTGAAGAAATGTTAAAATGTTGACTTAAATGACTTTTACTAACGTAACAACTTACAGACTGCGTATATTTTCTATAAATCGATGTTTTTGTGATAGAAAGGCGCCATGGAGAATAATGCATTAACGAGATGACGTCTACCCAGGAATCGACCCAGGCTTTTACTTACGCGTTCATGGATCAAGAAATGTGAAATCTCCACTATTTCAAGCAAGCGTAGAACATAGAGTATTCTCTGTAAACCAAAACTTCCTTCACAGAAGTACTCAAAACTTTTCTGAGGTTTATAGCTATAAAAATTGAAGGAAAGGTTATAGATGCACTTTATACCAAACGAAGGTTTCACGAATAGTATCTGATTTCGTGATGAAATCTGAAACATGCCCATATGATTGCTTACATTTCTGTGCCGATATTTTCTTTAGGAACCTCCAGAACAAAGCCAATTACTACGAGAATCCATTGACTACCGTTCCAATTGAGTGGACAGAGCTAAAAGTTAAGGATTTCCTTGAAGCTTACAACTCATCCAAGAAAGTAACCTCCGTATTTTGCAAAGGGACAAACAAAGGAGATATGAATGTAAGAATCTAGTCAGTCTTATCGCTGTCATAAACTGAAATGGGGAGGGTATACGTAGGGTTAGGACGATTTGACCAGTTCTCGGTTGGCTCAGCAGTAAGATGCTAGTCGTAACTAATAACTGAATAGATCTAGAAGGTGGTGCCTTTACCTTTCAAATATTTATCTATTAAATACTCCATTGCATGATCAAATTTGCTATTTAAAGGTGCGATCAAATGTCTAACAAAAAATAAGAGGAGCAGAAAGCGTCCCAGCCAATGACCCACCCGTGATTCCCATGCAGTGAGCGTGCTTCGTGATTTTTTTTTTTACAACGAACGTGCTAATATTAAAGATCAGCCAGAAAGCCGTGGAATCATGCGGTCGTTCATTTATCTCCGAGGGTTTTTCTCCGGGTTCTCCGGTTTTCCTCCTTCCACAAAGAAAACACTATGAACACGCTAAATTCCAATTCGTTCTGTGATTTAGCCGGGCCCTGACTTTGATCAGCCCCTATGGTTGTTTCAGGTCACGTTCGAAATTCAGAGTGTTCGGACACTCGCTCATTGGAGACAGCTCACAAAGGCATGACTTTTGTGTTGCATGGATTTTTCAGTTCCGGATTGGGCTACTGTGATAAATGTTTTAAATATCGCTTTACATATATACGTGACCCGTTATGTGGCTTGGCTGCCGTCACTCAACAACTTAGTTTGATTCTAATTGGTCGCTTTGGCACCTAAACCAATCAAATGCCAAAAGAATCTACAAGTTGTCTTGTCTCGATTCATATTTTATCCAATGAGGATCGAGATAGAACTGAGATTGATGACAACCAAACCTTCAACTGAAGAAAGTCTGGATCGTGTAAATGCTGGGCCCCGTCGATTTCAATAACATAGAATTAGGCCTAATCGTAGGTTAAATTTCTGTGGGTGCTGTGGGTTAACATTAATTCAGTTTAATCGAAGGTTAATGCTAATGATTTATCATGGTGTGCTTCGAGCAATAGAACGTAATCGTTGGCGTAGAATTTAACCCTGGATTAAGTATTTTCGATTGAAATAAATAAAATGCTGCTTTATAAAAATGTAACATCAAACCTAACCATATAATACTGAATTATTTCGGCTCGAGACACTGCTCCTTTAATGAGGAATGTCTATAAATGCTTTTTCATCTGTTTTCTTTTTCTTTATCTTATTGTGCAGGACGTTGTCGACCCAGCTAAGATGGTCGACAAAGTCGAAATCACGAAGCCACTTCCGCCACCCAAGAACCCTTGCACCACTGAAGTCCCGAGCTCAACCCAAGCCCCAAGTATTGCCGTGTTGTGCCTTTTAGTTCCTTGTATGTGTTGTTTTGAACTGAGCATATTCGAGTTATTTAAATCACTCTTATTCACAGATTAATTATATATATCTTTTTATTGAAATTTCAACTCTTTTGTGGAAAAATGTGATTGCTGGTGTCATTTGAACGATTTTATTTTAAGCCTTTCTTTCACTTTTTTATTCATTTGAGTTTAACATACATATCTACATTATTATAACGATGTTTGGCTTCCAAGGCGGAGGTTCCTGGGTTCCGAAACCCCTTTTCTGAGGAAAATAATCCTCCCTCCTTTTTCCAAGCCAGAAGAAAAATGAAATAATCGGTATTAACGATTAAAATATTGACCTATACACTTTAAGTATACAACATGGTAATGCAACATAAATGAAAACAAATACATACTCTTTAAGTATACACGCTTCTTTTTCCAAAAAAAACCTTACATTTGAGGTATACAACAACTATACATAAGAACTGCACCTTATCACTGTGGTATACATCAAGTATACATCATTGTAGATTTTGAAGCTTGGATTTTTCCGGATGTATATTTGATGCCGTATACAAAATATATACATAATATATACATAATACCAATGTAGTACAGATAATGTATACACTCGGTATACAAAAAGTATACAAATCAAGCTTCAATTTGGGTTAGGTACTACAGGTACATTTCAAACAATTGCTGAGCATACGACTGTGCACTCTAACATTTTTATGCACTCCTTATTGACCAATCACAATCCAGATATTTCGTTAAGTATATTATAATAAATTTTATCAAATGTGATTATCTGAAGACATACCAAATATGTATGGTTATAAAAAAATGAATAAGAATGTACATTCGGTAAACTTAACTCTGCAAATTAGTAACAAAAATTGACAACATTACAGCAGTACAACTCGGAGCAACTACACATAAAAGAGTAATTTTTTTTTATTTCCTTAAATTATTAATCTACTTCACTCGTGTAAAATTTTAATAATTCTTAAAACGTGAAATATGAGTATCATCAGCAGAAATACTAACATTCTTGAATAAAGGAGATTCGGTAGACAAATAGACGTGCTCTGATTGGTCGATAGCCATGTATTATTATAATACATATGCACAGATGACGTCATCTCGCAGTTTCCTTTATTCACTATTCATTGTATGAAACAAATAGATGTCACGTTGCTTCTATGATCTAATAGATTCATAAATGACGTCACAACGCACTTTGTTCTCGTCACATGACGTCATCTGTGCATCTATACGAGGAGACGATTGTAGATTGGCATCCATTTATTAAATAGTCAATTGAAGTAACTGTGCGTATATGAGTATATTTACGTAAAGCATGCATACATAACGCAGCGAGTATCTTCAAGCCGTGGCTAAACGTTCGAATATCGGACCAACATTGGTAGACCATAGTATTGGATTAACGTGATCCAAACTTTAATAAAGCAAAATGATGTTGGTCCAACATGGGGTGCTAAACAGTCTAACATTGTTGGTCCAACGTGGAGTGCTAAACAGTCTAACATTGTTGGTCCAATATGGGATGCTAAACAGTCTAACATTCTTGGTCTAACATGAAGTGCTAAAGTCCAACACTGTTGGTCCAACATGGGGTGCTAATCAGTCTAACATTGTTGGTCCAACATGGGGTGCTAAAGAGTAAACCTTCTTGGTCTAACATGAGGTGCTAAAGTCTAACATTATTGGTTAAACATGGGGTGCTAAAACAGTCTGACACTGTTGGTCCAACATGGGGTGCTAAACAGTCGAGCATTGGTAGAATCACGAATGTTGGTCTGTGTTGCATAACAATGCTCGACTACGGTTAGCCCCGGCTTAAATGAGTCGTGATCGTCAATAAATGGTAAAAATAAAGCAGTACCAACAAAACACCGCTAAAATAATTAGAGTGTAAGTATATGGAGTTGCAGTATCAACGAGCATATTGCATTGTTTATGTCTGCAAATGAATGGACTAAGAAACTTTGTACAATATTTGGTAATCTGTAATTGATGTGTCCGGCCATGAATAAGGAAATAACTGAACTAAAATTCTGAGGAAATAATTATTAGTAAATAACAACAGCAGTTAAATATATTAAAAATTAGTATTCGGTCCACTTTCCTACTATGTATGATTATAGTTCACCACTAAATTCTCCGATTCTGATTGGATGAAATTGATCACGTGACGTGATAGTTGTCGTCCGCTGATGCAAACTACAGGCGTTTAGTATTGAACAATATTAAACGACAAATAGTGTTTTGTCGTGGGGAAATTGTCTAATAGTTTCCCTTGGAAATTATATTAAATCTAGTAAATTTATTGCCTTGTTTATCCTCGAACTTCGTTCTCGAGCTAATATTTGTTTTAAGAAGTTCCGCGGGCAACTACTAAAGCCGATAGTCCCTCGACAGACACTATTTGTTTAATATATCTACAAATAAATGACAAACTCGAGACGATTTAATATTAGCATTGATCTGGGAATGTAAGGATAAACAAAATTTGCATATTTGCGTGCCTGATAGCAATGTCCAACATCAATAACTAGAAACATTCTACGTACTTGCGCTAAAGGAGAAATATGTAAAGTAGGATAAAGTACAATTATTACACAAGTTTTCGATTGAGTGGCGTAAATTCGTGAATTACCCACAGCCAGCCAATCATAGGAGCGAGTAATCACAAGTAACTCGTAAATGACAAACCAAAGCAAAACCAAAACCAGTTTGCGTTTGGTTTTACTTTGGATTCTGATTGGTTGGCTTACTTTCTCAGCCAATAGGAGAGCTTAGTAAACGCAAAACCAAAACACTTCCGACACTCAATTGAAATCCGCTCTAAAACGACCAATACAATATTTAGTTTAGAACTTGATTGGCTGAAAATTACAAAGCATTTTCCACAGCTATTACAAAAGCTAAGCAAACGCAAAACCAAAGCAATCACGTATTACTAGACACTCAATCGAAAACCGTTTTATCCAGTCTCGTTTACCGTGTCATAAATTACATTCAAGAAAGGACGCTTAGTCTAATAAAAATAATATTGCTATTAAGTATTTCATAACTTGCTGCTCTTATAACAGTAAACCAGACTACATGGGAGAATGAATACGAAATCACCTACAATGTATGCATTACTATAGGCTAACTCTTAATGAAAGAGATAAACCATTACATTTAGAGGGGGCTTAGAACGCAATATATTAATTGTAAAGAATACATATTCTGCAAGATTTTGTCTTATGGATTTGAAAATGGTTGTTATAAGTGCCCTCGGCTGTACACGATTCTTCTTCTTAATGATATCCCCCCCCCCCCCAAAAAAAAGCAATAAAGAAAAAACTAAAACAAAATAGTTCGTCCCTAACCTCCACTGAATGCAGCTAAAGACGAAACAAAATGGAATGTTGGGTTTCCTGTGGTGAAAATTTGTCGGAGAGCCTGAGGCGGGGTCTCAGACTCTTTCGGTACCGCACCACAGGTAACCCAACTTCTATTTTCGTTTCTCTAGCTCGTTTTTCCAATACAGTTGCCTGCGGAGGAGGCTAAAACAATCCCTTTTATAGCCGTTTCTCGACTGTTTTTCGCGATACGAGCGCGGTCAGCAGAATTGATAAAAGCGAGAGTCCACGCGGCCAGAGAATGGGCGGTTGGGGAGAGATGCATGGCCTCTCGCTGTTCGCGCGCGCTTGTAGCCCCGTTTCTCGAATGAATTTCGCGATATGAAAGAGACTGTTTTACAGTTTATGTATATTCGGGCGTTAATGGACGTTTTTATACCAGAGACGCATACCAGGCGTATTTGAGCAAAGAAAACTTAGCTACAGTGCGTCTTCTTAGTTTGTCTAGTATAAAAACGGGCGCAAGACGCATTACGCGACTGGACGAACTAAGTTTTCTTTGCCTAAATATGTCTAGACGCACTACTTTGTCTCTAGCATATAAACGGCCAATTACAATTTTAAAATGTCTAATCCTTATGAACTTCGTTCATTTATGCTATATAGTCGTCATGGAGGGAGAGGTTGGGGGTGGGGGTTGGGGGGGAAGGGGGCATTCTGTTTACAAACCACCAAGAAGCATACTACAAATCCCGTAAGACAACGAATACTCATAGTTCTGTTTTATAGACTGGCCCGTTACCGCACTCTAATGTAGTTTTCGGTTCATACTCGTTATTCTTGAGGAATTCTGTTACGCTGATTTCCGGGAGACTTTGCGTGGATGACTTTCGCGAAGTTCTGGTAGAGCATGATGCTAGGGAAGACTCTTCTGAAAACAGGCTTTCGTCGATTTGCCAAAGTCGTTGGTCCGGGGGAAATTTGAGCAAGGAATTCTAAAAATTAGTGAAGCAACAAGAAGAACAAACACATTAGAAAGTATATTTTGTAAATCAAAATGGTTTTCTTAAAAAAAAGGACAAATTACAACGACGATGATGATATTTTAAAGGGGCACGGTCATGAATAACAGGCGCGGTTACTTAGCCACTCAAAACTTGAAAACGTCCGACGGACGTTTTCAAGTTGAGTAGGTTTTCTATCGCGAGGAATAAGTAGTAATCAAACCGTCCATATCACAGCAATCCCACAAGTTAGTGCATCCTAAGTCGTAACTTCAGAGTGTTAAGTCTTTCCCCTTTCATATTTATTAGAAATTTCCATATTCAGATGTAGTTTTACAGCTGTATGGTCATATGTTTCGATGGCATTAACAATGCCTTCGAGCTCCGCTCAGGTCATGGTGGACGAAGATTGAAATATGGACGCAAAAGAGTTTTTGAGAGCCAATGAGAACTTCTATAGCTTCAAACGTATATGAGGATTGCTCAGAAGGCTATCGTGTATGAGTCCCTGGAGTCATTTGGGCTTCTTCAGGGAATTCTTTCTTGGAGATTTCGCAGTCTCGACAGCATAGTGTAGTCCGAAGCTGTCCTTTGTCGCGGAAGTGCACAAAATTTTAAAATCAAGTCTGTTTGTATAAAGTCTGAAAAGAGATCTAACTGGGCAAATTCTGTTACATTTCTCCTACAATATGTTCAGTATAATACAGTGTGTAGTTCTCTCGTGTAGAAAAATTATCACATGCTATTAAAGAGTTTATCGGTTCAAAAGTGTAAAAAACTACCACGTCCACGGTGAGGATCAAATTCTCAAATTCTCAAAACAAAGCTCTGTTTCAAATTCTGAAAAGAGATGTATTCGGCCAAATTCTTTCAGCTTTCTCCTACAAGATGTTCAATATTATAGTTCTCCCCTGTAGAAAAAAATACGAGATTCCGTGAAAGATTTGTTGTTCAAAACGTTAAAAAGCTACGACGTGAAATATTGCTGGATGTCCGCTGTCAGCGAGTTTAGTACATGCAGTCACGCGGAGTGCGTATATTTATAGCTGGATTTGTTCTGTAGTCAATAATCACTTATATAGATTCAAACTTGTGTTGATTGCTGAGAAGACTATGGTGCCCCTGACCTCCTGGGATTATTGTGGAATGAGAGATTGTTTTCTGTGAGATTTCCTACACGTTTGCGACCATAGTGTAGCCCGCTGCGTGGCAGAAGTGCGTAAAAGTGACAAGTGGCTTTGCACTACTTCAATTGTTCTGCTTTCCTGCAGTCAATATATAGTCACCTATATAGCTATCGTTTGAGTTCCTGGGAGAGTTCGTAGAGATTTGACAGCATAGTGAAGACCAAACTGTACTTTATTATAATATATGTAAATTGAACAGACGTGTAAATAAACTTGAACTTGTCACGAAAGTGTGTAGACTGACTAGCCGCTAGCGGGCCGCTAGCGCTCTTACTGTTCGATGTACGGCCTCTCATGCACTCGATAAGAACTTCTATAGCCTCAAACGTATGACAACTGATCACAAGACTATCATGTGTGAGTTCCTGGAGTCATTTGGGCTTCAGGAACTTTCTGGGATATTTTGTTGACAGCAAAGTGAAACTCCAAGCGTTTTTGCATATATTAAATTGGTCAAAATCCACACATGCGCAGCTCATGACCGTGCCCCTTTAAGCCAGGAAGCTCTCGCATTAGTAATTTTCAGAAATATCCTAGAAAAAAAAAGTTTAAAATAATAGCAAATCGTACATATTATCAATAGCAGGAGCCCGATTGCAAAATTATTAAAACTGAACATAATCATCAGTTAAACTCAAGCCTGGTTCATTTAACGGAAAATAGATATACGGTAAAAAAGATTTCTAACAGGAACAACGGGTACGACAATATCACGTGACCTATTCTTCATATTTTCGCCTTAACTCATCAATGGAACAATGTAATCAACTTTTTTAAGTGGAAATAGGTTAAAGGCAAAAGGCTTTAACCTTAACCACATCCACTTATTATCCTCAGTTTCTGTTATTACCGTACGCAATTTGGCTGTGTTGAAATTAGGAAAACAGATTATACCCGAAATTTGATCCTTGAACCATGTTTGAAAACGTTATAATTCGTGAAGCAAAACCAAAGGAAATCACCGACCGATCAGCTCGATAAAGATCGGCCTTTTATTCTTTATCTATTACTTATTAATTATGGACTATTTGTATACATTAAAATGTTAGCTTTAAATTTTAAAATGCTATTAGAAAGTCAGTATTCCATTCATTGACAGTTCAGTTAATTAAAAGTGTGATTTACGTATACTTTAGGGTTACACTTACAGTAATGCCACTTAATTCGTAAACTATTTACTGGTCACACAGACACTAGAAGTACCTTTTCTGCAATAAGGTAACATCTATTGACGACTCGAGCCACAATCTTAATAATGCTCTTTGTAAGATGCAAGACACCCCACACCTAGCGAGAAAACACAACAATAAGTAGATTAAAGCTTTAGCTCGTAATGTACAGTAGATCAATAGATCTATTGATAGAATGCCGAAGAAACCAGTTCACCTTGATTTGGCCCACTGTTTTACAGTAATTTACTATGGGCTATCTCGAAACTCTTGCTATCTCGAACAATGTGTGAGGTCCCTTGGCCTAAATTAACACTACATTAGCACTTCTTATCTCGAATTAAGGTTGATGGTGGTGGACTGATAACAGTGTTATCATACACATAATAACGCTTGCTCTTTTGTACATATTGCATTAATTCTGGACGAAAATTTAACAACAAAATAATATTTGGAAAACATGTATTTTTATTTTCAGATTTAGTCATTTCACTCTTGTGGTCTGTCAGGCGCTTATCTAGCGTTACGGCTGAACTGATGCATCTTCCTAAAATATAACGTGATCCAAGTCTTGACTTCACTCTTTCCTTGTCTCCTTCTTTAAACAATATTACGTATTATTTTATAAATTCATTTGAATGCACGAAATCCATGCCAATTTGTAGTCCAATTCCAATTCGATCTGTGGATTAGCCGGGTCCTGGCTTCCCCTATGGTTGTTTCAGGTCCCGTTAGTCTCGGAGATAATAATAATAGTAATAAACAATAGTCTTTATTATAGAGACACGGCATACGTGTGACCGGCTTTACAATCAATAAATGCTATACAAAAAACTAAGCTAGAACTAATTTACATGCATAGTCCTAGGTGAATACTGTGCTAGGTGAATACTATGCTACTTAACGAATTGCAAAAGGCATCTATTTACAAAAAAACTGGTTTGTATCGCTCTGTTTTCACTCTTGGGTGTACGAACTCGTGCCCACGCTCTCTTAGGATTGAAATGTTTATAATTCCGTGTATTAATTATTCTTGGGGGTGGTGATATAAGTCTGTGCAGTTTGCGGATAGCAAAACGTGCACTATGATCACTAAAACCAACCGGTATTACTCCCGAGAGGTTAGAAATAAATCGATTAAAGTCTTAGAATGTTTAGTTAGGTGGGTATGTTCATCAATAATCTAACCCTAACCGCTGACTAACTAACTCGTTTTCCATGTTGATAAAGTGCTTAGACGATCCAGGTTTGCGAATTCAGTCAAAGTTTAGATCCCCAGCATTGATTTATTTTTTCTGATCCAAAAAAACAAGTCTAAATGTTGGATTTCACAAGCATTTAGTAAATGATTAGGGAAGGTTCATTTAATATGGAAAGGAGGGGGTATGAAGATGTTGAGGGGGTCTTAAAATATTTTAGGGTGTGTAGGGTGGGAGGGGGGTACTGAAGTTACAAGGGGGGGAGGGCGCTAAAAAAAATATCACTTGATAGGACCATTTTCGAGTCATAAATGATAACAATGTATTCATTGAATAATTCGATTTTAATCTAAATTTTCCCATCATCTTCATTGATATTGTCACTAGAGTCACAAGAGTCTGATCCATCAATGGCCTCCTCTGAGGTGCTTTTGGTGGATTTTGCTGTTTTTCACCAGAAGGGGGGGGGGCACCCAAAAAGTTGACAGGTTAACAAGCGGGGCTCAGAAAATTTAAAAGTTTCAATTTCAACATCTTCACCCCCCCCCCCCCCCCCCCCCCCCCCTCCATATTAAATGTACTTTACCTTAAGCATTATAACACCGACGATTTTCAGATCTTTGTTCTCTGTTATAAATACGCAGAATATATTGAGAGAACAAAGAACTTGAAAATCACGAGCCGATCGCTGTGCTCGTTGTTCCACTTGAGTTTTGAACATTTTATGACGTCATTTTTTATGATCAATAAGGGTGTATACGATGAAAAAAATGTGATACGATTTGTTAATGAGTCTTATGTTCAGACCCCCTAGAGTCTTTTAGGTTTACACTGCTGTTGAACTTCCGTTGATGACGTCAATGCATTCCAGATACCAAACTGGGGGAGGGGGTTACTATCTAATCACAACCCACTTACTTTTCTATAGCATGCGGCTTGTCCTACAGCTAATGATCTGCTAGTAAACATTAGCTGTTGACAATAGGTAGGTAACCTATCTACATGAGTTAGAAGCTCTCTTTGTGCTGGACATTTCTTGGTCTGATGATGAACAACAAGAAGGTGAGCATTTCGGCTAACAAAACGACAATTGGAAATGTGCACTCTGATTGGTCGAAAGCCATGTGTTACTAGAAACGCGCGCTCTGATTGGTCGGAAGCCATGTGTTACTAGAAACGCGCGCTCTGATTGGTCGAAAGCCATGTGCTACTAGAAACGCGCGCTCTGATTGGTCGATAGTCATGTGTTGTTAGAGTACAGATTACGTCACGTTTTGCATAGCCTGCGAACAGATTCATGGGAATAGGGGGACGGACGCTACACAAATGTGAATTACGTTCCTACATTGATCTACGAATAGGCTCGCTTTAGATGCCGATAATGTTCACTCGTGCCGAACGCAATTGAAACGCCTAATCATAATTGGGCGACTTTGTTTATCTAATTAGGTTCGGTACATGAGTACATCGGCATCTGAAACGGGCCGAAGATATCAAATCTATTTAACACGTGAAAAGATTCACTGTAGAATGGACCAATAGGAGTTTAGACTGAGATATTCAAATTAGTATTGCGTCCGGCAGGCTCTCCTTCATAGCGTCCGGCAGGCTCTCCTTCATAGCGTCCGGCAGGCTCTCCTTCCCCATTCTCTTCCTCCCATGAGCCTGTTCGCGAGCTACGTTTTGCACGAAAGTATTTCGTAGTCACCTTTGGGTCTGTACTCTTATTGGTACACAGATGACGTCACAACGTAAAGAGAACAACAGTCACGGTACTCGACTATGTCTCGTGGCGTACTTCTTTGTTTTCGTCACGCATTCACATCATCTGTGCATCTATAACAGGACAGACGCAGCAACATGACATACATTTGTTAAACAGATGCCCAGGTGACGTCACGTTTTGCACTGCATCTTGTGACATGAGGTACTTCATTGTTCTCCTCGCATTTTCGATTCATATTTGCAGATGCCAAGAGGGAAAACAACTCTCAAGGCACTAACACATACGATCGCATTCTCTTCTTTTTAATTTTTTTTTGCTTAAAAGGGTCATCCTCTCGATTAGCTCTGCTATTTAGGGCGGTCCTTACTCAATTGTGTACTTATATTTGTAAACTAACTTGTTCAAAACTGTAAGTAAATGTTATTATCATTAATATTTGTATTAGTATAATCTTCCTATTTTTGTACACATGAGTTAAATAATAAAATGATGATGATGATGCAGACATCTCTTTGCTAAACCCTATATGATGACATTAGAAATAAGGGCAAATGCTAGCATTACCTTCGATGCATACTGCCGCGCTACTTTGTAAAGTGCCTTTCCACAATCCGCTAAGTTCTGATGAAATATTAAACAATATCAATAACACTTCTTTTTAAGAACAGAAAGTCAATGTAGAACTTTGGAATATCATGGCAGTAGCTTACCTGAGCTGCTTCGAAGAAGTCATCAGTGTTGAACAGATCGCCTTCGCCCCTAAGCAAAACAAGGCAGAATATAATGTTACTGGCTAAAACGACCTTCAATGCACTGCAAAAACCAACCATTTTCCATATTATGGCCATCGTAATTTCCATGGTATTTCCGTAGTATGGAAAACAATGTTGGAAATTCACGATAGTTTGCCGTCGTATGTCGTCTTATTTACCACGTTTGGCGTCATCGCATGGTGAAAATAGTTGTGGACTGAATTGATTCATTGATTGATTGAACCAGGAGCCCATTACCAGGAGCGTACCTATGTGATGGGTAGCGCCCACAGCACAGTACACGATGTAGCTATTTATAGTTATCCGATTCCCGCGAAATAAAATGGTTGCCATGGTTGCTTGCGCTGCGGACAATGCGCGCTCCCCTGCATAGGAAAATAGTGGCGTGAATGCATAATGAGTAGTGACATTTCGTCGTGTGATTGGTTTAGTGCAGGTACCTTTGTCTACTTTCGCGGGAAACACAAAGCTAAAAATAGCTACGTCATCTATTCTGCAGACCTAATCTGGGAGATGCACGCTCCTGGTAATGGGCTCCTGATTGAACTGACGAATCCACAACAAATGTTGACCATGAGATGTCGAAAAACGTGGTAAATAACTGGACATACCATGGTAAACTATCGTAATTTTATTTTTACAACAAACAAGAAATAGGCAAGCGGAAAAGCTTTGAAAACGATGAAAATTGTGGGGGAAAGTGATTCTAGCGCGCGCTATTACGTAATCCATGGCGTGAGCAATGACGCAATCCCTGGTATGTCCTCCTACTTTTCAATGGCAATAAGCCAATCAGAACACGAGAAACTGAGCAGTTGTTGTAAACTCCAATGTACAGCATTTTCCCATTATATTCCCACCACTTCCCCAAGTAAGAGAGCTATTCACAACTGTGTATTGTTGTAGTTTCAAGTTTTACACCTTCTCGCTGGTATTTATGAATATTTAACTTCAGAATAAGACTAAACCTGTATCAATACGTCTACAGTTATCGCATTCAGCGGTAATTTTCGAATACGAAACTAGACTATTGTGATTGGCTGAGAACATAGCTAATTCTCGATAGCTGGTTGTCACCTCACACTGCTATTATCTGTAGGTGTTATCTGTAGGTAGCGCTCGATGGTAAGCACGTACCACCGTTTTACGCTAGAAAGTAGATTTTTTTCCCGCTATTTTCAGCCATTTTGCTATTTTAAGCTCTCAGTTATGTTTCCAGTCCTTCTTTCCCCTAAACTATTAAATAAAAGAAATTTGTAGCTCGAATAAGAAACAAAACATATTTAAACCCAATCGTAAACAAACCAATTTACGACGTTTCATTTAGATTCGTTTTCTCTAACTTTCTTTTTGCTAAAGCAATTGCTTAAAATGTACAATGAAACAACTATTGAATTCGGCTTTCATATGATAGCGAAAATTATCAAGACCTCGGTCTGTGTTATCAGCCTTCGGCTTCGGCAGATAACACAGACCTCTGTCTTGATAATTTTCGCTGTCATGCTCAACCTCATCCAATAATTGCTTATTATTGCACAAGGTAACAGCTCGATAAAAGCAATCTCCAGCTAGGCAGTAATATTCGGGAAACCATAGTTTAGGCATAGCCTTTCGACATGCAAAGAAAGGAAGAAATGATTATATGTTTTGCTATTTTTTCCCCTGGCAATCCCAGAAACACTCGCGCGTGCTGGCTTAAGCCGAGGGGGACTAGGGACCGGCAACTCATTCATTGTACGAATGGAATCCAGTTAAGTGCAGACTTATTATTTCCACCAATCACGATCGAGGAAAATGTAAATTACACACGTGCTCACTTTGTAAAGAGATGCAAGTTGCTGATGATACGTGATATGTCCATGGCGCGGTTCACGATGTCAATGTTAGTTTCACCCAACTGGTGAAGTTCCAGCTGTGACGTCACGAGGTTGACGTTGGAAATCAGACTACCAAGCTTCACGTGATCCTGAAACAATATTTAGATGACAATAAACACTACTTCATAAAATAATAAATTAATTTTAATAAAACATTTACTAAGCCTATTAGTAGTAATTATTAGCGACGTTAGAAAGTTATGTTCTAGTTAAAATGAACACGATGCATATGGAGCACAAGCTGATTTTATAAGCGGAAGCCTCGCTTCCATACTATTATATACGTATTATGCCTGCCGGCAATGCTCATAAAAAATGCGTATTCTGCTCGAAAGTCTGCTCGGACATATGTATTCTGCTCGTATTATGCTGGTAGAGTATTTAGTATTTAGTATTAGTATTTGGTCCGCCATGTTGAAATATGTATGTTTATGTAATGCCGCTGACTGTAGTGCTGCCTCGCCATTCGCCACAGAGTAGTGCCGCTGACTGCAGAGTAGTGATCTGTGGGCGTAGTAATTTTGAGTTATTTTTAGTGCGAATCACATTGCTTAGTATTTTTTGTCTTGTTTTAAATTTGTTTTTGTTATCATTATTTGAATTATTATATAACTTCTTTTATTTCAGATTTTCCCTGTATTCTGCTCAAATTCTGCTCGAAAATCGGGAGTTCACTGCCGCAAGTGGTGTATTATGCTCGAAATTCTGCCGGCGGAATTTATCCAAGCTATTGCAGAGAGCCATCCTGTACCGCTCGAAACGAGCCACAACATTGGCTTACCCAACAATACAAAACACCCTAACCTTTAGAACGTGCAGTACGAAAACAACAGAGCCACAGTATAATGCGTGCAATCAGAAGATTACTGATTGCCAAGGCCTTGGCAATATTAAGCATTCTTTTTTGGCTTTTTCTTCTGTTTATGCTTGCATTTACCTATTTTCACTGGAACATAGACCTTATGCAATATTCGGGAATGATCAGTAATGATTACTGGTCAGCACATGCGAAAATCAACCTTGTCAGATAAAACAGCAGACAAAAATCCAAAGATCCCTAGCTTTGTCCTCAAGAACTTTATTAAAGGCGTAGAAAAAGAAAAAGTTACGTTTGTGTGGAATTATTAATGCCTTACCACAGAAATGCAAGTCTATTTTAAAGTCACATCAACATTATTATCTGGTTGACGGTTGGTGACGTCACAAGCCAGTACAAAGCACAGGGATCCCATTAATCCACTCAGACAAAATACCAGCCAGAAGGCCTAGAGACTAGGCTATTTTTCATCCATTCGAATCTTTGCCATCCTTCATCAAATTTGTCTCAGATTTTCTCCAGTCTACCTGGATAACATGCATACTCTGCTAATCTGAGTCATGAGAAAGCCTTTTGGTTGACAGGCCCTTTGAAGCAAGAATACGCTTTCAGGCATTGCTCATTTAACAATACAAGAACACAAACTACGCTAGCGAAGTCATGTGTTGCAAACCTTGTCATTCATCGCCTTTTCCTGGTATGCACATCCGCCTGCAGAATCTGTTTTCCATTCCCATCGCTTTTTCTTGAAGAAACAAAGGAGTAGAAATAGAGCCAATTACACTGACATACTATTAAAACATTTATTTACAAGTAAATGAAAACTTAAGGTTGAAATTTCTTTTCCCCTCCCTTTTTCCGTCCCTCCTTCCCTTTTCCGTTTCTCCTTCTCTTTTCCGTTTCTCCTTCCCTCCCTTACTCCCTTACTCCCTGCCTTCCTCCCTCCCTTCCTCCCTCCCTCCCTCCCTCCCTCCCTTCCTCCCTTCTTTCTTTCTTTCTTTTACACAACGCAACATCCTAATCGAGCCTGAGTTGGCCTAGAATAATTCAACTCGAGATCAATATAACTAAAGTAATCAATTCGTGCTTCCCTGGAGGGCCATATTCAAGCCTATTTTGTTTTCATTCAAATTGACACACCATATATTACGACGAAATTCCCTTAAATTAATTATCATTTTTTGCATGGAATAAGCTGACCATTATGCAGCGGACCGGTATCCGTGCCTATTCCTGATCCGGTAAAAACTACAACGAACCTCACCAGAATTCTGTCAATTCGCGACTCTTTGGAAGGATCTGGTATATCCTTTTCCATTTTCTCCTTGTCTCCTTTTTCCTCTTCTTCGTCCTGTTGATCTGTGGAAAGGAAATGTCACGTGTTTCAAAGCTGCAAAAGCAACGATGTTTTATCTGTAACATGCATTAAAATCGTCGCCTATAACATAGCTGTTGCCGCACCAATGTTCCGCTAAAAGTTGTCTCGTGTAACTTGCATTAAAATCGTCACGTATAACATAGCTGTTGCAGCACCAATGTTCCGCTAAACGTTGTCTCGAGTAACATGCATTAAAATCGTCACGTATAACATAGCTGTTTCCGCACCAATGTTCCGCTAAAATTTGTCTCGTGTAACTTGCATTAACTCGTCACGTATAACATAGCTATTGCCGCACCAATGTTGTGGTAAAAGTTGTCTCGTGTAACATGCATTAAAATCGTCACGTATAACATAGCTGTTTCCGCACCAATGTTCCGCTAAAATTTGTCTCGTGTAACTTGCATTAACTCGTCACGTATAACATAGCTATTGCCGCACCAATGTTGTGGTGAAAGTTGTCTCGTGTAACATGCATTAAAATCGTCACGTATAACATAGCTGTTTCCGCACCAATGTTCCGCTAAAATTTGTCTCGTGTAACTTGCATTAACTCGTCACGTATAACATAGCTATTGCCGCACCAATGTTGTGGTAAAAGTTGTCTCGTGTAACATGCATTAAAATCGTCATGTATAACATAGCTGTTGCCGCACCAATGTTCCGCTAAAATTTGTCTCGTGTAACTTGCATTAACTCGTCACGTATAACATAGCTATTGCCGCACCAATGTTGTGGTAAAAGTTGTCTCGTGTAACATGCATTAAAATCGTCATGTATAACATAGCTGTTGCCGCACCAATGTTCCGCTAAAAGTTGTCTCATGCAACATGCATTAAAATCGTCCCGTATAACGTAGCTGTTGCCTGATCAATATTGCGCAAAACGTTGTCTCGTGTAACATGCATTAGACATCGTCGCGAAAAATCGTCGTTAAAAATTGTCGCGTGCAACATTACCTTAAAAGCACGCGATCTATGACAAACACTCAATCGGAAGCACCGTTGTTCAGTATTTTAAGGTCCAGTTTTGTATTCGAAAATTACCGCTGTACGCGATCAGTACAGACGCATATGCCGAGTGTTAGCCTCGTCTTGGTGTTAAAGATTCATAAATAACAGTGGCGAGGTGGACTGTTCGCATTGTTGACGTTTCGCCAGCGTTTGAGAATGAGTCTTAAAGGCTTCAGGAGGAGTCTAAAGGCCTCGTTTGCCCGCGCGCATTGCATTTGTAATTTTCCGCAACATAAAATTATGGTTTAGTTCAAGTGCCTTAAGACCTAGACAGTTGTCTTTGATTCAAAAGTCAAATTGGAAAACAAAATGGCTGACATAGGTAAAATAATAATTAACGTCTGCCGTTTTCGTTTATTTCAATGACGTCATTTATGTCAGTTCCTCCTCCTCTGTTTTCATGTCAGCTCCATGTATTAAAATCTCTCTCTCAGATTGTAAGTATCAAATGTCTGACACCTAAAAATAACTGGATAAATGATTAGAAGAAATTCAATGTTATTACTCAATTCGTTTTCAACCATAATTTGATAATCATAATGTCCCTTAAATGACCTCATTTCAAGGATTTGAAAAGTATTTAAAAGTAATATTACGAACATATATCGCCCAAAAAGGGTTGAACAAGATTGAAAACTCTTTACTTCGCCCAACGGGAGGGGGTATACTTACATGAAAAATGGGTATGTATGTGAGGCCAAGAGGCTCAAACCCTGACCCTGTTTGACCCAATCCGAGCTCCAAAACCCTGATTGCCCCCTTTTTTGGGGAAAAACCCTGATTGCCCCTTCTTTAAATTGTTTTAAAAACACGGTCGGATATATATCCCGGCCGGTATACCATGTACCGGGATTGCATGCAAAATACGGAACATTTCAAGTCGGGACGTGGCATTGGGTAAATAAATCAGTAGATGAAGTACATAGATAAGTACTGAAGTACGAATTAGCGGCGTCACGATCTATAGGAACCTCAGTGCTTGCATGTGGCCAGGCGATCAAAATGCGGCAACAGAATGTCTTTTATTGACATAGTAGCTAAAAAAACTGAATCCCAACTGCCTAAAAAATACTGAACCCCGTCCCTGACTGCACCCAAATTATGCTCAAATCCTGACCCTGATCTGCCCAAATCAGGTCAAAACCCTGACCCTACCTGCCCAAACTGAGCTCAAAACCCTAACCCACCCGGGCGGCACATACACATACAATCAATTACTAGGGCTTATAGGAACTTTCAGTTTGCTCGCGGAAGCAACAAAACATCTTTCTTGTTTCACGCTTCTTCACCATGACACATTATTAGCAACAATGTCCCCGCAATAATGTTTCCCCGTTTCCCCAGACATTAACACTGAGAAAATACGTCTGTAGTCATCACATTCAGCGGTAAATTTCGAATACTAATCTAGACTTCACCAACAGAATAATTTTAATACTTTAAAAAGAACCACCACTGAGTCTAAACTATTTCAAAAATTAGTTTAATCAATGTGTACTTCTAGATTCAACTTAATTCTCTGTAATAATTCAATTTATATTACAACTGGTAAAGTGAAGAAAACAGCGATTGCCCATTTTAGAAACGAGTAGGGGGTTGGGCCGAGTTCGGTTTCGCAAAGGTCTTTGGGATCGTTACTGGGGACAGTTAACTGCGATAATTGGAGTGTCTCCAGTAACGATCCCAAGCGCCTTTGCGAAACCGAACTCGTCCCATCCCCCTACTCGTTTGGATTTATAGGGAGACTGGACCCTAACTCAACCCAACGACTACACAAAGATGTATTCGAAATAAATAAATAATTTCATTTCTGTGTTGCGCGTCGGAGAAACGGAGAAAAGAAAACCTGAAAACTTCCCTCACAACCTCTGCTATGTACATACGGCTCAAGTCTTGAAATTTGTGACGTAAAGTACGGGTAATAAATTAGTTTTGCTATGCTGTCCCTGGCATGGAAAAGCTGGATCAACGGCTTCTAATTGCGGACCATTTTTTTTCGCTGGAGGTTATTGTTTCATTGCTGCATGTGTGACGTTAGCCTGCTATGCAGACGTATTTTTTCACTCTCATAAATTCGAAGAAAAAAGTAACGTCTGGTTACCCGAGCTCTTAATTAGATTCCAATATGCACACCTCATTGTGTTATGGACCAATCAGATTTTACCTTTCATATCCTGGAAAGTGACGTAATGTTGCATTTAAAAGGACAATACATCTGCCATTGACCAATCATAGGAGAGTGTTCACTGGCGCGCCAATTCACTAAAATTCTAACAATGGCTTTGATTGGGCAGAAAAATAAGACAAACGCGCTGACGTCGTGCTTGCATATTGGAAACTAATTAAGCGCTCGGGTAAGCAGACGTTACTTTTTCTTCGAATTTATGAGTGAAAAAATACGTCTGCATTGCAAGCTAGTGTGACGTACGATATGGAGAAATGTGCACCGAATTGAGCCGCCACTCAAGTTATATTTATCAGCGGAGAATCGGTTATTTTTCGAACTTAAAAACTAATTTTCTCTTCACAGACACGTGACACAGAGACATCGAATAGAAGAACTTTGTATAATCGTTGGGTTGATTTAGGGTTCAGTTAAACTGCATATAAGCCCTCGCTAATTTTATTTTTTACGAAGACTAGAGGCCATAGCCAAAGAATTCCGGAATAAAAAGTCGATTTGATTTATTTGTCGTGGTGAATTGGCCGTTCAATGTTGCCGAAAAGTGTCTTAGGTTGCCTGTGGACCGAAACACCAATTGGCACTGGGTCTAGTTGACGTCATCAACAGAAGGCGCTCGATCTGCCATTGCATGAAAGGCTTTGCCAGGTAAAGCTCTTTTGCGATATTATCATCTTTCTCAGTTATCTGTTCAATTATTTTCCAAACATGCCAACGAGGTGCGTCGCTTTATACCCGCGAAGAGACGAGTTCTTTTGATGACGTCACATTTCATTCTCGTCCCAGTCCCCGGACGAGCGCGGAAATGAAGTCGAAATTTGGAAGTTTAGCCGCTAACAGAATAATGAAAACAATTTTTGTTTAATGTTTCAGTATTTATTCCCTACCGTTTAAGGTCTAAGCTTTTCAAGAAAAGAAAAACTGGCCAGGGCTTAAATGCACTTTAAGGATTCGGCAGTCTGATTGAATGAAATATCGAGAAACTAATCGAGTGGCACGCGCTTAGCTGAAAGCAAGAGAGCATAAGAGGGAATCTCCAATACGTGCGCCCGTGCGATGACACACCACGGTAAGACAACATGCGCATGCGCTTTTGATGAGCCGGTCGCGCGCGCATCTCCGCAGTTTCCCGCCGAAACTAAAAGAAAACAGAGGCAATCACCCGTTTCTAGTTTAAAGTGCCTATAAGCCGTAGCCAGAAATCATTTAATACTTGGGCGCAATAGTGTCTTAAATCTTTTTCAACCATTTTGGGGCGATTTATGGTCATAGTATTGCTATAAAAAGCACTCTAAATCCTTGAAATGACGTCATTTAAGGGACGTTATGCTAATGATTTGGAAATGAAATGAGTTGTAACATTGAATTTCTTCACTTGTTTTTCAGGTGTAAGGCATTCCATACTTACAATCTTAGAGAATGATCTTTTATTAAGTGGAGCTGACATAAAAACAGAGCAAAAGGAACTATATATAATTTGTCCCTTAAATGACGTCATTGAAATTTGATTCCTTCATAAACGAAATTGACAAACTACAATGATAATGTTTCCTTGTTTCCAGTTTGACTTGTAAATCAAAGATAACTGGCAAAGGGCTTATAGGCACTTGAAGTACGTACGCGTCTTTACGTGAAATCTTTCGCGAAAAACAAGAAAACTACTTAAAAGCGAAGCCTAATGTTGTTTTCTTCATTTGCAATTCACTGTGAGTTGACTAAGTTACAAAATTATTTACTAAAAACGTTTAAGAACTCGGAAACTTGTATTTGAACTTGAGCCTTCGTTCTTTCGGCCAGCGGAGCATAACGTTTTGCCGCAGTGTGGTGCGATTTTCGCGCCATTTTTTAGTTGCCGCGCGCGAGCCCACTTTGCTTCAACTGTTTCCGGTTACTAAAAATAGTATCATCGCACGCCATACACTACGAGATTTCCGCTTACTTTATGCTCTCTTGGTGAAAACAATACCAGTCTTCGTGCAACTTAGTAATTCCGCAATCTGATTGGATGGAATATCTAGAAACCATTTGAGTGCTTCGCGCTTTTCTAGAATTAGACTTCATTTTCTTCATTCACACGACGACACTGCTGTTTAGACTTGTTCAAAACGACAGGAAGATATTATGACAAGAAATAAGGGGATTCAAATTCTGTTATCGTAAACGGACTATATGTTTACATAAAATGATAATTGATAAAGAAATATATACAATATTAGTAGAGTGCAAACACTAAACACGCGAGACAGGTTGAACTAATTAGCCCTCTTAATACTTAATAGCGAACTGAAACATGGTAGTTTAATACGTTGCTATGTTCTGATAGTCTATAGCCCTCGAGAAAATAAAAAAAATATTCATACAATTATAGCTTGAACAATCACACTACGAGCTCAAACCTTCTATCGGTTGTTAGCATAACCCAGCCGGTTAGGGCTAGATTTCATCCCCCAGGACGACGCAATCCCAAAATACACTGCACTAAAATACTTGAGAGCAGGAACTGGTGTCTAATGAAGTAACGCCTGCTAATCAAACAGCATGCAGTATAAAAGTTGTTCACAGCAAATCCCTCGTGGCGAAAAGGATAGCGACGGTTAGGGTTTCGGTTCGAGTCTTCGTGGAGCCGAATTTCTTTTATATAGTTGAGGGAAGCGTACTTGTTCGCCTAAAGTGCCGCTTTAGTTTGTACCCTAGAAATATAACATCGAGAAAATTGCAATTCGACCTTTGGCGGATGGAATCTAGCCGCGACCAACCCAGCCGCAGTCTATTGGCAAACTCGCCATCTGATTGGCTAGCCAGGCGCCGTCTATCGATCGTTAGCATAACCCAGCCGCCGTCTATTGGCAAACTCGCCATCTGATTGGCTAGCCAGGCACCATCTATCGATCGTTAGCATAACCCAGCCGCCGTCTATTTAACAATTATCCTGCAAGATCGCGCGGAATATCGCCAGATATCTATCTCATTTGTAGTCATTGTTCATCACAAAATCGTCTTCCACTCTCAGCGGGCACTATTATACAAATAGACCGTGTCCGTCGAGGAACTATCGGCTGATAGTTGCCCGCGGAAATTTGATGTTCTTAAAACAAATATAAGCCCGAGAACGAAGTTCGAACATCAAATTTCCAAGGGTAACTATCAGCCGATAGTTCCGAGACAAACACAGTCTATTTGTCGTTATTGTTCATCACAAAATTGTCTTCAGCTCTCAGCGGGCACTATCGCCTGATAGTTTGCCTCCGCGGACGACAACTATCACGTCACGTGATCACTTTTGGCCAATGAGCGGGCGCCAAAATTTTGTGGTGAACTATAATGCCTGATAGCTTGCATCCGCGGAGGACAACTATCATGTCACGTGATCGCTTTTGGCCAATGAGCGCCAAAATTTTGTGGTGAACTATAACGCAGGATATCTGCCATGTGAAGGTGACAGACACCGAGGGTGAAATAACCATATTTAGTATAAACCAACCAGTGGACTATTACAAATCCTGCATTCTGATTGGCTACCCTACTATAGGTCTATTTGTGATAGCCCATGGTAGGGAAAAACCGCACGCGTTTTCGCGAGATGATAACGTGTTTTAGACTTCGATTTGTTTCTTTCTATTATTTTCTACTGTCCGACTAGTTAGTTTATACTAAAACAATTAGACCTCTCGCCCTCATGGGCTACGAGTTAAATAGCCCATTCGGCTGCGCCTCATGGGCTATTGACTCGTAGCCCATTCGGGCTGCGGGTCTAATTGTTAATTGGGCAATGTTACGATGTGTTGAATAACAATGAGCAATAGTCGACCGTGCACACCGTTTTCTCGATCGCTCAGGCCCAATTCAAACGTCGAACTTTTCATGCGCCGAACGCAATTAAAACAAAAGATAATCAGGCGGCTTCTTTTGATCTAATTAGGTTCGGCGCATGAAAAGTTCGACGTTTGAATTGGGCCTAAGTTGATAGAACGATGGCTTGGTTATGCTAAAACAATTAGACTTCTCACTCTTGATTTCTATTGACTGTGACTCGGGGACGTTCCCCTCGCCAACTATCCGCCCATTGAAACCTCGGTACTGGAGGGAAAAACAAATCGCACTTCATTTATTTAAACGAACTTGTACGAGATCGGTGGTGTTATTAGCGAAACCCGTTTTTAAATGCTATTTTCCACCTAGTTTCACTAACTTTTATAGAATGCGCGCTTTAAAGTAGTATTTAGTACTAATAAATGCTATTTTAGTCTCGCGCACTTAGTGTTTGTACTCTAGTAATGATAATTGCTAGAGATAATCTGATATATTTTATTATATTAATTGCTTTAAAATAACTTGTCTAATGTGTTCTCTACATCGACACCAGATTCACATATTTCATACAGGTATGTTGTGGCGAGGGTGGGGGTAGGGGTTTATTTTACAACAGGACTTTAGTCCAAGTCCACAGCACACACGCTCTTGTTCAGCGGACACCCCACTTACGTCCGCTGACCAAGAGCTTGTGGGCTCTTTGTATAAGTTTGAGGGGTTTGACAACAGAAGGCAGGTAGAGTATTTCTTGATTTAACGGAATTAGTTACCACAATTTTCATTGGGATAAATTTAGGGTGTGTTCGACTGTATTCCGGAATAGGAATAGATGGAATAGTCTATGGAAATCACTGGTCCGGGCATATTTTGCACTGTAAGTTACAAATGCTTGCTGATATACGATATTCAGGATACAATTAGTATTCCAGTGGCTAAAAAAATCCCAGTATAAGCGATTTATAGTGATCATTCTGTGTATTCTTATTCCGGAATACGATCAATCGAACGCACCCTTAATATCTTGCGCACTTTCAATATTTGTCCATCCTGTTTGTACTGTAAACATGTGTCGCGGTTAAAGGGGCTGTGTCACGATTAGAGGTCTTTATAGTCGCAGTCCGGGCTGGACAGAATTATATTTAGCGATTTTGATATTAACTGACGAACCTCGTGCACATGTGGGATGGTTAAAGTCAAAGCAAATATACAAAAATGACCAACAAACTGTGTACAGACAGTCTTCAAGGAAAATAGTGCGTATCTTTTCAATAAGGTATCGAGGGAGCAGACAATTAACAGCCATCAATCCAACATCGACTCAATACATCGTGACATAACCCCTTTAAAGGGGCTATGTCATGGTACTGCGCATGTATCGAGTAATCGCTCGTTTAGCGGCTGTTAATTGGATACAAACAGTTAAACTTCCCTCCCTCAATGCTTGAGTGAAAGGATTTTCAATATTTTCCCTGGAGACTGTTTATACACTGTTTGTTAGTCATTTTTGCATATTTGCTTTCATTTTAAACATCCCACATGGCCGAGAGGTTCGTTAGTTCATATCAAAATCGGTAGAAATAGCTCTTTCCGGTTGGGAAAAACGAATGTAAAGTCTTACCGTGACACAGTCCCTTTATTTCAATAGATTTAGTTGTTCTTTTGAAAGTCGTTGCGCTCAACCAAGAAACAAAACTAGACTATGGATAGGCACCGGTGGTTCAAATGGTGGATAATGCTATCCACCGGATAATCCCTATTCAGTGCATAACATAAGCTAGTTTGGTTAATATAGCGTTATCTACCTTTTGAACCGGGGCCAGATAAGAATAGTCCTTAAAATAAACTTTATATCTTAGCTCACTAAATTCCTCACGCACGATTTCGCACAAGTACAATGTACACCGCAGCCTTATGTGGCTTTCGCAGTCGAACTGCAAAACATCGATATATCCAAAGCACAAATACATAAGGTCATGCCTTTTTTGTATTTTTCTGGATATGATGCGAGAAACTCGAACCGGAAAACCTCACATGTTGTATGTACTAGATACAGTCGCCAATAAAAAATATTTGAATACCATGCTACCGCGTGGAACATAGAAAGACTTAGCCTGCGAATACAACTGTCTCGCATCGGAAGCCACCATCGAATCGCGTCCCCCGATAGACGTTGCGATACGAGGCCAACATTCCATACTGATGACGTTATGCGGCCAGGATCTGGTCGCGTTATTTGATTGGCTTGTATATGATAGTTAGGAATACTAACCTGGCCGGGCCGCATAACGTCATCAGTATGAAATTTTGGCCTCGAATCGCAACGTCTCTATCGGGGGACGCGTGTTGGTCGAGGCGGCTGTATTCGCAGGCTAAGGAAGATTACAAAGTCATATAGTTTGTAAGGAATTATACGTGGTTAGTTATTTTTGAGGTTTCCCTTGGGTGTACATTGTACATGGAGAAAGCAGTGAAAATTCATCTTGTTCATTCTTGTATAATCTTCTTTACAAAATATCTTGTCGTCTTTACATTGTAGCATATTCCGCATTATAGACTAATCTCTTGCGGCGGCCAGCGTCAGCTGTTGACAGAAATATCACATTGATGGTCAAGAGAAACAAGTATAGGAACTGAACCAAGCATGGAAACCACTACGACGGTAGCCGGGTCTGGAGAAGGGGACCAAGGGCCGGTTTACCTGAATGGAAGTTGACCCTACTGCTGGGACCAGCAACATTGTTATCGATATGCAGAACAGTCTCGAGGGAATGTAATAAAGATAGCCCTAGTACTAGGACCAGCAGCATTGTTGTCAATATTCAAAACAGTCGCGAGAGATTACAATACAATGAAGATAGCCCTAGTGCTGGGACCAGCAACATTGTTATCGATATGCAAAACAGTCTTGAGGGAATGCAATGAAGATAGCTCTAGTACTAGGACCAGCAGCATTGTTGTCAATATTCAAAACAGTCTCGAGAGATTACAATACAATGAAGATAGCCCTAGTGCTAGGACCAGCAGCATTGTTGCCAATATGCAAAACAGTCTCGACAATGAAGATAGCCCTAGTGCTAGGACTAGCAGCATTGTTGTCAATATTCAAAACAGTCTCGAGAGATTACAATACAATGAAGATAGCCCTAGTGCTAGGACCAGCAGCATTGTTGCCAATATGCAAAACAGTCTCGACAATGAAGATAGCCCTAGTGCTAGGACTAGCAGCATTGTTGTCGATATGCAAAACAGTCTCGAGGGATTACAATACAATGAAGATAGCCCTAGTGCTAGGACAAGCAGTATTGTTGTCAGTATGCAAAACAGTCTCGAGGGATTACAATACAATAAAGATAGCCCAGTGCTAGGACCAGCAGCATTGTTGTTGATATATAAAATAGTCTCGAGGTATTACAATACAATGAAGATAGCCCTAGTGCTAGGACCAGCAGCATTATTATCGATATCCAAAACAGTTTCGAGGGATTACAATACAATGACGATAGTGCTAGGGTCAACCTTCCTTCACGTTTTACACGTCCTAAAAAAAGAGGTGGTACAGGGCGGGCAGGTTAATACTATTGTGGTTAGTGACAGAACTGTTACTTCGGACTAATCGTTATCTTTCCGAGGTGGTGATAAATAAATAAAATAGATACTTTTCGCGGAGCCAACAAGACGTGCGTTAAAAATAAAGACCCACATACGATTTTGCTTGAATATGCCTGAAGTGCTGTATGAGATGTCTATAGTCCAAACTACTTTTTACGATGTTGGCTTTTTTCACTGTGAAACTTAAAGAAGCTACCATGCAGCCAATCAGAAAGGGAGGAAACAAAAGAGCTGTCATTCACAAATTAGAGAACTTTCCCCACACACGATATCTTTCGAAAGTAAACCATCATAGTTTGATCATAAATAAATCAAAACTTCAAACATTATTGAATGAAAATGTATTATTTCGATGGTTTTCTATTGTCTATTGAATTTATGAGTTCCAACCAATGAAATCACGAGAGAAGAATAGAAAATTAACACCTTTTAAAATTCCTTGCCGTTCAGTGCTGCCGTACTGAGCCTGAGCATTACTTCATTTTTAAACCCGATTTTTGAAAGCTGTAAGCCAAACTAGGAAGGGCTCAATTTGTGCCGGCTAAACTACAGAATTCAGGTCCACTTCAAAAACGATATCTCGAGCCACTGGCTCGCATACATCATGGTGATCCCTCATTCTTTAAATGTATACGACTTAAGCAAGTCCGTGTTGTCCATGACTGACGAGCTAACGAGTCGCCGAGCCACAAAAATATACTCAATGACACTGAATATTCATCGTTCACTCACAAGTCGACGAGCCACAAAATATTTTCCTTCAAAGTTTAGTGGTTAAGAGACATTTAAGGGTTCATTAAGGGTTATAATCGTTTACACGCTGTCATTATTCACTTAGAGTAAGTAAGTTATAACAAATCATATTAGTTTATTAAGGCAATCCCACGGTTAGTTACACATACTTAGAGAGTTAAAACAACATATTACGGTACACGTAGGGCGTTAGCGATGAACAATGCACGACAGGCACATAACGTGAAATATCAAACCACACACGCGAAGCAAACTGAAGCACCTGCGAGAAGAGCCTTCTCCCCGCTAAAGGAGAAAATCAGACTCTTCCGAAATCCTGTTAAGATTATATTGAGCATGCTCGATCGTTGCGTAGATCCCAGCCTGTATCACGTGGCCTCAAGACAGTGGGCTCATACTTGACCATCGGTTTCTCAATAAAATAAATGCGTGCACAGTAAAAACCGGTTTGACGAGTCGGTAAACCGGACTGACTAGCCACAAGTTTGAGCTAAGACTTGATAGGATTTCGGCACAGCCTTTTTTCCTCTATTAGCGGGAAGAAGCCTCCGCTCGCAGGATACAGGCAAAGCAAATCAAAACTCACCATAACTCCTTCTGCAAGCACCCACCTCTGACAAGCGCCCTATCATTATGGCGCAGAACACTAATACTATCGCTTGCAAACTGCCTCATAAAATGGCCCATAGTTATCTCGGTGTCCACTCGCTCTGTGAAATGATGCTCCATGATAAAAGCGCGCCAAAGAGGGACATTATAGCGACTATGTTACGAGGATTTTCGTTTTTTTAACTGTGATAAATAGTTAATGTCCAGTATTACTTTATTACAAATCAAATGTTCCTTGAACACTAACTTAAACCAGAGGTCCTGGATTTCTAGTTATACCAGAAGTCCATGAACCAGAAGTCTCGATAAGCAACGAAGTACGGCCTAACAGTCGACGGTATATAATCCATTTTTAGAACGGCACGTGGTAGCCATGGTCCTTTTATAAACACAAAATTAGTTCTCTTATTGGACCAATCAGAGAATACGCTTGTTTCTCGATTTAGCGAGAATCGTTTTCTAAAAATAGATTAAACCGTAAACTGATGGCCAAGACCCGGTATGAGATATCGAGACTTCTGGTTGTGGACTTGTGGTTAAACATAGTGATGCCGTTTTTGAAGGGAAACCAAGTTGGATGGTGCAATGCTAAATTTAACACACCTGCTCAAAACATGAAAACTTAAGTTCTTTGTAATTCATTTCTATCATAGCCCGATAAGCATTTCTATAATTTCACTTCGTTATGAAGTATATTTATTGTGCGACTACTGTAATCACTTAGACAACGAGAACTAAACACATTGCGGAACGAAAACAAAGCATTCCAACTTTAGCTAGAGCAGTTTTCGACTGAGTGTCGTAAAACCAAAACCAGAGCCAATCACGGGGTTAAGTTAAAACGCAATGACTTTGATTTGTCGACCGTAAATCAAACGTGAAGATCGCAAAACTTCCAGGCTAGCGAAAGTAACGCAACTTGGACAGACTGCCAACCGAAGGGGCGCTTGCTGAAGGATTTACGGTGATGCAGAGTGCATGCCGGGAACTCCATCCATGGTGACGTCAAATGGTGTGTAGCCAGAGAGAAGATGCAGACAGATGTCGAGAGCTATTTATCGGTGCTCATTACGTTACACCACCTGAAGATACTTTTCGAGGATACTGCGTAGCGGCGCGCTTTATTGATAATTGACAAGAGAGAGAACTCTCTAAGCCAGGCGTGTGTGCATTTTGAGGCAAAAGAAATAAGCAGTAAATACCTGCAATCGCAGACAAACTGTGTTGGAACAATTGACAAAGCTATTTCCCCTCCCCTTTTCAAGTGTTTTTGGCTGCTGCCTTGAAATCTGACGCAGTATTCACCTTACTCATATCTCACGTCCGCGCGGAAAGAAGTCTGGTAACTAGTGGTACCAGAACGAGGCCAGTTGTCCCAAAGCAGGTCACAAATGCCTTAGTTTTTCTTTTTGTCATAAGGAAATGAACGTTATATACCGCCATCGACTGTAGATTTGTCACTTCCTGCGACAAGCTGAGACAACCAGCCTCGCTTTGATGCCTTTATGAATAAGGTCAAGTGCTACGTATATAGCGCAATGAGACCTTATGTACTAGTAAGTGGTCCAACAACACTGACCAGCATTGAATAGTTTCATAGAAGCACGATATACTTAGCATCATACGTACGTTTAACATATTTAACTTTTTAGAGAAAAGCAACTTCGCAGACTGACCTTGAGGGTTTATAAATTTTATTATGACTTTACAAAAGGTGTTACGTAATTAGTTATGTATGTATATGAATATTATGTTCATGCTTTAAGCTGCCGATACATGCAACTACAATTGCGTTTCATGCGCGAGTAAATAGCGTGTAGATGCGGATTTATTGCCTAAAACTGAACACTGTACTAATTTTGAGCTTAATTTTATTAAATCTCATTAATTTTGAAATATTAACTTCAAATTACATAGCAAATAGACTGTAAAACAGTCCGTTTTATATCACGAAAATCTGGGTTACACAATTACATGTAGCTTAAACCGACTGCGCGCTTTATATGTGGTTCATATTTTAGACTGTTTTTAAAAAAAACGTTATATGCGATCATTACTGGTAAATAATGTCTGTTACAATACCATGTAATAGAAGGTTTACAAGTAGGATAAAGTACTACTACCTGTTTTGTTAACTGGTTTAAGTGTTAGCCGATCTTTATCCGATTTACAAACTCGAGCTGAAAGCGAGAGTTTGTAAATCGGATAAAGATCGGCCGCTCATTCTTTATCTTACTTATCAAACGTCTAGATGTAGAGAGTCATGTTTTCAGTTATTTTGGCGAAACGACTTATTTTGGCCGAGAAAATCGAAGCCAAAGTTTATGTAAATCAGGACGAAATCTGTATCAGATTTACAGATCCTCCACGCTCACCGTTTTCCTTTGTTTTTGCTTCATGAATTATTAATGAGTTTGATAATGAAGCTTAAAGTGCCCCTAACCCTATCTTAGTTTTAATTATTCTTCAAAGTCTAGACGAAAATTGAGGACGAAAGAAAAAAGAAAAAAGTTAAATCGGTAAACTTCCTGATTTTAAATCGTGATTAAACTCCCACGCATTTTGTCTAACGACCGCGCAGTTTGAGGTCTGGGTCGAGTGACGTAAGAATTGTTCACCAGCACTTGTTGTAAGTTCTATTGTTATTGATTATTGATCTTACGTCACGCACAGTGCACGATGTACTAGGCCCATGCTTCTAATTAGTGTACTGTGGCTCGTCGTGAAGGGCCTGGTCGCTTGTCGCAAACTTCAACAAGTTGTAGACAATCAAGGATTCAAGCAAACATAAAACGTTTTTCGCAGAATTACTCTAAATATTATAAGAATTTATGTGAAGAAATAAAAAAATGGCGTTAGGGACACTTTAAACTTTGATTAATCCAAAATCGACCCAATAGCATATCGAAAATGACGTTCCATGCTTTCGGCATTATTGCGAAAAATTTAGATTAATGGGTTAACACATAATATACAATGCATTGTTACGTGATTATTAGGTATTTAGGACGGTTTTGGACCGAGTATTGTAAAATTAAAACCAAAGTAATTAGCGCCAATTACGGGAGCAAGTGAAAACGCAATGACCTAATCACGAACTGAACTGAGTAATTCGTTATTGGAAAATTGTTCAAGTAAAAGCAATAACGAATTACTCGTGGATAACTTGGTTTTAGTTTAGCACTTGATTGGCTGGATAATTACAAAGCATTTTTCACAGCCAATAGAAAAGCTAAGCAAACACAAAACCAAATGAATTTATTACTTTCGACACAAAAACCGCTCTTCAGATGTTTAACACTTAGTTTTGCTAAAGTTTAAGTTACATTATTGAGCAAATGTTAAAACTTTATGTCAATGCCTGCGGCATGGTTGGAGTGGTTTAGAATTCTTGACAATCTTAGAGATCTTCCTGCAACAGCAACACACTGAACATTAATTCTGTTAGTTGTGAGCCATTCAGATATGGAAATATGTTTGCAACGGTAAATTACAAATTTAGCATCTTTAGATTTACTCGGTTTTAAGTGAATTTATAAACCCCATGTCGCTTTTCTTTTCTTTGGCGGTTTTCCCCTGTAAAAGGTAAAAAGCCCATTCGTAAAAGAAAACAAACTATGGTCACATGAGAATTGAATGTAAGCTGCAAAGCTCCAACTCTTGTGAAGCCTACACTTGTCTTACGTGAATTGGCTTTACCATTGAATTGGCTTTACCATTGAATTGGCTTTACCATTGAATTGGCTTTACCATTGAATTGGCTTTACCATTGAATTGGCTTTACCGTTGAATTGGCTTTACCGTTGAATTGGCTTTACCGTTGAATTGGCTTTACCATTGAATTGGCTTTACCATTGAATTGGCTTTACCATTGAATTGGCTTTACCATTGAATTGGCTTTACCATTGAATTGGCTTTACCTCAAAGGGAGAACTGTTGGTTTGTAATACATGTAGTCCAGTTTCGCATTCAAGAATTACCGCTGGATACGATGACAACAGACGCATTTACTCATCAGTAGCCTCGTCTTGATGTTAAATATTCATAAATACCAGCGGCGAAATGGGTTATTCACAACTTTGTGTAAAGGTAAAGGTATTCATTTATATAGCGCAAACTCTGTATGAATATATTCAAATGTGCTTCACAAGGTTATTTTTGTGATACGGACTGCTATTGTGGCGAAATGTGCTGCCGAGCAGTTTACAATCATGAGTGATTGTTAGTACCTCAGAATACCTGGCTGTTGTGTCGGGAGACAATCCCCTACTCTTTCTCGAAATAACACAACAGGTTCTTTCACGTCCCCCTTGTATAGATTAGAAGAGGAGGAGACAAGGCCAACGACTTATACGTCCCTGCCCAAAGACTTATACCACTTATGCGCCCCTGTGTATTGTCGTAGTTTCCACTTCTGCACCTTCCGTTACAGCATGGTATTGTGAATATTTTACATCAGAATGAAACTAACGTTGAGTAAAAGCCTCTGAACTCATCGCACGCAGCGGTATTTTGTCAATGCGTAACTGGCCTATTGCACTTCAAGCCTAATCTCGTTCCCAGATCCTCTCTTACCCACAGGAGAGAGGATATGGCAACGAGATTACTTCAAGCCTTTAGCACTCGTCGTTTTTATACAGCATATACAAATTTTACAAGTACATGATACATGTCGGACCCTTTCACATTCAGATAAAAGGTACATTCTTTGTACATCAAGATAATGTAAAATGTCCATAACATTTTAATTCATGAACAGTATACACTGTAGGCTCATTTCAAGATGAAAAGAACCATAGACTGATATATAATACTAACACTTCTAGCCCTTCACAGGACAGCTGATCTGCAGCCTCCTATGAAGGCTCCCTCAATAATAATTAATTACCTGGCTTCCTCATAAGATTATCAAGTAATGCAAAGTATACAAGAATATAAATGAAACAAGAAAAACATTCTTTCTTCTCATTCTAAAGTACAGTAACGTTCTATATTTAACGTCAGTAGCCTCTTCAGTCTAACCGACTGCTCTTCCAGGAGGCTGATGGTGCACAACTTGACACCCTTCTCTGACAGAGCTCCAGATAAGGGAATCCAAAGCCCTACAAGCTACTCGGATCAGAGAACAGTCGGTACAGATATAGCGACTGCGGCAGGATATCAAACTCGGGACCGCATGCTCACTAACCCATTGTACCACACCGCATGCACCACATTCTCTTCTCTCCTTTTAACAAGAGGAAGGCAGGTTTCTCATCGTTCGAAACTCACTCTTTTATGGACTAGCCTCTGGTGTAGCAGCTAATAAAGTGTACTAGCCCAAAGGCTAAGTGGCTCTCAAGATTTATCAGCCCAATGGGAATATTTGGTAGTACTGGATTAGTTAGTCTCCTTCAGAGCAGTTCTTAGAGACATCTCTACGCTAGCCACACTAATGCGTGATGACCCTAAAAATGGCTGCAAAGGAGACTGTGGGCTAGTGGACTACCGCTAGTTTCGAGCACAGTCTCTGCTACTTTCTTAACCTGGAAATGCCTGTAGCAGAGGCATAATGAATGTACATGTAAGGTAAAATGAGGTCACCTCTGTCTGCTTACGACCCAATATATACTCCCGATACAGTCTAGGGGAATCTTTGTTTACATTTTTTCCTCATTAGCATACATCAAACTTCAAGAACAACACAGAGTCCATAAATCGAAAGAGAGTGTCACACTTGGTAATACCGAAAATTTGAGAGTGATATGATAAATATATTTTGAGGAATGAGCGGTTAAAAATCGCAAAATTTACAAAGAATGTATGGCTGTCAGCAACTCTTGCCACACAGCCCATTTTACAGTTTTGAAAAGCCAATTTCTCCGTAAATATTTAACATATTAATCTCACATTTTCGGTGATTACTAAGTTTAAGATTCTCTTTCAACTGATGTAGTCTGTTTGTTTGTAGCTTAAAGTTTAATTTATGCTAATGAGGCAAACATGTAAACAATGACGTCAGCAAACATTGCCCTTTTACATTGACACTACTGAATCCCGTACATATACTTTTACGATGAGACACAACTCAAATTCATGTAAAATCAAATACGTACTTTTGCTTAGGTCTGCTCCAGCAGTGATTCCTCTGAGTACCTTCCCAAGCTCCTCTACCTGTGTTTCCCATATATCAATAAACACCTCCATGTTTTCTTGAGCGATTTTGCTGACTGGGTGGGCTGCCAGTGTTCGTGCTGCATCAACAACCTGTAACATAAAAATACACATTGTAATTCATATCGTTTTTAAGTGATCATTTGCATGTGAGGAAACTGTTTATCTTACTTAAAATGCTAGGATTAATATAAAATTAAGGCTTTCAAAACTCTGGTATCAGCTTAAAAGTGAGTATTTATTTTTCATATGGTGCCACCACTTGACAAACACCCACCAGACACGTGACCAACACCTCACTGACACCCCTCTGACACCCCTCTGACACCTAACCAACACTTCACAGACACCCCTCTGACACCTAACCAACACTTCACAGACATCCCTCTGACACCTGACCAACACTTCATAGACATCCCTCTGACACCTAACCAACACTTCACAGACATCCCTCTGACACCTAACCAACACTTCACAGACATCCCTCTGACACCTAACCAACACTGCACAGACACCCCTCTGTCACCTAACCAACACTGCACAGACACTCCTCTTGAAATCTGACCAACACTGCACAGACACTCCTCTTGAAATCTGACCAACACTTCACCAACACCCCTCTGACACCTGACCAACACTTCACAGACACCTCTCACACCTGACCAACACTTCACAGACACCTGACCAACACTTCACCAACACCCCTCTGACACCTGACCAACACTTCACCAACACCCCTCTGACACCTGACCAACACTTCACCAACACCCCTCTGACACCTGACCAACACTTCACAGACATTCCTCTGACACCTGACCAACACTTTCCAGACAAAACACCAATTGTGGCCTGAAAGTCGACCAAAAACATTTCTGCAAAAACGTTTACCCAACAATTGAAGGGGTCCATGTAGAAACAGTATAATTAACTTATTAGCGATCACATTCTAAATTCTCCTTTATGTTTTTTGTTTTCTACAAGAGAATTTAAATCTTGATCAAAACTCACTATGCTACAGGTTCTTGCTTGGACCCCTTCAATTAGCCAACACGTGTCAGTTGGATCCAACTATACCAAATAAACATTGCAAATACTTTTTGATGTCCCCTGTAACTTTATACTGTATTATTTTCATAAGCCCACCTACATAACATGTACTTACTTGAGGACAAAGTGAACTGATGTTTTCCTCTACTTTTTTTGCGGTGATAGCCATTGCTTCATTGGTTGTCATATTCCTAGCTACTTTGGAAACCTGAAATATAACAACATTCCACGTAACTCACAACATCGGAGCTTCACTCCTCGTCAACTATCGGCTGTTATAACCTATCAAATATTTTTCTTCGCACGTGATTAATTGAATGCGTCACGTTGCCCTATATTTTCTCTCCGAGAGCGGGAAATATCAGCGAATACAACCCCTGTGAGCGTATAAGCGCGTCAAAGAAAATATTTGAAGGATAATAACAACAATAACCTAAATTGTCACATCGAAATATGCCCTGATATTTGTCCTTGGACATTATCTGATCCTTGAAGCTCACAGTTTCCCTCGGGCTTCCCTCTCGGTAACTGTTCTCTTCTCGGATCAGATAATGTCCGCGGATGAAATATCAGGGCATATTTCGACGCCACACATAGGTCATTGTTAATTCACAGTTCACCACAAAATTCTTTCCGATTCTGATTGGATGGAATACATCCCGTCACGTGATAGTTGTCCGCGGATGCAAACTATAAGGCCTTATGACCACAACATTTTGGTGTGCGCTCATTGGCCAAAAGCAATCACGTGACGTGATAGTTCGCATCCGCGGATGCAAACTATTCGTAGGTATACAATACAACAAATCTTTTCTCTCGCGCGTGATTGGTTGAATGCGTCACAACAATATCCTACATTGTGGCGTCGAATTATGCCCTAATATTTGTCCTTGAACATTATCTGATCCTCGAAGCTCACAGCTTCGCTCTCGGGAACTGTTCTCTTCTCGGATCAGATAATGTCCGCGGACGAAATATTGTAGATAGTTTCATTCCTAGACCAAATGGCGGAGCTCTTAAAAAACGTATCACACAGCGACTATACTTAGAAAAAATTGAAAAAAGAATGCTCAGCTTGCTCCCAACATCAATCAATTGTTACTTAACTTAGGCCGTAATCCACCCTACCCAATAAGATGGCTGCTGTACATTTGACCACAATTCCTTGCGAACCTCACACGGTCAAAATATTATGTAGAAATCATCTATTCTCTTCAATAACAGTGGATTGGCAACAGCATTTTGTATTTGCTTGTTTTTAAGATTTAAAACCTATCTACCACGATTTTATAACGCATTTAAAGTTTTTCGCGCCTAAAGGATTGTGGGTAAAAGTAACGTGGATTTAACTATGCCATAGGAATATTTAATTAGATTGTAAAGAGTAAATATTATAGTTTGTAATTCATTGTTAGCTTTTGGTATTACACGGCTCTCTGGAAGAGCATAAATATATGTATGTATGTATGTATGAATATTTCACTCATGGCAAACAAGCCAAACCAAACTTTCTTACATCTTCTAAACGTTTAGCATCCTGTGTAAATATATTCGCCATATGCTCCACTTGGTTCAAGTCTCCCATAGCTGCTGCACTTCTCACGGCTGGCAGGGATTTCCTGTGTCCTTGATGTGAAAACGTCTCGAATACCTGGTCTGTTGCTACCTGATGGACCTACAGGTAGCATAACAACAACAACAACAATCCTTTAATGCTCAATAACTTATAATTTACAATACAATTTCACACAACACATATATAGGTGGAAAAATAATAGATAAATTTAAAGTTAAATAGAGTTTGAGCCTAGAGCCTTGACATTCAAAGAAGCAGTCAATGGCTTAAATCCTTGATTGTACAACGCCAGCTTAATTGCATGTTTTCATTGAAGTGCATATAAGCCCATTTGTTATCATTACAATCGATTCTACATCAAGTGATGAATAGTTGAATAGTAAACTATTTATTGATTAATGAGTGTTGTAAAGGTTTATATTTCAAGTATGCTAATGCAGGGCTTGAAATAACTAACGGTAGGCGACGGACATGTTGTCCGATCAAACGTAATTTTGCTCGGACACGACCCGTTTTTGGCCGGTCAAATATTGAAACAAAAACGTTTACAATAGTGGCCCCACCCACATGCTCAAATGTCAGACAAGTTGCAGACACCGTGACGCCAATTTCTGATATGCTAATTTGCGGTTGCGGCTTCGTGACATCCGTGTTCTGGGAATTTAAAACTAACAGGAATTTGTCAGCCACTACTGACTAGTCCATCTTCATTTGTCTTACGATAAAATTATATATTTTTTCCGGCAACATGAATAATGTCTAACGTGATTATAAACTAACTCAAAATTACGTTTTCTTTTATTAAAGGCGCATGTGACCGGTCAACATGACCGGCAATCCAAGGATTTGTCCAGTTAATACCCAATTCTGACCGGACATTGTCCGTTGACCGGCCGTTATTTCAAGCCCTGCTAATGATGTGACGTCAAACAGGGAATAATTTATCATACAAAACCTTGCTGGTAGAGATAAATGACTTTTTATAAACATATACAGTCAACTCTCCGCTAACGGACACTCTCGTAAGCGGACAGCTCTACTTACGGACGCCTTTTCAAATCCCCGTTTTACCTCCCAGTCAAACTCTGTATTTACACATTCCCGTAAGCGGACACTCTCTCGTAAGCGGACGCGGACACTTTTGAAAATGAAAATTGGATTTTTCTTTTGTTTACGCTCTCTCGTAAGCGGACACTTATGGTTTGTTGACTGAATAAATTACTTTGTCACAGGGGATGTTTTTAAGAAGCACCAAAGTTACATGTATGGACGGCAGCAATAAGTCCCGTTTAACTTTTGTTAAATATAGAAGAGTTATACTACAGTATATACTTTTTTTCGAGTTTTAACATTTGACATCAATAAAGAGTTTCGCTTTATATCTTCAGTTGCTATTTTTTTCTACCCAATAAAACATAATTAACACCCGCTAATTAACTCTCCCGTAAGCGGACATCCACCCTATTTTTCTTTGGTGTCCGCTTATGGGAATAATTCTCGTAAGCGGACAGCTCTACTAACAGACACTTTTTTCAATTCCCGAGCGTGTCCGCTTACGAGAGAGTTGACTGTATGTTATATTTGAAGCTTATATCAGTGATTTTACCAAAATCAGAAGTTTCATTCACAAAGAGAATGAAATAAACATTCCTTGTTTGATGTCACATCATTAGCATATTCGAAATATAAACCTTTATAACTCATAGACTATTAGCAACGCTTAACTTAAAAAAATATTCTACTATTCAACTATTTACTTAATGTACACTAGATTTTAATGATAAAAAGATTGCAGGGCCCATTACTGCAATTTAAATTGTCTCCTGTTAATCTAGAGATTGTCTTCACTTAATGAGACAAGGTTAACGTTGGTTTTAGGTGGAGCAATCGAGTGTAAAGCAGGGCAGGACACGAACAGGTTTCTGGGATGACGTTGCACGAAAATTCAACGATGAGGTTGTTACAAGAATTAAGCAACTCCAACAAAATTCAGGTAACGATGTTGCGCAGGTTGCTGAAGGAAATTCAAAAACTTGCAATATGTTGCCGCAACGAAGACTGCATTAAAAAGCGTCGACTCTCGTTATACTACTTTATACTACTTTATACTACTTTCCATACAACAATTTACAATTTACAAAAAATTGTCGAGTGTAATTACACCTTTTAGAAAATAATTATATATATATATGCTTCCCTGATGAATATTCTAAACATTAATGTACAACGAATCTATCCGATATTAGCAGAAACCAACTAGTGTTCTATCACGAATTCTGCAATCTCATTGGCTACTCACTATTGATTCTGTGATAGATAGTGAGTAGCAAAAAAAACTGATTTTCAAAAACAAAACAATGGCCATCAAGTCGTCAAATTACAAAAAATGTCTTCTTGTTTCAGTTTAAGATTGAAGGTCTAGTTGGTAAATTTCTACTAAAACAATATTAAACTTCTCGCTCTCATTTTCTCAGGCTGATACATGTAGTTCACTGGGAGCAGTATGCTGCTCTTCAACTATCAGCCGATAGAAACGTTGAGCTCATCTATGCCAGCTCATCTATGCCAACTCATCTATAATCATGATCATTAGATTTACACTGATGTATGTATGAAGGAGAGCCTAAGTTATTAAGGAAATGTTTTTCTGTGGGGGGGGGGGGGGGGGGGGAAGGGGTTAGAGATTTAAATACACCTACCTCATGCCTTAAATCACTTGCTGTTTTAAATATTCTCTGTAAGGCTAAATCTAATGAATCTGCACTGCTGCTAGGGGTAGCTGGAACCTGGTAAGAAAACAAAAAAATCAGACCATTACGTATTGGGCAATTTTCATAACATTTTGGCAATAGTGAAGAAGTTGCACCATTTACAATAAACATAAATAAGACAATTTCAGCTAGTTCCTTAACAACTTGTAGTAGAATAAATACTTGTATGAACAAAGGTTTCTGGCTGTGTTGGCCAGTGAGTGGTTGGTAAGTGGTCAGTAAACTGCATGGTTGGTAAGCAGCCAGTAAGTGGTTGGTAAGTGGCCAGTAAGTGGTTGATAAGTGGCCAGTAAGTGGTTGATAAGTGGTTGATAAGTGGCCAGTAAGTGGTCGGTAAGTGGTTGGTAAGTGGTTGGTAAGTGGCCAGTAAGTGGTCAGTAAGTGGTTGGTAAGTGGTTGGTAAGTGGCCAATAAGTGGTTGGTAATGGCCAGTAAGTAGTTGGTAAGTGGCCAGTGAGTGACAGGTTGGTACAATGTAAGTGGTTGGTAAGTGGCCAGTAAGTGGTTAGTAAGCGGTTGGTAAAAGCACCATTTTAAAGGTATGATTTTGTAAGAATGGGCATTTCTTTTTGAGAGGGGCAACAGGGCTTCACATAAGGGGAGGGTCAGCAAAAATTGGACATGCATGGTGTTTTTCATTTGCACCAGCCTTTCACCACCCACCCCCACCCCCCAGAATGGCCAGTCAATAAACAATGAATGGAAACTATCTACACAACGTAGGCAATCAAATGGTAGGCAATTCTAACTCAATTTGATCTTTAAATCTTTAATGATTTACGAGGATAAATTAAGGGCTCACCTCATTGTCAGAGTGTTCTTCTATAATATCTTTCATTATATCTTGGGCATTTTCACACAAGGCAATGATTTTCTCGCGTTTCTCTTTGCGGGTGTGAGGTGCATTGATAACTGGTTGTATATCCAGAAGTACTGTTTCTAGACTCTTCTCAAAATTCATTTTAGCTTCACTATCACCTGGTTGGCTCTTCTTAAATGTTTCTAGTGCATTCTGTAGATAAAAGAGGAAAAACAACACCATCATGTCAAAAGACTTTTACACCAGACTAATCAAACAATTAATGCATAATAATTATAATAATACCGTAATGGCCATATTTACATGTATATAGTGCCATATCACCATGCACAGTCTCGTGGAACTTTACACATTATTGACATAAAAATTATGGTCAGTGAATTGTTCAGACTGCTTAGGCGCTAATAGCTGCCATGCAATTGACAATGTTGAATATGTGGTCAGTAGAATGGTCAGGCTGCTGTTCCGGGTGACAATTAATCCCCTGCTCTTTTTCAAGTAGTGCAACAGGTTCTTTCACACATACATCCCTGCCCAAAGACATGGCCAGGATTCTAACCCCTGACCTCCCACACTCTAGCTACACCATGCCCTACCAACTTCAAGCTAACCAGTGAGGCAGAACAATATTGGCTACAGGAATAAATAAAACGTTTTGAGTTATTTTCAAATCTCAAATTTTCCACCTTCCCATTTCACCAGTCTATAGTTATACATGATGAACTGATGGTCCGATTTGATATGATACATGTACAACTCTTAAACCTGCCTTGTAATACTTTGGTATGCAACAATAAACATTGAACACATGTACGGGACTGGTTATAAATTAGCAGGGGAGGGTGAGGAGGGGGGTAGAAAAAGAGGAAGGGTCACAATTGTTTGAACCCCCAACAATGGAGAATCATAAAAAATATGCCCAGTTCCCCTATAATCCCCCTTTTTCAATGAGCAAAAGAGGGAGGACAGGAATAATATTTCATGCTTATTATCGGGGTAGGGTTGTATATTTTTAGACTTTTTTATTTATTTCTCCACCCCTGCCCCCTACTAATTCATGACCAGTCCAAAAGGTTCATATTTTCCACCAACCTCAAATTTCTTTAGATCCATAGCTAAGCATTCCTCATTCCTTTTGTCAGCTTTGCATTTATCCTCTGTTACTGATCGAATAGTTGTCATTGCCTCTCTCATCTTAAGGAATACTCCATTTCTATTACCTTTAGCTGCCATAGAGCCTGGATGACGAAGGCAAGTCTTTATACAGAAAAATAATATCAATTGATTAATTGACCAATAACCTGAGTATCAGGCTCTCCAGAAGGGAAGATTAGAAGGGGTTTGAGAAAAGAAAAGAGAGCCTAGTGACACAGCGCCATAGAGAAAGGCTTTCCGCCTCCGAAGCTTTTGTCATTGAGCCATCACTTTTTAACCAATGAAATTTATTTCTGGTTTTTGGAGATTGACATAACTGTAATCACGAGCCTCGGCAATTTTATAGTTTTGAAATGTTGGCAAGGTTTTTTGATGTTTGTGAAGAAAATTTAAGACCTTAATTAGTATTAATGGTACCTTGTATTAATTTAATCTGTTTGTTTGTTTGTTTGTTTTGTGCTACATCTAAACACAGAGTTCTGCTGCTCCTTCAAGGATAATAAGCCTGTAATCTCTCAAAGTTTTGGAGTTAATTTATGTTGCCATGGGAATTGTTTTGTCAAAGGCTTCAATGAATACATGCAAATTTTTGAGTATTCAAGTACATGTTGTAGAACAGCTTTGATGCCATTACATGTAATTGTTGCAAGCCGAGAAAGTTGCTGTATTTTTATCAGCTTCGGTGGACTGACGGCTACAATGACGGTGACAATCTTTGTTTCTCTGTTGTTTGGTTTCCTGTGAGAACTGTGAAAAGATCTTGGGAAACACTGGTACAGTGTATAAAATTCCCGCTGGCATGACTTCGAGGACATCCTTTCTTTCGAGAAGCAATTAAGCCTTCAAGACAGTTTTTGTGCAGGCTTAAGACTAATATTTGGTAAGCACCTTCCAATACTTTTATGAAATCCATTTCAGATACCAAATTGTTGTTGGCTAGTGTATTGTTCAAAGGTAAGCTCATGTGGAGCTGGCATTTTCACATCTTTTGAGTCTTTTGTTTTTTATCCAATCAGTGCAACATCCACAATCTGGACGTTTGACACAAAGCCTTGAATAATAATTGTGTGTCAAGCCTTCCTTCTTTTTCCCCTCTCCCCATTCTCCCTCTCCTTCTTCCTCCCCCTTCCCCACTGGGCCTGATACTCAGCTTAATTGACCAAATTCAAATATGGGCACAGCTACTTTAAATTTGCATAATGTTCAAGCTCATTAGTTTCCAGTAAATAAACTGTGCCATTTTACAAGTAGTCAAGTATTACTTTTAACATACATGATTGTAAACATGTACCTTTGAAGTTGTAAGAAGCATCATGGTAGACTTTTCTAAAATGGAGCGAGCACAACACATCTCGGCACGCAGACAATCATCTTTAAGATCCTTCGAGGACAAAATATCCAACATTTTACTAAAAATATGACAATAATAAATAACAGATACATGTACAGTGTACATGTATACCGTATTTACCCGTGTATAAGCCGCACCTTTTCACCCAAAATTTTTGTTCAAAATCAGGAGTGCAGCTTATCTACGGGAACACCTGGAAAGGAGACCCAACATTAACATATATTTACATACATGTATCATGAACCTGAATGAAGCTTTTATTATGCGACGGTGCGTATATTACAATCAGGTTCAAATCGCATCCGATCGTGTAATATAGCAATTTAAGCATAATCATTGGGGAAAAAACACGCACTTTCAAAGAGTTAAAGCAAAAACTCTTCTAAGACCCACCTTAGACCTAATATATTAGAATTTCGTGAATATTTAAATGTGATTAAGCTTATTTACCTTCCAAAACAGGCTGATTCGCAGCGGTTGTCAAAGCATGCATCTAAACAACCAGGCATTCTTTGCAATTTTACACGTGGGAGATTGGCACTAGTTAATGAAAATCCAAGATGGCGGACCTGACCTACTCGTGCAAGTATTGTTTCGCCAGAAAACCTTTCTTGCTCTAGCGATTAAAGGAAAGCGGTTCCTTGGAATTGTTGTTAGTCAATTGGGGAATAAATGAGGAAGAATTCTGGAGTGATTTAAAGACTGCAGGTTAAAATATACACAAGAAATGACAATTAAGGCAAGTTGAACCATATTCGATCGAATTAAAGTTGTGATTATTTATTTATGACAATCTGATGAAGTTTTGCTTCAAGTACGAGTGTTTATGAACTCCAACAAAAGATTAATCTTTTTTTGAAGAAGTTTGGCATCAAGTACAAGCGTTTATGAACTTGGACAAAAGATTTTCTAATTATTTTTTGTATTTTTCAAAAAAAAAAAACCTAAATTCAAGCTTCAAAACTTGGGGTGCTGCTTATCTACAGGTGTGGCTTATACACGGGTAAATACGGTATATACATTTTAAATATGTAAGCAATAATTTACATGGATCATTATTTGGATTGATACATAAATTAAAGGTTGTTACAGGGGAATCAAATAATATACTAGGTAATTACTGTCAGAGTGTGAGAGCTAGAAAACCATGGGAAAATATTTGGCTTGAGATCATGATGGAATGACCGAGAGCCAAATAATTTCCTGTTTGGCCTGACCTAACTCAGTCCAATTAAGTTTTCTTTATCATAATGATCACTTAGTTTATTGTAATAACGACAACAACAAAACAAGCAAAAAATTGAGCAGGGCCATGCAGATAGCTATTCCGGCCCGCTCACATCAAACACATACATGTACATGTATGGCCCCATCATGTGACTTTTGTGAATAGTTTTGAAAGAAAAGCAAGCAGTCAGGCCCTACAGGTCATAATAATAATTAAATAAATGTGGGCCGCATCAGGCAAAAAGGGCCCAGATGACATATAATATGTAAATGAATTTTGAAATTGTACCATGTTTTTTATACTTGTGGTGCGATTACAATATGCATCACGAGCACCACATTGTGCTACTAACAAGTAGTGTTGATTTCATGAAATTGACCAGTGAAATGGAAGTTGAAATTTACGATATTCTTACATGAGGGTGTGATCACAATTTGAGCAGGCTCAAATGATTCCTTATCAACAGACGATTGTTTCAATGTGTAACTTGTACTATTGCTAAAATCATATTATGAGCTACGGGGAGTAGAATGACTGCAGAAAATATTTTTTTTGGCCAAAAACTTATCATCTTGTTCATCTTATTATTTTTTTACTCTTTAATGCCAGCAGGTATAAAGGAATGTCATACCTCAAAATCATCCTCTCTGACAGGATTCCTAATTTTAGTAGTCATATTTGTAATTGGGCCCTTGCATCAAAATCACGTAAATTCTACACCTCATTTTTGTTGTCTATTTCTTGAAACTGACATTTATTGTTAGGAATGAAATGTAGCACTTCTCATCAAGAACACAATACAATCTTCAACCTGTTATTAGGAACACCATTGTAGGAATTATTTAACTTGAATGTCGTCCGGTCCCTTTTTGCCTGACGCGGCCCATGTTATACTGTCAGCTGTGTTTTTTCAAGTCACTTTTATTTTTCTCGCCTTTCATGCAGCTGGCTCAAAAAATAAAACTAACAAGTAAATATTCTTGAAGCAATACATGTATGCATATACTATAATTATTCAACTTTCTGTACAACAAATTGTTTATCATACGACAATCAACAACATCAAGGAAAGCTCCAAGGGCAAAAACGTTTTTTTTAAGAATTAAAGGGGCTGTGTTACGGTAAGACTTTACATTTGTTTTTCCGGGCCGGAAAGAGCTATTTCCACCGATATTGATATGAACTAACGAACCTCTCGACCATGTGGGATGCTTAAAATGAAAGCACATAATTATGCAAACAGTGTGTATAAACAGTCTCCAGGGAAAATATTGAAAATCCTTTCAATCAAGCACTGAGGGAGGGAAGTTTAATTTACAGCCACTAAACGAGCGATTACTCAATACATGCGCAGTACCATGACATAGCCCCTTCAAACTGCTGGGCACGTAACTTAAACAGCCTCATTTCCATTTCCATTGGCACTTATACCTTTCAAGTGTTGATTTTAAAACCAGAGAAAACCAGTGCATGACCTGTGTACATAATATACTCGCATATTTGCACTTGTTTTGGTCATTGTTCTCAAAAATGTCAAGTTGTATAATAAATGTATTCAATAATTAAATCCTTAATGTCCTTGCTTTAAAGTGCCTATGAAGTGAAAAAATCAACCCTGTTTTCATTAAATATTTTATTAAATTTTAGTCTCCCCTAAGTCATCTTGTGCAATTAAAAATAAATTTGGAGAGTGAGAAAATGTTTTTATTTCCTGTCAAAGTCAGGCATAATTGTCAAAATCATGCGACAATTTTTATGCCATTAATGACATGCTAATGACATGCATGACGTTAAGTGGTTTGCACATTTATATTCACAAAAGTAAAAATAAGGCAGATGGCAAGGCTTCTTTCAGAAAAAAACGTGACAGTTGGCAAGGCTCCTCAAGTAATACATATTTAGAATAAAAATTAGAGAAAAAACTGTCTAATTGAACTGTATTTTGTTTTATTTACTAAGACAAATATTAATGTGCAAACCACTTGACGTCACGCATGTAATTAGCATTTCATTAACGGCATAAAAATTGTCGCATGATTTTGACAATAATATTATGCCTGACTTCGACAGGAAATAAAAAAATGTTTGCGCTCTCCAAATTTATTCTTAATTGCACAAGATGTCACAATTAAGCCTTACATTTTGCCTGTCCCCTGATAGATGGGCCAGTTCAACCATTTCAGCACCAAACTGGCTAAAACTCTGCACAAACTCTGTAAATGAGTTGATGGTCTCAAGCTCTTTAAGTCTATCATCAACCTGAAATTAAAAAGAAAAATCATGAAATCATGCAAGCTAGCCTCCTCTGCAGTCATTTCTAGTTTTTGAACTCAGATTGTGGGCTTCCTGTGACAGGAGAAGAAAAGAGAAGATGGGGATTGGCCGGTAACAAAACGAGCAGGGGACTGGGACCAAGTTTATCAGAATTACTCTAATGATAGCACAGGCAGCCCAATCTATGGGTTTGTGCACGAAAATAGAAGATATGTATGGGGTTTTATAAATCCTTTCAAATTGCCGTACAATGGAGGACAATGTACAAATAAACATACCTTTTCGCTTCCGTGTTGTTTCCTTTGTGGTTTTTCTTGTGTTGAAATCATTTTAGGCTGTTTTGGGGAGTTTTTCATTCACCTCAGCTCACCACCTCTAAGAAGAAGCGAAGGCTGGAATCTTCCAAAGTCTTCTGCCACAATAACCTACAATCTTCAACTCCAAAATCTCACTTTTCGTTATCGAAATGCCACGAAACTCCTGTCGTCTCTAGAATGATAAATAAATTAATCCCTGCCTGAATTTTAGGATCCGGCGATCCCTCATTCTGGAAAAAATCAAATACTATTTCGCGACTTTCGACCAACTGCAGGGCTCCATACTAATGAATTTGGACACAGAGCGCCAACCGTCAATCACCATAACGAGGCTATTTTGATGGTTGGCCCTCTTTTTCCAGAATGAGGGATCGCTGAATCCTAAAATTCAGGTAGGGCTTAATTTATTTATCATTCTAGCGAAGACAGGAGTTTCATGGCATTTCGATAACGAAAAGTGAGATTTTGGAGTTGAAGATTGTAGGTGATTGTGGCAGAAGACTTCGGAAGATTCCAACCTTCTCTTCTTCTTAGAGGTGGTGAGCCGAGGTGGATGAAAAACTCCCCAAAACAGCCTAAAATGATTTCAACACAAGAAAAACCACAAAGTTAACAACATGGAAGCGAAAAGGTATGTTTATTTGTAAGTTGTCCTCCATTGTATGGCAATTTGAAAGGATTTATAAAACTCCATACATAATTATCTTCTATTTTCATGCACAAACCCATAGATTGGGCTGCCTGTGATGGTAGAGCATGTTGAAATTAGCATGTGTGCCAAGTTTGACGTACTTCAAGTGAATCTTGTCTGAATTTAATAAGCAATTGAAATTTCTTTGTCCCTCCAAAATTTTACAATGAATGTATGGTTTGGAGTGGTGGGTGTAAAGTACAGGTCACAGGTCAGGTTGTTAATTCTAAGATAAATCCTAACCCAACCACAAACCTAACCCTAACCATCGGACAAGTTCACAGGTACATTGTAAACAATGGGTTCTCACTCACCTAGAGCTAGGGTTCAGTAAACAAGAAGTGACCTGACAGGTCTGTGACCTGGCCTGTACTTTACACCCACCAGGTTTGGAGGGGCAACATTAAAAAATAAGAATTTGTAAGGGAAAATTGACATATTTGATGCCTTTGACATATTCGTCAATATTGAGCCAAAGTTCACCAAACTTTCCAGACTAGCTAAGTTTCATCTTTTTTTTTGGAAAGTAATGCTCACTTTGACTAGTTATTAATTATTAATTGAATTAGTTTTACTGACTCGGTCCCTGCAGTTCCCTGCTCGTTTTGTTACCAGCTAATTTGCCACTTTGGAAAAGAGTAGGGGATTGGGGCGAGGGTGGTCTCGCAAAGGCGCTTGGGATCGTTACAAGGGACACGCATCGTACAGAATACAAACAAACACGGCGAATATCGCAATTAACTCATCTAATACAAGCAGAGAAAGTGAAATAAGCTTGAAAGAAGACACTGTACCAGAAGTAAAGCTCAACAGAAGTGTCCAGACTTGTGGATTCATAAAAGCCAACTTACTTAAAGCAGAGCAAAGAAGCAAAAACTACCATGGAATAAGAGAAGTAAAGCAAAGTTGTGTGGCCGATTGCTACAATCCGAACACGTTATGCTTTAGCCGATTCCTACGTTTCCCACCATCATGGATTTGTCACTTTAAAGTATTAAATACTTTGTAACTTTAGCTATACAGGTCTTGTTCTGTTCATGGGATTGTAGGTCGTGAATAACTACTGACAAGAGAAATAGCCAACTCGACAAGAAAATGTGTCTTACACTTTGGACGGGAAGCAGAGTTAAATTTATTAAAAATAAATATCGTCTAGGAATTCTTCCCTTAACGGAGCCACAAGATTAAGCAATAACAGAGATATATACAGTTGATATACATGTATCCAGTTATTATCTCCAATCTCCAATAATTAAATCACTGATGTTATATGTTGGGAAACGTTGAACTACATGTACTTGAAGTTCGCTAGGGGGACATGTATTTGTAGCGATAGACCACATACCAACTCTTCCGGCTCTTCACCTTACAATCCCAAGAACAGAACAGGGCCTGTTTAAAGTTACAAAGTACAACTTTAAAAGCATAAATCCATGATGATGGGAAATGTAGGAATTGGCTATTAAGTGTAACATGTTCGGATCGTAGCATTTGGCCACACAGCTTCGCTTTACTGCTGCTAACTCCCGTTCAACGGTAGTTTTCGCTTCTTTGCTCTGCTTTAAGTAAGTTGGCTTTTATGAACCCACATTTCTGGATACTTCTGTTGAGCTTTACTTCTGGTAAAGTGTCTTCTTTCAAGCTTATTTCACTTTCTCTCCTTGTATATATTCAATGAGTTAATTGCAATATTCGCCATGTTTGTTTGTATTCTGTACGATGCATGCATGTCCCCTGTAACGATCCCATGCGCCTTTGCGAGACCACCCTCGCCCCAATCCCCTACTCTTTTCCAAAGTGGCCAATTGGAGCTCCTCTTCTTCTCTTTTGCCACAGGAAGCCCAAAATAGAGATGCCTGCAGAGGTGGCTTCATGCAGGCCAGTCACTCGAAGTTGCATGGCAACTGCCGATTATTACCAGCAACAATGATGATCTGGTAATGGGCTCCTGGCTTTAGCATGATATCAAAATTGTCAAGATCTCGGTCTGTGTTACCATCATCATGAGCCTTTGGCCACTCAATATTAGTATATATACCACACCAGTGAATATCACTTTTCGTGTGCTCTGATTGGCTACTCAAACAGTGAATATGATTTCATATTCACCTCCGAGCAAAGCAGCCATCATCTTGCGCGAGTTTTTGTCCATTTGACAGAAAATAAAATAACTATTTGGTGCTGGCTATTCACCTGGATTGTGGTATATAATAAAACAATTATTCACCTCAGTGTTGGTGAATAGTGGTGGATATTTACCTCGCCGAAGCGGCTCCGTAAATATCCACCACTATTCACCTCCACTTCGGTGAATAATTGTTAAATATTGGTTAATATTAATATACATAAACTCCATGGGCATTTTATGCTGCAGCCAAAAACAGTGATTTTAATTATAAAATGCATGCAAGATACTATTACAGTGCAACCATACCAACCAAGGCCACCAAGCACATTTAAAAAACAAATTAGCCAAACATATGCAAGTATTCAAAGAATGAAATGATCACAAAATTAAAAATGTCATGGTGCAGGGTCGTTGGAAATCATACAGATTCTATTATATATATTGTTCAAATACTTGCATGACATGATTGACTAATTTGATTTCAAATTTGCTTTGCTGGCATTAATTCATGTAGTCACACTGTAAGTTACAAGGAGATACATGTATATACAGTTGAACCTCTCATAAGCGGATACCCTTGGGACTTAGTGTAGCTGTCCGCTTACGGGAGGTGTCCGCTTACGGGAGGTGTCCACTTACAGGAGCTTGACAGTAAGGGGTAGGAAATGGCAGTCAACTGTGGAATTGTTAACCACATGCTTTAAACAGCTATATAGATTCAATCTAAGGCTCATAGCTCAAATATGTTGTCTTTTTACTAAGCTAACCTTGATTTAGCTAGAATTCAAAGATAAAACTGCATACATTTGAAAAAAATAAACTTCAATCTCTTTGGGTGTCCGCTTAAGAGGAGTTAATGTTGGTTATTTTTGCTCATGTGGACCTAGAGATAGGTGTCTGCATCCACTTACAAGAGGTGTCTGCTTACAGGAGGTGGCAAATGTAGTGTTTTGTTAGAGAAATAGTCAGAACGGTGGAATTGTGTCTGCATGCTTACAGGAGGCCCCCATTTAGACTTGTTGTATGAATTATTTGAGGTAAAAAATGGTTAAGGATTTAAAATTTGTAGTTATGTTTTTAGAAGGTTTGTATGAAAGTTTGGGAAATGAATTATTAATGAACCATTAGTAGGGGGTATTCTGCAATTTAGTCACACTTCTAGCATTGGGAGATAGTTAATTAATTAGTGTCGCGTAACATTCGCAACCAGTAAACATGTAGGAAGTTGATGAAATTTTGATCAAAACCGGCCCGTTTGGTTCATTGAATTACAAAGATAAATATGGAATTAACTACATGAGTCATGAGTATTTAAACTAAACACTCAATTACATGTACTATATCGATAAAATGGTCTCCCTTTTAGCTTGAAATTATTGCATTTATCATTAAGTAATGCCCTAAAAAAAAGAGTATATTTGGGAAGTGGGAATAAACATTTGGCAGCAATAATAACTGCATGAGATTTAGTACTCCCGCGAAATATTTGAAATATCAAATTTCCAACTACCCCAAATAGCCTAATCGGATATTGTCGGAATGTCAATCTCACTGAGAGTTGAGCAAAGAAACACGTTTGGAAGCTGTACAACTTATGTCAAATGGATAACGAGAGTAGCTGCTGAGAAACTTTTAAGTACGCAAAGACTTTCTTCTGCCAATGACAATGTACATGTACATGAACTCCGAATCTCAATGGATCGGAAATATAATTTATTAAATATGCCGCTCTTAAACGGCGGTTCCTAAAATCGAAATACCGGCAAAAACTGTAGTCATTTAAAGACTACAAACCTCAGTAAGAAACCCTGGAAAAGATACAGATCTTATCGATGTAGAAGAATTATATTCCAAAAATTAGCCACAATTTTGAACGTTCAGACAATAAACGAAACAAAGTCAAGGTTGTTGTTTCGCGGTCGAAGTACTTACTACAAACGTAAACACTGACATGTAAATGCTGCTCAAAACAGATAATTCTATTCAACTGCTGTAGTAAAGTTAAAGCTACCACGGAAATTTTTTTAATGGGTCTTTGGCCTTGTTTAGTATCTGACACCACAGATTAAATAAATTTCGACGTTCGCGGGAAACGCAAATACGACTGATAAATAGCCGTAACTTTACGCTGACCAGGCAGTGTTGTTAGAAGGATATTATTGAAAATGGCTTCTTTGAGCCCAAATTATATCATAGTCATACCTTTTTCACCGCAACTAGTAGTCTCTTAATCATAACAGAGTCTGCTATAATAAGGACTCTTGTCACGGCTGACAGAAGTGCTCTGGCTGCTCGGACCATTCCAGTTTTCTCGTAAGAAATTCCATCGTCCGTGCTCGGAGTCGGAGTAGACGAGGTCAACCGAGAAATTACGTCCCCGGCTTTCCGCGCTTCTTCACAAGCTTCTTGCATTTCCACAGCAACATCTTCATTTTCCCTTGAAATTTGTTCCCCGACAGTGACAAACTTCATAACGGCATTTTTAACGACTTCTCCGACTTGCCGAATCGCTTGTCTTGCTTTCTCTGATCGGTTGCTTCGTTCTTTGTGGTTTACCAGAGTTGTAATCTAAATGAGAATCCAAAAACCTTAGAGACCTTTGCAAATTTAGATTCACACAACATCAAAATGCTTTTGCATTTTATGAGATTGGGTATGGATCTTGTAGACATGAAAAATTCCAGAAGAATAGCACGAATTGTTGGACAGAAAAATCACGGCTTGAGTCTTCGTGTTACATATGTCCTCCAACTCAAGGTCAAAACTCTCCGTTCAACACAAAACCTACCTGTGTAACCAAAGGAATTAGCGTCTGTTCCACAGACTTGCTTCGAATTTCAAAATTTCTAGAGTCCCACTTTGCCATACTTATAAAGATGAAATATCCGAGTTACAGGAAGATTTTAACCAGGTTAAACTTCCTTCATCTTGCCAGTGTGCAATACAATCGCCCGATCTACAATTTCTCAAAAACTCAAAAACCCAATCAACTGCACTGCTTGTCAATCAATATTACATGGGTGAGTGAATTTTGATATTTACGCGCCTTGTTTTTGCCCTGATTATACAGCATTAAAAATATATCACCCTACTTTTGATTACCTACACTTTACTTGTAGAAAGGAAAATGAAAATATTACTTAGCAATTAAAATAGACTTCACAAAGCTAGTTTATTGAATTATTTTTTCTTCATTCTTGTTTTGTTTACTTTCTCGGATTTACACTCAAATGAGAATTTCAAAAAGAAATGACCAATGATTCATGATTCAATCAGCATAGTGAAGGAAAAGTAATAGCTAAGAAACTCCGTTTGGCTAAATTATAATTTATATAAATGTTTGGAACTATCGTATCACTTTACAGTAATGATAATTTCTTAATTTCTTCCGGTTTTGATTTCAGACCCGAATTCATAAAATATGCATCATCGCCAAAAGATTATTTTGCAAATCGATTTTGTTCCGGGACGCAAATCTTAGTGTGTATTTGTACACCCGATTTGAATCGTGATGACAAAAAATAAATCGGCCCCAGTAAGAAAATCTGTGGCACTGTCCGATTATCATGGAATCGGCCCGATTTTCTCAAAGAAACCGTTCTGTACAACGACTAAAGGTTTTCAAGATGGCGCCGGACGAAAATACAACACCAAAGAAGAGAAAGGCTCGTGTCTTTTTTAGGAAAAGGAGATTTCTTTATTGATATCGTAGTGGTAAAATACCTGTCTTTCGGCCGACTGCACGTTCTAAAGGTTGGATGTTTTGTATTGGTGGGTACGGCCAATGCCGTGGCTCGTGCGTTTCGAGCAATACAGGCCGACTCGACAAATGTGGGGCCTTTGGGAACCTTTTCTTTTTTCAACAAAGTCGGCCTAAAAATCATTAACTTGAAGCCGATGCAACTGATTCTTTTCTTTGAAGTAAAAAAGTACAAACCAATGAATTAAATATATATGTTTATTCACCTTATCTATTGGTTGACATAATAAGTATACAACAATGATTACAACAATGTTACTAAAAAAAAAAACTAACCAGAGAATTTAAAAAAAGAAAAAAAACATATATATGTAGACGTAGATATATTAGGTTATTACCTTACTACTAATTTCTTCATATAACTCCATTATTCGTCTGATGTAATTACAAACTTGTCGTTAATATAGTTCTATCATTCATGGAGACGATATAATAATAAAGACTAGTAGGATCAAATGAAGAGAAAGATGGGTTTATGAGAAATAAATTATTCGAAAATAGAGATCTAGCTTGGGCCAATTTAGGATGGCTACACTGAAATAGGTAGTGGAATTCATCTCCAACTTCATTAGCACTACAGATGTTGCATAGTCTTTGTTCTCTTGGAATGTTGCTGTACCGACCATATTCAATTGGAAATCAGTGTGTGCCGATAATCATAATTTAGTAACAGATTTGCGCGTTTTAGTCCGTTTTAAAGTCGTTAATTTGGTTTAGATAATCCTCATAGTTGTAAATGTACTTAATTCTTGAATATAATTCTAATTTAGATTTTTTATTCAGCCCTTAATTATTTCATCTCTCTCTTCATTACATTTGCTTATATATAATTGTTTTAACTTAATTGCTAGAGCTTTAACGGTTTCCTTGGGATCTAGAGATGAGGGAGTAGTAAACGTAAAGATCTAGCAACTTTAGTAAGTAAGATACGGTAGTAAACCAAGCACATACACCATTATTACTTAAATTACTCAGAGAAACCTCCAACGCTTTGATAAAAAAAAGGATTGTCATCGTGTTCAAGTAGGTGGAAGAGATATTTAAGTAATGTTACGTACATAGGAATATGTAAGGGAAGCGGAATGCCAAGTTCAGATCTTACTGCTGAAGTAGTTGATTTTGAATTAACTCCAAGTATCATTTTACACATTTTAACATGTAACTTCTCACATATTAATTCAGCATAAAATATTTTCTCTTTGAACTTTATAAATGACGAATAACGTTTCGTATATGTTCCCCAAATTTCACAATTATATGTCAAAATAGGGCGTATCAAAGACAGTGTTAAAAGGTTTAAGAAATTTTTTTGATGGTGTTCTATGATGTGGATGAAAATCTTTCAATAAGCTGAATAGAACTCTTAAGCCCTTATTATATAAATTTACCTCATTTACTTTAAAAGAACCAGACGGTGTTAAAACTGTACCTAATATAAGTATGTATAGGACTGAGCCACTGGAACATTATTTCCACCAAAGGCAAAGATACAGTTGATATTCAGTTTGCGTCCAGATTTGTTAAAAACCATGACCTTTGTTTTCTTCAAGTTTATATTAAGTTTCCATTTTTGGGAATAAGAATGAAGATTATCTAGACAGTTTTGTAAACCGGCCACTCTCACTTTCTGATAATAGTAGAAGATCGTCAGCATATAAGAGACAATTTAACTTTAACTTCTCTAAAGACACAGGCTCAGAACCATGTAAAAATCTCAGGTATGTCATTGATAAACTGAAATGTTAAAAAGGTTTGGGCTTAAATTACAACCTTGTTTCACTCCGACAAACGACTGGAAGTAATCAGTTAAACCAGCGTTTGTCTTAACACAAGCTCTGATATGGTCGTACATATTAATGATAATAGCTAAAAAAGACTTGCTCATCAGCCAATTTTAATTAATTTGTAAAAAATACCCTTTCTCCAGACAGAGTCGTACGCTTTACTGAAGTCGACGAAACAAGTGTAAACTTTCTTTCCCTGTCTGAAGTAAGAGTCCAAAATAGTTTTTAGAACAAAAATGTGATCTGCTGTTCTATAGGATCTGCGAAAACCAATCTGATTTGGTTTTATGATACCATTTCCCTCTAAGAAGCTAGTAAGCCGTGAATTTAAAACAAGTGTAAAAAATGTGCCTAAACAACTATTAACAGTGATTCCACGATAATTGTTAGGATCATCGACTGTACCTGATTTAAAAATTGGGGAGATATAACCACCATTCCAACACTGAGGAAAGCATTTAGATTGAAAAACCAAATTAAATAATTTGACGAAATGGTCAGAATGAAAATTGATGCAACATTTGATCATTTCATTACTTATAGAATCTAAGCCTGAAGCTTTGAATTTTTTTAATTTCTTACTTATTTGCAGTAATTCACTAGCAGTAAATGGTTTATCTAAAACTCCAACGAACTGAGTAGCGAACGTATCCATATTTGAAACGAAAACGAAAGGAATGTTTTCGGAACGTTTGGCACTGTTTAGGTTCTTAAAATTGGAAAACCATTCTTCCCTATCTATTGTCGATGTTCCTTGTTTTTGGGGATCTGATTGTGATCGTAAAGATTTCACTAGATTCCAATATTCTTTCGGATTGTTTGATTCAAGTGTTTGAATTTTGGTAAGAATGTCGTTCTTGAAACTATTTTTCTTGAATTTTGTTAGTTTTTTGTATGATTTCAGTCTTAAGAGTGTGAAATTTACCTCTCAAGAACGGGCATGTAGGAAACTTTTGGATCAGGTTCTTCATTTGTATTATTTCTTTTTTTAAGTCCCAGCATGATTTATCGTACCATTTTTGTGGTTTGATTTTTCTCATTTTTCCAGTATGATGACTGTGTTTCTTAGCGATGAGCGAGATATTGGCAGCATCTACGATTATTTTTGTGAAATCTGATACATAGGTTTCAGATGTTACAATTGAGAGACTGAAACTTATCTGAAACAACTTTAGATTTAATAATTGACGAAAATCGTTCTTTTGATATTGAATCCAATTTAAAAGAGACAGGGAATTTATTCAAATTGGATTCATTATCATTCACTCGGAGCATTCTGATGTTCAAAGCAAATGAAATTGGTGAGTGACATGAATTAAAACTTGGTGGGTTAACCGTAAAGAAAGCAACTTCCGGTAATATATTTTCCTTAACCATAGCATAATCGATTACACTTGTACCATTGTATTTAAAACAGTTAAATTGACCAGAGTGAGCAGCCAAAGGAGCAGCAACAAATACTCCAAAGTTTGAGAGGTTTAACGCATATAAAAATAATAATAATAATAATAATAATGGTTTATTAACAGTACTTCCACTGAGTGGCTCTTCGCCTGTTAATCTAAATAATGTAAAATATAAAATGTTGATAAAATATGACTAAGATATAACTGAGATGTAATGATTACCGTACTAAGGATTAAAATATGGCTATACGTAACTATTGTAAAATTAATCAATGGAGTCTGTCGGCAGCGCAGTTCTTTAGATATCCTTTCGATAACCGACAAAATTCAGCAAAGGTTGCAGAGTTCCTAATATTTACAGGTAGATTATTGAACACGGATGAACTGGTATCCTGGAATGTGCCATTTTCAGGTGGGACCTTTAACTGTTTACTGCTGGCTGACCGTAGTGTTCTATTGGGTATGTACAATTCTAATGGAAGATAAAGTGGGCAGTCACTATAATGAAGGGCCTTATATACAAGCTTTAACAAGTGGAATTTTCTGCGTTCTAAGACGGGTAGCCAACAAAGTTTTAAGATATCGGTTCTACTAGCATAACGATTAAGAACAAAACCAGCAGCAGCAAGTTGGACACGCTGTAAGCGTTTGACAAGATAGCCAGGAATTGGGTGTAGCACAACATCATTAAAGTCAAGCTTTGGTAAAATGAGACTTTCAGTAAATGCTTCCTAAACATGAAAGGTGCTAAATGTTTCAGTTTTCTAATAATGGATAAAACAGAATAACAAGATGATATAGTAGAGTTTATAAGGGAACCATCTTTAATTGAAAAGCACGAATCATTCCCATCAATTTGCGATGTGCCTCATATATATATATACCTTTTTACAACAACATCCAATTTTCTCGCTAGCCCACCATTAAAATATTACCACAAAAAGATACCGTAAGCAAAGTCCCCACATTTCCCCTGCAAACGGTTGTATCGTCGCGGTTTAATCCGTGGCCGGAATTCGAATCACACCAGCTCGCGCGCTCGGAACGTTGTCGCACCACTTACAGTATATATTATACTACTATAGTATACCTAACAGGTAGTGGATGCTGCTCCACTCAGTTAAGAAAGTGTAAGAGAAGAGAACATGAGAGTGGGTTTGTACTGTAAGTACACCCGAGGATTAAGTAATTAAGTTGTGGTCAGGTTAGGTGTTATGTTCTGTCAATGAAACTGACTAAAGCTGTCATGATAGTCTTTATATTTCAAACTCATTTTAGTGTGATGCATTCAGTATTAAAATTTATAATCCGGTTCTCGCAACCCGAGATCACCGTCCTAGACATGGCGCCAAAGAAGGGCCTTTTGCCCTTCCGCACTGTTTGTACAATGTAGTTTACAACTGCTCGATACCGCTAGCGGCAGACGGTCACGGATATATCCTCAGCTTCAGAATCTGTGGATTAAATCCCAAATATACTTCGGTACGTGTAAGCTCACTTTGAGTTTTCCGGTGGACATAAGTCCAAAGTGGAGAAGTAATTCCATTCAATTTGGAAAATGGCCGTCCGTATGAAGAACAAGAGTCGTCCTCTGAAGATGACATTTAATTTAGTCTCATTCTTTTGGTCTGATTGCAGTAATTCTACTACAGCATTACTTGTTTCGGATATCGCTATGAAACGGTGTGCTTTCCTTTGACCTCAACAAAGAATTATTCTGGCGGGAAACCAGTGAGATCAGTCGACTCGTCACAATCTCTAAATACGAACGATATTTGCCATAATACAGACAGGATACTCTACTCTCTGAGAAGACATTTCTGATAAAGATATGTATGAGCCAATCAATGCTATACAGCCATGTTTAAGAACACTAACTGATCTTTGTGAACGTGAGGTGCGCTATCAGTTACCCAGCTATCTCAAGCCTAGGATATGAAGAAAAATACATTTTTATAATTAATTTATATTGAAGATACTTCTTCTACTATGTGGAGATGATGCGGGCCCTGGCTGGGCTGGCCTAAATTTTAAAACTGCGGAAAGGGTATTGTGGAAACACATGACAGGCGGTGAGTAACTCACAGATCACAAAACTTGGAAAGACGGAGGTAAGATTTGTTATTTTGTATTTTATTGAATTCAATACGTAGCATGTGCAAGGGCCCTAGGTCTAGTATCCGTACCTAATGAACCCAGCTTTGTATTGTAATGCGGCCATTCAGCGTTTCCGTTTTAAAACAATAATTATTATACTGTACAATTACCATTTTCTAAATTAATAATATTTTCTGAAATTTATCATATATTCTCTTGATCTGTATATTACCGAAAGAAAACCTAAAGAGGGTACAATATTGGTGCTTTTATAACTGCGTAAAAACTCCTGTTAAACAGAATATCTCTCTGTCAGGAACGCCTTGAGGTACCAACTATGCTTGTTATTTTACGCAGGTTTTTTTTTTCAATTAACCCAGCTTGGTATTGTAATGCGGCCATTCGGCGTTTCCGTTTTAAAACAATAATTATAATATACTGTACAATTACCATTTTCTAAATTAATAATATTTCCTGAAATTTCATTATCATATATTCTCTTGATCTGTGTATTACCTAAAGAAAACCTAAAGAGGGCACAATATTGGTGCTATTGTAACTGCGTAAAAACTCCTGTTAAACAGAATATCTCTCTGTCAGGAACGCCTTGAGGTACCAACTATGTTTGTTATTTTACGCAGTTTTTTTTTCAAATATTAACCAGTATTTTCGTATGTGAACATTTTAAATGCGTACGGAGTAACTTTAGGTCACACCAGTGGCACCCAGATGTTTCGTCGGAGCGTGCTACTGCTAGCGATAAACTGTACTGATTTTTTGTAACTTTAGGTCAGACCAGTGGCACCCAGATGTTTCGTCGGAGCGTGCTACTGCTAGCGATAAACTGTATTTTTTGTATGTAAACATTTTAAATGCGTACGGAGTAACTTTAGGTCAGACCAGTGGCACCCAGATGTTTCGTCGGAGCGTGCTACTGCTAGATATAAACTGTATTCTTAGTTTGCAAACATTTTAAAATGCCTACGCAGTAACTTAGGTCAGGCCAGTAGCATCCAGACGTTCCGTCGGAGTGTGCTACTGCTAGAGATAAACCGTAGAAATCATGAACAGTAAATAATGGAATAAAATAAAATTGTCTCATAAATGTTACAATAAAAACAGTTTTAAAATAATGACTTGATATTGATTCCCTTCCGGCTGAAGTACTCTAATCTAACGAAAAACAAAGTACTTACCCCTTCAACTATTCTAATTATATCTATAACACACTCAGTGATAGAAAACTAAATGAAAAAAATAACAATTCCTTACTCATTGTTTGAGAAATAAAATAAAATTGCAGACTATAGTCGGCCAAGCCGGGTTATCCTGGTGAATATGACTGGATACATGAAGAAAAAAAACAGCCCAGTGCCGGTCCAGTATCTTTCATTTCGAAGCCGGCCGGGGATGCCTTGCCGGTTTTCTATCTCAACCGGCTTCCAACTAAATCGATGACTATCAGTACCGATGTATTCACCATTATTGGTCATTTTGTAGTCAAAATCTAATTCTAAGCATTTGGAAAACCATGAGGAAAAATGTATTCCGGTTTTGTTTGTCATCTACTGACGGTCTTGGACTGTTTCAGCAATTTGATCTGGTTTATCCTTTGACGTAAAAGCGTATAGAATCGTCTAATAGGATTATTGGGGATTTAGACACCCCGAAACTTGAAACTGACAGCGTGGGTAATGGGAAGTATGAATGGAATCTGGGATAAGCTAAGGTACAAATAATTTAGCCGACGTACTTACAGTACACACCCACTTGCGTCCTCTCATGCTACAGTAGCACTGGCAGGAAAAATATATTACTGGTGATAAAAATGCCAACTGAGGTGTTAGATGAATATATTTTGTAGTTTTGCGACTGAATCATCTCAAAAGTTGTCCCGATTTATTTTCATTTTGTCCCGACATATCAACGATCTCCCGGTAAATCCCCTGAGCCTACCAATTCCCGACATTTTCTTAAGATTCCCGTTACAAAAAACTGCTGTTCTCTCCGGTGAAGTTTAAACACCGGAAATCAACTGTAATTGAGAATGCAATTGTAAATGCAAATAGTGTTTTGACTTTATCGAAGCCAATAGAAGAACATTATTTGCTGCTCACCATCTTGATACTGACAGGAGAGATCTTGCTCTTTGGAAACTGATAGTTCACACAGAGTTAGAAAGAGTTCGCCTACACGGCTACACTTCAACAAATTCATGATTACACAAGGATTGCATACACAGAAATGCATTAAAGAACGGTTGAACGTAGTTAGCTCAAACAATGCAGATTCCACCTCGTGTAATGTCACGTGACGATCAGATCCGTGCAAAGCAGTGTGGTAAAAAAAGACAATAGAAGTGATGCATTGTGGTAAAAAAAATGATATCGAGATTTGGACCTGCTTACAGCCGGATTAGAACTGCTGCCTTGCTCACTCGCTTAAGGCTAACAGCAACTAGTATATCTAATAGGGTAGTGAATGTTGCCGCTCAGTTAAGGAAATGTATTAGAAGAAAACGTACAGCAGCTCTTTGGCAGGAAACACACATATATATATATTACTGGGTGATAAAAATACCAAGGTGTTGGCCCTTTCTCGATATATCAAACCACTGAAATAGGGTGTGTCTATATACCACTGAAATATATATATACCACTGTGTCTAGACACTGTAGAAAGCATAGATACTGTAGATAGTAGATCCTGTAGAGACTATAGAGAGCGTAGACTCCTATAGAGAGCATAGATACTGTAGAGACTATAGAGAGCCTTTAAGATACTGTAGAGACTATAGAGAGTGTATATCGTGTAGAGAGCATAGATACTGTAGAGACTATAGAGAGGGTAGATCGTGTAGAGAGCGTAGATCGTGTAGAGAGCTGATTTGTTTACCCAATGACACGTCCCGACTTGAAATGTTCCGTATTTTGCATGCAATCCGGGTACGCGGTATACCGGCCGGGGTATATATCCGAACGTGTTTTGAAAACAATTTAAAGAAGGGGCATTCAGGGTTTTTTCCCCATAAAAGGGGGCAATCAGGGTTTTGGAGCTCGGATTGGGTCAAACAGGGTCAGGGTTTGAGCCTCTTGGCCTCACATACATACCCATGCATTTTTCTCTAAAGTTGTCCCAATTTATTTTCATTTTGTCTCGATATATCAACGATTTCCCGATTCCCTAAGCTTACCAATTCCCAACATTTTCTTAAGATTACTTTACCAGCACAAAAACCTATGACTGCTGTTCTCCCCGGCGAAGTTTAAACACCGGAAATCAACTGTAATAGACCAGTTCGCCGTAAATTCCGACATTTGGTAAGGGGTGCAAACATGGCGCGAAATACACTGTTTGTATGGGAATCGATGGGAAAATCCGTAAAAATCGAATTTATAAAATATTCTTCAGATACAAACTTAAGATACCAGGTAAAAGATTAACATATCGAAACTGTGCTGGGAAGCGTGCAATCGTATTTTCAATTTTCCATACATTGACTGTAAAAACGAGTCAAATTCCGCGTCTTGATGAGACTCATTGTAAAGCTTTTCTCTCAAGAATTCAGAGTACTCGTTAATCTCAGTATTTATAAGGTGTATTTGATTTAAGAATGACGATGATAACAGTACTTATAATGATGATGATGATCGATACGGGTGCTGATTGTGAAGTTTGTTTTATTAAACTCGAGCTAGGTATATTTAACATTTTTTACATTACATTTTTTTATTCGGCATATATATTTTATATCAGTAACAAAGTAACAATACTACTGACTACAATACAAAGCGGCCTAGTGGTGTGATTTGTACAGGAATATTAATGACAGGAGAAAGTAATAATTAAGGTATTGGCAGAATAGTTACAATAGATTTCTTATACAGAGAAATTAACTAACTAGTATTAACAATTGATTTGACTAAGAATCATTGAAGAATATTGTGCTAAATACAACAAACAGTTACTATTAGTTACAAGTTAAATAAGTGGAAGCTTAGCAATTATGGCGAGGAGGCCTATGGAAACCATGTACAGGGCTTATAGAATAGAGACCTCCCCATAAGAGTCTTATAATAAAATGAGTTAGCAATTGCGAACAACAATGTAATTAAAGATAATTAGAGATGTGAAAGTGAAAAGAATGAGGTTTCATTTGTTAGTAGCAATGTGGTGGAAAAAGTGTTTTTTATTTATATTAGCCATGTAGAGGGGCAGAGAGTTACATATTGTTGGTCCTTGATGAAGGATAGTAAATTGATAGTGTGATCGGTAATTAGTTGCAATTCTGGTACTACAACTGTGTATCTGATCATATCTAGGAAATATGTTTGAGAATAGAGGGAGAAGTATAGTTGATTATGATATAGAAGAACATAAATTTAGCATTGTTGAAACTGTTCTAGGTAAAAATGTCTAGTATTGTTAAGCTGACAAAAATTGGTGCAGTATGGGCACGATATTCGGCAGAGGCTAGAATTCGTACAGCACGCTTTTGAAGAAGAAATACTCTGTTTAAGTTTGAGGGATAAGTGTTTGACCTGACAATATTACAGTAGGAGAGGTATGGGTAAACTCATGAATAGTAAAGAGATAATTTAGATTTAGAAGACAGATAAAATCGAGATCTGTAAATAATACCTATAGATTTGGATATTTTATCAATAATTTAGTAACTTGCTTTTGTTCTAGCTGGTGGTCATTAAATAGGAGGGGAACATTGCACGAAATGTGCTTTTGTCTAGGTTTGAAAAGAATATAATTGGTTTTCTTTATATTGACAGTAAGTTTATTTGTTTTTAACCAGTCATCTATCTGTTTTAGTTCTCTATTTATTAAAAAGGATATCAATAGATTAGGATCTTTGTGGGAATAAAAAATACTTGTGTCATCCGCAAAGAGTAGAGAGTCAATTAGCTTGGAGGCATTAGGAAGATCATTAATATGAATGATAAAAAATAATGGTCCCAGTATGGACTTGTAGTACACCACATTTAACTAATACCTCAAAATAAAACTCCAAAATCCTGACTCGAGCGCCAGCTAAAACTAATCTAATGAACCGTATGTGGTCTAGCTATCTTACGTCATAAGTCACGTGATATATGAATGTCAGTACATATCCCTTTATTTAGCTTTTCTTTAACAAAATAGTCTTCCATGCAAGCTGGTTTGATTTCTTAACCACTCGACCTGAGTGTTCTTTGACTTCTGAGTCTTTTGCTTCGCACTCACTAGATTCACTTATATCTTCTAGCGCTGCTGCCGTAACTTTCTTGTCAGGCTGATACCCTTCATTATTGACCAACCTGGAGTGCCGAGTTGGTGGCGGTTTCCAGATTGAGTCTCCACAACGTAAATCGCTTTTGACTTTGTGACTGGACTTTCGGCCTGGCGTTGCCCACTTCTTCTCGCCTGTACCACGGATGGTCACTAGATCTCCCGGAAACAATGTGACCATATCCTTCAATGACCGCATGACGCTTGTTGGAGTAGAAGGCCTGTTAACCTTTTCTGTGGCGTCTTGTTGTCTCAACTTCTCTCCATCAGCTAATTTTGACTGTAAGCGAGACAGACAACTGTAGGTAGTGTTGTTCTCAGCTGTTTTCCATGAGAGGCTGTCTTCCAAAGATCTCAGTGTCTAATTGTCTGGGAGTGTATGGTTCACAGGTTCAACCAAACGATTGGCTCGAGGCCACCTGGATGATGATATTACATGACTAAATTAATCCATAAGCAACTCCAAATCTCTTGAATTCAGTCAGTATACTACCGAATCGGGGAGTCGGCCGCACTGTCCGAAACCACAGTGCTCCGCGGCGGAATACGGCCATGTCTCGCAAGCATAGCCTGCATGGCATTTACAACATCTATACTCTTAGTGCATGGCTTAATTGTCTAACTTCTAGATATCTAGAATAACAGGAACAACGTCTGCGCAGGTGGGAACGCGTCCAATTGTTATTTGATTACGGTACGATTGAAATGATTTCCTCTCTAGACTTCAGCTTTTCAGAAGAATGCATGATTAGGCTAATGCTTTACAAGGTGCCACTGTTAAATTGGAGATCCCAATAGTAAAGATTCGGTCTGTATATTGATAATCGGGGACAATTGTTCAGAATCTGACAGTTTTGCCTTGGTACTAAGCCTGCGCAGGTGGGAACCTGTCCTATTTTGATGCGATTACGGTGCAATTGAAATGAATTACTCTCCAGGCATCAGTGTTGATGAAGAACGTAGTCGAAAATAGCCAAATTATAGTGGTGTCTCGGCTTCAATTCAAACAAGTCAGCTATAGCTACCTCCCAGGGTCTTCCAGGTAGGGTTACTGAAATCAGTGGTTCCTTCCTCTGTTCTCCTTGGAATTCAAATATATAAATCACTGTTTTGGTCTGGAACAGTGTATATATCAAAATCACTGTTGTGGTCTGAAACAGGGAAGATGTTGTATACCAGCTGAAGGTGGTTCATGTGGACCAGGTAGTTTCTGATCATCAATATCCGGGATGCATGGTCCAAAGGATTAAGTAGCTTCTTGTGATTGTAAATGTAGTCCTGGTCACACAAATCTCGTACAACATAGCCACATATACAATGTAGTCTCTTGTTTCTAGTCTGGAACAGGATATCTTTTTGCCATTTTGCCTGGAACAGGGTATGTTTTCGTTGTTTCTAGACTGGAACAGAGTACCCTTTTTGCCATTTTGTCAGGAATAGGGTCGCAAAAATACACTGATTTCTTGGCCTGGAAGAGGATAAGGGTTTCAAGGGCTCAGCGGCACACCTCCATCCTAATTTTGAGGGAGTACCCCCCCCCCCCCCCCCTCCCAAGAAAGTTTACCCTCGGGTTATCAATTTGACCTCGGGGTAGCACTTATCCTTGCTTCGAACATCCGGATCCAATTGGCGTGGCTGGCCATGTGGCCTGAACATTGCACACATACTCTTCCAGCACCTCTGACAACTCACCCAACTCGGCGACTCTTGAGTTTATTGGCTGTCGTGAAAATGGAACATCCGCAACCCGCGGCGTCAAAAGCGTTCCAGGAACATAGGACACTTGAAAGTAGGACTTCCTCATGCGCAACTTATAAGTCACTTGATCATTCTTATGGGGCATTGTTTTATTGTTATGATGTCTTCAAAATTTATATACACCTATTTCGAAAAGGATGTCACGGACGAGCGACAAGCGACAAAGGCCTGCCATTATTGATAACTGGTGGCAGCTATGCGGAATGGAATACGGTGCAATTCGAAAATCCATTCGAAGGAACCATTAATATTCTTCTTAAAGCCTTTGACTCCAAAACATACGAATTTACCAGACTTAGCAACAACCAGAATCCATTTCGTTCTGGGTATGTCGCTCGTCGCTCGTCGTTTGCCGCTTGTCCGGGACTACGTTCTATCATGAAACAGGTGAATAATAAGAACAGGAACAAGTAAAACGAAGGAAAACTCTACTAAGTCAGTCCTGGAATCTACATATGGCCGCCTCATCACGTCCAAGCAAAAAGCATAAAAATATGCAGAAGAAAGCAATATTAAACACGTACTGCGACCAATGGCGAAATAGTTCTCCCTATCAATATCCGGTAGGATAGCAAAGTGTCAATGATGAATAGGAAACGCATGCTTATTGGCCAGAAGAAAAAGGTCATATGCATTTTTATTGGGTGTAACTAAAACTTGAGTAACAACCAACCTAGCAAAAAGTCTGTCAACAATACGTTTCTCTCAAACTGCCTATAGACTGAGCGCAAAAAACTTTGTATATACTTTTGTTTCTATTTTGCGATTTGCAACTTTACCTGATCGCTGGGAAGACAATTCAGGTCTGATCATCAAATGTGCTTACGTGATAACAATTCCATCGATAGGAACGTGATTTTCTTAGTCATGATTGTCGCTTTGTGCTACTAGTTACAACTTCCAGGCAGTACAAAAATGGCTAGGACTATCGTGAATTGGTATGGCTGTTGTGCTGTTTATCTCCTGCGAGATACGGGCGATTTTCGCTACGGTCATGTGATCGACGACGTCACGTGGTTTGATTGATGGATTGTTTGTTGTCTGCCAGTGTTGGTTTGTCCTATTAGAAAATACTAGTAAGCATTCTTACTTTTGGCTGGTAGGGGTGAGGATTAAGCAAAGGATTAATGATATAGAATTCAAGTCTGGCTGCATGGGGGATTTACATAACGACAATAGGAGCGACCCTAACCAGAAGAATAAATTGCTAACATATCGCCTCTTTAAAGTCACATTTTCTTTGGAAGGCTATTTATTAGAGGTTAAGAACCTTAAGTACAGAAACGCCCTCACTAGATTACGAATAAGCAATCATTCGCTAGAAATAGAAAAGGGCAGATACTCAGGTCAGTATAAAAATACCTGAAGAAATAACTTGTTTTCAGTGCTCAAATGAGACTGAAGATGAATGAAAGGCACTTTCTTGTTAAATGCCCTTTATATAACAACTCGAGGAACGAATTATTAGCTCAATTTAGCTCCCTTAATATCAATTGAAAAAGAATATCAGACGATCAGTTGTTCCTCTTAATGATAGATCCTCCACCTAAACTCCAAAACACATATTTAACTGTTTTTCTCTTAGAGATAAGGAAAAACAATTTTAGTTATACTGTATAAAATATTTGGATTCAAGTTGATGTACACGTTCGTACAAAGCTCCAAATAAAATACTGTCTGTCTGTCTGGGGTGATCGTCGTATTTTTGGGGGTTTTAAATCGGCGATCCGGTATTTTTAGGGGTTGGTCAAGCGAAATCCATTTTTAGGGTGATTTTTAGACCATGAAGCATATTTTAGGGTGGGAAATTTTTCACGGTTTGGTATTTTTTAGGGTACTTTTCGAGGTTTTTCGACGGTCACCCCTACCCTTTTTACCTTGAAGAACCCCCCGGGAGCAGTCGCTGTTCCGTAGTCAGAACATTTTGTAAAAAAAGCTTCTCAGCGATCCCTAAAGGAGGAGAAGAGTAAAAGAGAACATGCACATACAGAAGCTTGTGTACTAAAGTGCTCTCAGATCTCGCACCGGTACGGGCTTTGCTGTTCGATGGAATTGCAGATCTCGTACTCTCTTCAAGCGCCTAGGCGGCTATATAAAAGTGCCAAGATTTTGAAATGCATGGTTTTAGTTTCCATGGTCGAAAAGAGCTTCGATACTGTATGCAAAGCTAATATTGGTTGAGCAACCCTTAGTCTCATCTTATGAACTGAGATTTCCCGTGAGGGTTTTTTAATGATTTTCACTGTACGAGTGAGGGTCTTTATAAAGATTCACGGTTAAGCCTTTGGGATTGACTAGGGTCTTTATACGATTTTCACTCTACGAGTGTGGTCCTATATCGGAACTTCATGGTTGAGGCCTTTTTCCTTTGTTGAACGAAGACCCTTTCGTTTTATCAACAACAACAACAACAAATTTTATTTCGTACTGGAATTAATAATAGTTACAGGTTTACTGGAAAAATGAAAAGCTCACTGAATAATTGGTACTGGTAGGCTCAGAATAACTAGAAAGCTAAACTAAGAAGTGAGTGATTTGCTTCATCTGATTGGACAAAATGGTCATTAATTATGCTTGAGTTTTTGAAGATACTTTAATATCCGTTTTCATTATAAACTGAGCTGCTCGAACAACCGAAAGCGGCACAGTGCTTTCCTGCTGTTTTAGGCTCGTCAACAAAATCGAAAGAAACTGCTAAACACTACTAAACAGCTGTTCGAATCTTTTAGCTGAGAGAAGAGTTGAAGCAACCTGAAAGTTTTTCGATCGATCGCTTTGAAAGGTTATGATTTTTTAATTATTATTCATTTCGTTATGAAGAAAAATACCAGAACGAGGAAAGGAGGAGTAGCACGGAACCTCTCGAGACCTGTATTCTGATTGCCGACCCATAATACTATACTTCGATCTATAATGATCGTTTTTTGTACTGCACTTTTTAAAGGTTATGGTGGTTTCTATTGTTGGGTAAGCCAATACTGTCGCTCGTTTCGAGAAGTTCCACCCGACCCGAAAGGAGAGCTACTAAAAATGTTGTCCAGTAAAAAAGAAAAGGAACAAAAAAGGTTTAGCGTCGAGATTCGAACCCCCGACCCCACGTACGCGTAAACGAATGCTCTGCATGCCATCTGAGCGCATTAACAATTTCTCACATGGGAAACTGAACGCCAGCCTCGTTCTTGTGTCTGTGCGGTTACTGTATCTGTATGTTTAATCGGTAAAGCTTGTTGCATTACAAAACCGATAGTGGCATACAGTGCCTTTACATATTTATAAAATTACATTACATATATTTAACTTATACATATAAATTCAGTGGAGTTAATACAAATATATGGTTATGATAAATAATAATGATATGATTGAGTCAGGCATAAGTAGATATTACTAGTCATTATTATGCATGTTGTTTAGGAAAGCCATAGCTTTTTTAGAAAATGCATCTATGTTAGGGGACATATTAACTAAATCCTCTGAATGAGCATTCCAGATGGGAACAGTCCTGGGAAAGAAAGAGTCGAAATATGTTTGTATTTTAAGTTGTGAGTTTACGGCGTGTGACTGACTTTGATGCAAGTGTGAGATAGTCGTTAAGGTCGGTTGCGTTAAAACCACGAGAAGCCTTATACATAAAGTCCAAGCGGAGACATTCGCGACGCACTGAAAGAAAGGGCCATTCTAGGTTTTTGAGCATAGTACCAACACTGGACTCTCTGGAGTAATCCAAATAATACTATTCCAGTTAGCGTGGTTACTATTCCAATATGGCCGGCCAGACCGCCGGAGGAGTTTTGTTTGTAAAAAGGAGAAAGTAAAGTTGTCTACCCGACGCTATATGTGTGTAAGTATAAAGTAAGTATAAACTAATATTATTGTTTTTAGTTGTTCCCAGTAGTGCTTAAATACGCGTTTCGCAAAGTATAGTTTCGTTTCGTTTCGCAAAGTACAGTAAGCTTATTCAACACTTAAACGGTTTTGTAAGCGCCCGAGCCAATCAAAATGAGGCTGTTTGAGTAACAGCCAATCAGCTTTTAGCGCGCGTATATTTTTTTTCAGCGCGAGCGCCCCCGACATTTGGCTTCCTAAAAGGCTGATATAGTTTCTGCTCTGGTTTCTGCTGTAAGGTAAGCGAAACTAAACACCTTTATACGTGTTAGACGTCGTATACTAAACAATTTATTACACGGACAGTTGTGTAGTAAGGCGTCAATTTTATGTTTTCTCGCTCGAAACAAATTAACTGAGTCTCGTAAAAATACCCAGCCGTATTACACAACTTTCCGTATAATAATGATAACCTCTTTGTATTGCACAATATTTCGTGTAATAACTTGTTTTTACTGATTACACAACTTTTCGTGTAATACCCTCTTTGTATTACACAACATTTCGTGTAATAACCTCTTTATCAACCGGGTCCAGTGGAGCATAGCAACACGATACGCAGACGCACGAACGTGTGTACACTTGAATGACACTGTCAGCTTTCCAAATCATAAACGTTCTCATGACGAAAAAGAAAAAATAACTACTTAGATTAGCAGAGTAGGCTATCGGCCAGGTGTACTGGAGAAAATGTGAGACAGATTTGATGAATCATGGAGAAGATTCGAATGGATGAAGATACCGGCTTTTGAAAAGAAATTTAGAGCAACTTGAAATCGGTTCGCTGGAACCGAAATCAAGTTTAAAATAAGCTTTTGTTATCCACTTTAATCTTTGCCATCCTCTATCGAAAAGGTTTGAAAATCATATCAGGACATTCACATGGTATTTCTCTTCTATCTCAGGCTGTTTTATATTTTTGTAGTTTCGTTTTAGACCACTCCTGCATGTTTTACGGCAGGCTAAAAATCGACCCTTCTCGGTGATGTATCACGACTGAAGTCACTCAGCACAACTTGGAATTTTTCGAGAAGGAAAGTGTTTGTTATTTCTTTTTTTGTTGTTGCTTTGTTTTGTTTAGTTTGCCATTTGCTTCTTTACGTTAAAAGTCCGGGTCAAATTTGATGAACGTGGGAGAGTTTATATTTAGTATCTGTGCGAAGAACATGACCATATTAGGCAATGTTCCGTGCAACCGGCACGTCATCACGTAAAGGACGTTTCCGCATCAGTGCTAAGTAAGGTATACCAACCAAGATTACAAAGATGTTCATCTCTGTTGGACCTGAGCTGAATAGCGGGGTTCCTCGAAGTCCTGTGAAGTTCTTTCTAGTCACATCAGTTTGCTCAGCCCACGTCACAGTGTCTCCAATTCACGTTTTACAGCTACATTTGTACATCATTATTCCCATCTTTCGCGATTGGAGAGTATTCCGAGTATTCGCGATTATGCACTAGTCAATTGAAACCCCGGCCCCCCGACCCCCGGGACATAGCGGGGCATTAACGGGGACATGGCCGTGGAATAACGCACATTTAACGCTGCATTTCTCCGGTGGAGCGGGGAAAGTAACTATTTGCAAAATTTGCGGGGATTTTAGCGGTGGTTGTAACGCCAGCCACGACAGAGCGGGACTGGGCCCGAGCATCAACAACGCTGGAAAAGGCAAGTTGCATCCTTTGAAATCATCCCTTTTTTTACCCATAGCTATTTTCAGTCCTAAACGCTTGGTTTGTTAATGCTTAGAGACTGTATTTTCCCGATTTTTTCCCCCTATTTCCGTAGCAATTCGTTTTCGACATGAATTATTCATGTAGTTATCAGTTTATAAATATTCAATCATCATACATATTCAATCTGTCGCCATTATTCACGAACTTCGGTTGTAATGCATGTATTTACTTTTTATATCAGGTGCTTCTTCATTACAATGATCGTACGAAGGTTGTGGATAGAAATTCCACTATAAGTGGGTTTTTGTTCCAAGCAAGCCAAGCGTTTGGCGTATCACATGCGGTGTTTTTGCAAACATTTGACGAAGACTGGGGCGAACGGGTCGATGAAGTTCTTGCGAAGTTGAGCGACGAAGCAAGCAAGGATATTATCATAATGGAAGATTTTAATGCTGATGTCATTGCTCCAAAACTTTGTAAATATGCAAGGAGCCTAATGCACTCAACTCGACTTCATGGCCTAAATCAGCTCATTAGCGAATCTACTCGAGTGACGGAACACACGAGGACAGCTATTGACCTTGTCTTTGTAAATAATTTACATCGTATTGTTTCGCACGGAGTACAAGAATTTTCAGTAAGCGATCACTCTATTGTTTTCGCTGTCAAGAAAGCTGGAATTTGCAAGGCTCCTGCAGAAATTCGTGAAATAAGATCATCCAAGCGCTACAATAATAAACAGTTCTGCAAAGATGTGTCTGATATTCCCTGGGCCTGGAGTATTGTAGAGTCTTTTGATGATATAAATGATGCTGTTTCTGCTTGGAATAGTCTCTTTGTTGATGTTGCTAATCGACACGCCCCTATAAAAAAGTTGAGAATAAAGGGTACACTCAAGCCTTGGATTACAAACGATCTTAAAGAGTTAATGGCCAAAAGGGATTATTTGTCTAAAGTTGCGAAAAGATCAGGTGCTCAACAGGAACAATGGGACAATTATCGTAAGTTGAAAAACTTTACCAACAGGAAGAGGAAAGCGACTGAGGCTTTGTATTATAAAAACCTAATTGAATCAGCTGTGGGCCCCAAAGATGAGATGTGGCAGTCGTTGAACTCAGTGCTTGGAGCAAAGAAAGATGGAGGATCTGTGTTTCAAGTGCAGGATGGCAAGCGTCTTTTGTTAAAACCTAAGGTCGTAGCCACAAAGTTTAACAAGTTCTTTGCAACCATTGGAAGTAAAGTTGCAAGCAAGTTGCGCGCAGTAGCAAGGAACGCCTGGAAAAATCACGAGCCCAATTTACAAACGGATATTGAAAACCCCTGGGATTTACAGCAAGTTGGTTTTAAGGCTGTTCGTGAAATATTACATTCACTGAAAGTTAACAAGGCAGCAGGACTTGATAAAATACCGGCAAGATTGGTAAGAGATGCTGAGGTAGAGCTTGCTCCCTCAATAACCTATCTCATCAATAAATAAATCACGGATGGAACTGTCCCTGCCTTGTGGAAAGTTGCGCGTGTAACTCCTTTGTATAAGGCTGAGGAAAAGCTGTTTGTGGAAAACTATCGGCCCATTTCTGTGTTGCCGGTGTTGAGTAAAGTCATGGAGAGAGTGGTATACACACACAAATGAATGCCATATTTGGATCGGTTGGATTTTTTGTATGGGCACCAGTACGGGTTTAGGCGAGGACGCAGTACCGCCCAAGCTATAGGGCAACTAAATAACTGGATACTTGAGGCCATGGATGGGGGCAAACTTACTGGTTTGTTATTTGTTGATATATCAAAAGCATTTGACTCTATAAACCATAGAGTGCTCTTAGGAAAGCTCGAACACATAGGACTGCAGGGAAAAACTCTGAGATGGTTTAAGTCTTATCTCACTGGCAGACGACAAAGTGTGTGGATAAATGGGGAGATGTCGGAGACCCACCCAATTGCCCTCGGTGTACCTCAAGGGAGTATTCTAGGTCCACTTCTATTTAATATTTACATTAATAGTCTACCAACAGTTGTGGAGAAGAGTCGAATGATTTTGTACGCAGATAATGCCGTTTTGGTTTTCGCTGCGTCAACACCCTTTGAACTTCAAGAGGCTTTTGGACGTGATTACAGCCTAATCTCGGACTGGTATACGGACAATAGATTGACCCTGAATGATAAGAAGACCAAGATAATGCTGACAGGTAGCAAAACAATGTTGTCAACTTTTAAGGATTTTGAGTTCTCTTCGGATGGTGGGCAAATAAATCGCGTTCATAATTTTAAATACCTTGGAGTAACATTGGATGAAAAGTGGAACTGGAAGAAACACATTAGTAACTTATTACGGAAACTAGGCCATCGGTTATCGGTATTTAACCGTATTTCACACATGCTCGATAAGAGAACTCGCATGGCGTATTTTAATGGCCTTGTGCTCCCCCACTTAGATTATGCGGACGCTGTCTGGGGAGACCAGCCTGGTGTGAAGAAATCAGAAATGGAACAGCTACAGGCATTCCAAACTCGGTTTGCTAAAAAGATTGAAGGAGGCAAGCTGTCGTCAGCTGAGGCCCTGGCATCGCTTAAATGGATCCCATTGGTCGGAAGGCGTTTTGGACATCGATGTGTTGCCGTTCAGAATGCAATAAAAGGGGATATTCCAAAACACTTTAATATTTTCAAAACTACTTTAAGTCAGTCGCATGGTCATAATACTAGGAACGGATATCTGCCGAGACTCCCCAAGCCGAGGACAGAATGGGGAAGGCGTGCTACGTACTTTAGGGCAACAAACGATTGGGCTTCCCTGCCAAATGAATTTAAAAAGCCCATGCCTAAGCTGATTTTTAAAAGAAATATAAATGAGTTTTTAATTAGTCAGTATTTATGCTAGTTTTATCTTTTTATGATCGTTCTTTCTTATTAATATTTTTATCTATTATTCTATGTCCATTTTATCTTTTTAAATTAAATTTTATGTTATAGAGGACCCTCCTGAAAACCACTTTTGCATAAGTGACGGAGGCCTCCTCTCAAAAGATTTATTATTATTATATTATTATTATATGATAGCAATAAGAAAATATAGTAATAGAAAGTGTGCTTCAGAAATTTTTTTTTTTTTCAAATAATGGAACAACAGATTGAAGCTTATGTATATTCAATTTCTCAATGCCTCCTCCCAATTGAAAATTCTGAAGCACATACCGGGGCCATAGGGGCGGGTATTGTAACAACCAACTGCCCCCGATGGGCGGGGAAAAGGTCAAAATGTAACACTGTATAAATGTTACATTCCCCGCTATGTCCCGGGGGTCGGGGGGCCGGAGTTTCAATTGACTAGTGCATTAGAGAGTATTGCGAGTTCCGGTACATAAGGGTTTAATACTCCACCGTTATTTTTAGTTCTTTTCTTCTTTTTATGCGCATCGTATCATGTTTGATTGTTCTTCTCAGTTAAGATGAAAATAGTGCGGTAGAGAATCGTAAATGTTTTCTATTCAACTGATCATCGATTCTGTCTCGAATGCAAAATCTTTTAGATGCATTTTTGTTGTAAACCGAGGCTTACAAACTCGTTCTAGCATTTCGCCAAAAAAGTGCAGTGCACCTAACTGATTGCCTGAAGGCCGGTTCACTTACACATTATAGCTATCTGTTAAATTATCAGTAATCGCCTTTTAACCCTTGATTGTAGTTTATCACGAATAATCGTTAAGATAATGTAGGAAGCAAAAGACGAAATTTCAACAAAATAAATTTTGACTAATTTTGAGGAGTTCTTTTCAAGCAGTACCGGTGCTATCGCTAATTTCAGTACGGATATCGTATACGTAATGACATTGTTCTGATCAGTTTTCTTGACAATAGACCCTTCCACGGTTTTTTTGAACTTTTGATATATACGTACAACAGCAAAACCGTCGATACTGCTAAAAATAGCGCCTCGACTGGTTAGTCAAAATCCCAAATTTGAGAGTTATATCTTGAATAGGAGCAAAGTTATAGGCCCGCAAACTAGGAAAATTTACAGATTTTGACTGGGGGGCAAGTTTGTGCCCCCAGTCGAAAGTTCCATACAAACATCTGTAAAATTTCTCAACATTTTCCGAGTTTGCGGGCCTATAACTTTGCTCCTATTCAAGATATAACTCTCAAATTTGGGATGTCGACTACCTCCGAGATGCTCTTTTCAGCTGTATCGACGGTTTTGCTGTTATACGTATATATCAAAAGTTCAAAAAAACCATGGAAGGGTCTATTACAACAGTCACATCCTAACTTTGTGACGGAGGATATTGTTGGTGCAGTCTTGCAACTTCTTAAGAACAGCCGAACCGGAGCTTTCGTTCATCTTGTTTTTATTATTCTTTATTAATCCACAGTCCTTCCAGAATAGAAAAAAATACACATTACTAAGTATTAAACTTGTTAAAAATTGTGTCGAATAAGAATCAGTGGGAAATAGGCTCGTGCAGTAGTGTTTTGACATTTGCAGGTGGCAGAGACAGCTACAGCGAATTTCAGTAAAGTGTGAAGCAAACTAAGCGACAAGAAGTCAAGAGCTCGTTTCTTTCAAATAATTATTTTGATGTTCATGATTTAAATTTGGAAAACACCGATTCGTGTTAGATCCGAAGCCAAGGAATAAATTTCACTGAATATTTGATATTGGGCCTGTGTCACACAGCACCTGTTCGATGTCACGCCAGTCAAAAATGCGTGACCCAGTGGTCGCTGTCATGACGTTTTGAATTCAACAGAACTTTCTCCTAAATTCTTTCAAGATTGAATAATCACCTTGGAAAAGCAGAAACCGACAGTGATAAAATAGAAAAGACGAGAACTTAGCTTGTCATCAAATAATTTCTTGGTTCGCTTCACTTGGTTGGACACATATTTAATATTGCCAAATTATCCTAATTTAATCGAAAGACTGCTCGGAGCACTTTATTCAATTCTCTTATTTACACAAATTATAACTTTATGTTTATTAATGTAGTGGTATTCTAGTGGTTATTATATTCGGAAGTTCCTGCATTCAGTATCTACATTATACATGTTGCAGTACATATTATCTTAATACTTTTTTAAATGACTTGTTTGGCATTCGTGTCACCGTGTCTCGTAACTTCGAAGGTGATTGTTTTGCTTTGTCACGCCCACTCTCAACAATATCCCGGATCTAGCTTTAGAACATATACACAGCTTGTATACTCACTTGGGCGTTTGGCAGCGACTATCTTTAATACTACTTCACAAAACTTCTAAGTGTCCAGGTAAAGGAAACATTTCAAATTATTATTATTCTGCGCACAATGCAAGTTCCGTTAATTGTTCACAAAGTATTATTGTCATTCAGTTCTCACACGATGAGGACTAAACGTGAACTATGCTATTATTATGCTTGCATTTTCTTGTTCTTCCAACTCGCATTATTTGCTGATTATTTCAGCGTATTTGTTTAAGATCCTAGACGCCTGAATATAAAGCCGCTGATGCTCGCTGAATCGCAAGATGTTTTATTGCATCGTATCCACGCAGGTCTTTCAGTCTTTCCGTGATAGCATAAAATAGCCAAGGCAGTTTTTTATTAAAGCAGTCGAAGCAAGTTCCAAAACCTCATTATTGTGCATTTTTAATTAGGTATATAGCACTTTGATGTAGAATTGCTAATGTTTCCTAAACAGTCGAATATCTCGGTTCTGTATTTAAAGCCAAAACAATACTGGAACAAGTTCAAAACCTTTTCGATTTTGAATGATAAGTTTTAAGTAATCGGTAGGTGTGTATTCTTTCAAATAATGCTAATTTAAATCAATCTACGGAAATCTATTTCAACTTGCCGATTTCAACTTTGTATATAAGATTGAGGTGTTTTCGAGTTGGGGGTAATTCCAACTCTATTGTGGGATATTATTGATCATATATATATCTGTCTGGATACTTAACATCTTCGTAAGTAAGAGCTATTAATTCGAAGCTTTCCGCACTGCTGCCTGTGCTGGTCTTGTGTACCGGCTGTTGTGAAGTTGTTGAATTTTCATATCCCGATATTAGAATAGCTGTTCGTGGATAAAGAGTACTTATTGCAAAAACATTTGTTTCAATAAAATCAGAAGGATTTCTAAATTAGAATGCGTCAACGACCCACGACCTGAGAAGATGTTTATATGAGTCCCGTTCGGCTGCCCGGCGCTTGATATGCGACCGAAGCAAAATGTTCAAGAATGCTAATGACTTTCAAATTGTTTATGCGCGAAATAGCAACTCGTTTCTCGCGAGCGCTGAACAGGTAAAGTTATGCAAAGTATGGAATACTTGTTACTAGTAATAAACAAACAAAAAATCCCAATAGAACTCGAAAAATTGATGCTTTAAAACAACATAGAACACTCACGAGCAACTGAAGCTAACTAGTTTCTGATACCATAGGCCATTACAACTCGAACGAAACAATATATTTTCCGTTTCTTATATCCTGTCACTCAGTTGATATAATTCACATGCATCGTCATTTGTTTAGGCTCGACGCGGTTTGAAGCTAAGCCAATAAAGCTGTAAAAAAAATATAGGAAGCTCAAAGGTAGAAATTACTATTATCCACCTTACTTATGGAATATAATTTTGACTTTAACTTAACTGTATTATTACACATCCGAAGAGCTTATAAACCTATGGAAGGCTTAAAATATAAAGCATCATATTGGGTTTAGACATGAGACAAGGAATATTTCGAAGTCAGAGCATCTCTTCGGATCAATTCGCCTGAATTCCAAACATATTGATGATGCAAGGGGTTTATGATCTGTAGAGAAGGAATTTCGGCACGTCACGAGGCTAAAAACAAGAAGAAAATTGAAATGATACTAATAATTCTAAAATATGTACTGATATATTTTTACAGTAATCATCTGCTTCGACCATACATTTATTTCTAACTTTTCTTATTAGTTTTGGGTTTGACTAATTTCAAACATATATAGGCCTTATTTGATTCCAACCTAATTAACCACTACATATATCTACTTAAGTCTAATTTGTTTTCCAAACTAACTGTATTATTTTACAAATTCCTCTTTATCGAAGCGAGTGCAACTTGTACTCGCTTCAATCGGTAAATGTTAGTTACTATAAAATGTGGAGTTTTGAACTGAACATTGACTGAACACTATCAATGGTTTGGGATTAATGTCTATATAAAGCTTACAGCCTTAGGAGGTCTGAATGGGGGGGGGGGGGGGTCTACATGTCAGTTGTCAGTTAAATTTTTGGCCATTTGTCAGTTGTCAGTTAGCCCTGGTTAATCATTGCTA